>CM060694.1:239004-839004 GCA_030686995.1 Artemisia argyi | reverse complement strand
TTTTTGTTTTGCCTTTTGAATGTATAAAATGGGTCTATTTAGTTTATTAAGGAATACCTACTTGAGTGCAAAATCTTTTATGCAAAATCCTTCGAGTCTTGCCTTTTAGTTTCATATCTTTTTTTGGAACCAGTTTATCCCCTAACACCAAATTTTGTTTCAGTTTTACTAAACTTTCTGTCTTTAGAGATCAAATGTGCATATAAATTTCTTCTTAGTTTGTATGGCCATTTAACTGATTAAGCTGGATCAATTGTTTATATTCTGCAGATTTTTATAGGGAAACTTCTTTCAAAATGTATCATACTTGTCAAAAAAATCACTTTTGAGTAACGTACTTTTTATATTCATTATTGTGGTACCAAACTTTTATTTTTGGCATCTTTTACGCATTTTGGGACATTTTTATGACATTTTTGCCCTTGGATTTCCAAAATTTTGAGGGGCAAAAACGTCCCTGTTGGTATAAATAATGTTTGTGAATGTTATTAATATTTCTCAATAAACCTATGTTTTGATAATCACAAAACTTAAATCAAATTAAGTCAAGAATAAGACATAAACAAGTATTTGGTGACAAATATTTACCTCTACATCTTATATCACTCAAGGTATGCATAAACTTAGTAACTTATGCATTACATGATCAAAGGAAATTTTATATTAATACATAACATTATATAAAATGATTTTAACATTTTATATATATTTGTAAATCATTTTTGGTAAAGCTTTATTAAACCACAAAAATATGATTTCAAATTTCCAACCAAAAAGGGCAAATTTTATCCAGAAAAACTTTTGGAACGTTCAGGAGGGCGGCCCCCTTAATTTTACTAGGCGGCCCCCTTAATCAGGGGACCGGCCTACAATTAAGGGGACCGGCACGCTCCCGAACAGTAAAATCTGGCCCTATAAATATTGGATCATTCCACATATTTTTCTCACCTTTTTGCACTATAAACTTTCTGATCCAATCTTCTTCTCTAGATCTAAAATCCTTTGATCATATATTTCATAAGTCTTTGTTTCCAAGTGATCCAAAGCTTCATCCATTCAAGTGCAAGAAGAAGAACACTTCTCTACATACATCTTATTGTAGTGGTGTTATGTATAGCTAGTTTCATATTGTACTAGTGATAGATATTTGTAAAGGTGTTGTGTATATTTGTTGATTGTAGAATCTTGGTGTGTTGTAAACTAGTTTAGTAGTTGTGACTTAGTTGTGCATAGAAGAAGGTGTGAAGACGGTGTGAAGTCTTGAAGAAGGTGTGAAGGTGTGATTAAGGTGTGAAGATCACGTGGTGTGAGATTGGTTCTAGCTACGATTAGAACTCGACATTTAGCTTAGTGTCGTTAACTTGTGTAAGCCAAGGTGTGTAAGGTTTCTCCACCATAAGGAGTTTGTTGACATAGTGAAGAAAACTCTCGAGTGTGGTACTCGGGGAGTGGAGTAGGGCAAGGAAGGTGTCCTTGTAGCCGAACCACTATAAATTCACGTGTTGTGGTTTGATCTTTCTAACTTTATCCTTTCTTCATTACATTTCAATACTTTCAATATTAGTTTAGACTTGCTTATATTGGTTGTTGCTTGAACTCACTTAAGATCGAATCGAAAAGTTTTTATAACCAACAAAATATTTTGGAAATAAATTTAAAAAGGACGTAAAACTATTCAACCCCCCTTATAGTTTTCCACAATTGGTATCAGGAGCCATGTCTAGCAAGATCTTTAAAATATATTGTATTTTAAAACTTGTAACGATCTATGGAATCTGAAAAATATTTAGAAGGGCAATCTATGCAAAGACCACCACTATTTGAAAGTGATGGATTTTTATATTGGAAAAATCGATTCGAAACTTATGTTAAGTCAAAAGATCTAGATCTTTGGCATGTTATTACTAATGGTGATTTTTTACCTATTCAAAATAACCCGGAAACTAAGAAAGATGAAATCGTACCTTTTGAAAAACAAAATGATGATTTAAAAAGAAAACTTGCTAAAAATAATGAAGCAAAAATGGTTATTTACAATGCGCTACCACGTAAAGAGTACGAAAGGATTTTTATGTGTGAAACCGCAAAAGAAATTTGGAACTCTTTACTAATAACTCACCAAGGTAATAGTCAAGTCAAAGATAATAAGATGGATCTACTTGTTCAACAATACGAGCAATTCACGATTCCGGAAGAGGAATCAATTGACAATGCTTTTGCTAGATTTAACACTATCATCACAAGTTTAAAAGCACTTGATGAGAATTTTTCTAGTAAGAATTTTGTTAGGAAGTTTCTTAGGGCTCTTCATCCAAAATGGCGAGCTAAAGTGACGGCTATTGAAGAATCGAAGAATTTGTCAACTTTGCAACTTGACGAATTAATTGGAAATCTGAAAGTCTACGAAGTCATCATTAAGAAGGACTCCGAAATGGTCAAGGAAAAACGAGAGCAAAGCAAGTCAATCGCCTTGAAAGCTAGAAAGGAATCTAGTATCGAAGATAGCTCATCTTCCGAAAGTGATGACGAAGAATACGCCATGGCCGTAAGAGATTTCAAGAAATTCTTCAAAAGGCGAGGAAGATTCGTAAGACAACCGTATGATGAAAAGAAAACATTTCAAAAGAGTAAAGATGACAAGAACAACAAGATTGAAAGAAAGTGTTTCAAGTGTGGAGATCCAAATCACCTTATTGGAAAATGTCCAATGATGACAAGAGATCAAAATCAAAGAGCATTTGTTGGAGGTGCTTGGAGTGATAGTGATGATGATGAGAATGAAACGACAAAGGAAGAAAAATGTCTCATGGCGAATACACCAAATGAGGTACGTTCCGAAACCGAATATTTTAGTGATGAAAGTATATCATTAGATGAAAAAGATCTAGATAATGAATATATTAAACTATGCAAATTAGGACAACTAGTAATGGCCAAAAACAAATCACTAAAATACATTAACAATCAATTAGAAAGTGAAGTACTTGAACTAAAAATTAAAATACATCAACTAGAAAAAGGTAAAGAAATTTTTGAAGAATGTAAATCATGTCAAGAGCTTAAAGGTGAAAACGAAATACTTAGGGAAGAAATTCGCAAACTTGACAAATTTGAAAATAGTAGTCAATCACTTAGTAAAATAATAAGTATTCAAAGAACATCCGGAGACAAAACCGGCTTAGGATTTAATTCAAATGAGGCTTCAACAAGTGAGATTAAAAATGTAAAATTTGAAAGTGAACTCAACAAACAAAAACCTTTAAAATCTAATCCTAAGTATATACTTATTAATGATAAGAAAATACCTCTTGCCAACGATGAAGAAGTTAAAGATTTTTATAAACCGTCATTAAAGACCGAAGTAGGATCTTCTAAACCCAAAATAAGATCTAAAACTCCACCACCTAGAAAACCAAATAATTCTCATCCTAGGTCTAAAACACCTCAACCAAGAAAAAATCAAAATAGACAAAACTATAATAACAATAGTAATCAAATGTGGAACTACCAACAAAGCTACAATCCTTGGGGCATTCTACCACCTTTCATGCACCCGAGTCAAATGTTAAACATGTTTGGACCAAAAGGACAATGGAGATCAAATGGCTAGACGAACATTCCTTGAGACAATCTTGGTTTTTCTCTCAACATAGACTTTTTCAAAGTCTATATTTCATCTTGATGATGTTGAAGATTTCTTTTGAAGACCACCGGGTACGCCATTCTTTCACAACTCATTGCCATGCTTTGATAAATATGCATTGTTTGATTTCGTCAATTATTTAGATATAATTTGTTATTGTCTTCTATTTGTTAGAATCACATATATACTTATATATACATATATATACTATTATACGTAATATATTAAATATATTTATACATATATATATTCACTTGTACATAACCTAGATACGTCATTTGTTGACTTTCTAGAACTCCAAGAAATCGTTCTTTATCGAACCCTTTCTTTCCCCCCTCATGTTATTCTAGTAAGTCCTCTTTTAGGAGACTCATGATGATGAAGGGATATGAGTCAAGTGGACTTTTATAATGCAAGAACGCCTTCGCACGCGAATACTATGGATGAAACAAACTCCTCTCGCCAACTATATCCTATCTCCGCTACTATCCTTCAAATCTCACTCATCAACCCATCTTTCAATCACATTTATACTTATATATAAACAATATATATATATATATATATATATATATATATATATATATATATATATATATATATATATATATATATATATATATATATATATATATATACACACTTATTCACATATTCCCGAACACACCTCAAACCCTTCATCAACTTAACACTTTGATCATTTTATCCAAAAATTGTCAAAGGTATATTTTAATTATCGAAACGGTAATTAAAAATTGTTAAGAATTTTATCATCGTGCCAATAGACGTTTACGTATTTTTGATATATTATAAATCTAATTATATACGTATAAATATTTTTGTTCCAGAAACGAATTCCGCGAAATTTGGAAAGTTTCAAAGGCGGCCCCCTTAATGATTAAGGGGACCGGCTTGTTATCGAGGGCGGTCCCTTTAATGTTTAAGGGGACCGGCCATCTGACACTTCCAAAATCGTTTTCCTTCTTAATTCCATTTCTAAACACTCTATTTACTCACTCACCTCTTCCACTATACTGCTGTGAACGAAACTAAACCTCCAAAACCACCAAAATCCTTCACCAAATCACCAATCCGGGGTTATTTCGCAAGGGACAAATATCAACCAAACATATAACAACATCTTTTGTAAGTTTTTCAACATGCATTTCATCACATTTCATTCGATTTGGTGTCTAATCAATAATTATGCATTTTATTAAAATTCATTTTAATTCGATTTTAAGTGTTATTGAAGCTAAAAATTGAACTACCAAATGCTCCCCATAGGATTAGGATGATGTTTTGCAACTCAAAATTAGTATAACATATCATCTAGTCAAAACATTAATCGCCCATAAACCCTAGTCGAATTTTATTTTTCAAAAGGCACATTGTTGATATAACTCTTAGAAACCACTTAAAACTTACTACATTACATTGTTTTAACGTCCTAAACAATCAAAACATACTTTTCAATTTATTAGAAAATGGTTCATGAAGACAACATGGGCGTTTGGTTCATGAACAAACTATAACTATATGTAGTTATTTGAAACTTAAAACTTGTTAATACTACTAAAATCAATAGACGTCATCAAGATATATAATCAATATATATACTGATGTTTTAGGATGTTTTTATCTAGTAAGGGAGCGTTTGGTTTATCTCAAAAATGATATTTTTGAAAACTAAAATTCGCATTTTAATCTTTTAGACAAACTTATGTTGTGTCAAACTCTTATGGAATGGAAGATATATAATCTAATATATATCTAGCCTTATTTCGAAATGAATTATGATATCATACTCTTCGATATTATATATTCTAAACGAGTTTAAAATCAAAATAAAAGGAACATCATGAAACTACTTCATTGATTTTTTTTTTTTTTTTTTTTTTTTTTTTTTTTTTTGTCGAAGTAGAATTTCGTTCCACATATAGTGCATATAATTATATAAATATATAACATATGCATGATAGTTGTTTTTATATTAATTTTATTTTTGTTGTTATATTGTTTAGGTGAAAATGCCTAAGACCACGGTTGGTGATGTCTCCAAAACCAAACAATACATTCCAATTGTCTCTTCTACTCCCGGCATGTCTCCTTCAGTTGCATGTTTCTATCGTCCTATTGAAAATAGAAACATTCACGAAGGACGAATTGTCGATCCATCTTTCTATGAAAATGATCAAACCGAACGAATGTTCACCAATATTCGTTTTGAATGTCTTTTCCAAATCAACGAACCTATCATTCCTCGTTTTATCCTCGACTTCTATAGCCAAGTGACGGTGCAAACCGATCCCTATGGTCATCTCCTCATTTCCTTCATGATTCAAAATCAATTCATCACTCTTACTCTTGTTCAATTTGGGCAAATTCTTAGAATCCCATTCAACGGCCAAGCCGTTTTCTCAAATGAATGGGATCTTTCCACTCTTGAAAGAAATCGTCCTCAGGATGGCCCCTACTATTCTGAGATTCCTAGTCCTGAAGACATTCGTCGAATGCTCGAACTAGAAAGTCGTACGACTAGTCGAGTAATCAAATCAAAGAATGTCGACATTCATGCTAATCAAATCCTCCTCAAAGAGCTAAGCCCCGACATGAAGAAGTGGGAAGAACTCATTCGCGAGAATGCGTTTGGTACGGGTGGTCACCGTGATCATGTCACGGCGAGCATTGCCCACATGCTTTATTGTGTAATTGCTGAGGAGCAATACAATTTGGCTTATCTTTTTATCCATCGAATCATGTCCGCCAAAAACACCCCAAACGCAAATCTTCCTTATGGTATGTTCCTCACACGACTTTATCGTTATTTGATGGAACATTACCCACATCTTCAAAGAGACTACTACGTTCAAATCATTCCCACTTTAAATCAACTTACTTGTGTTCGTACTCGTCGTCCTCGTAGTGACAAAGGAAAATCTCGTGTTCCTTTGTACTCTAGGGGTCGTGGTTCTACATCTCATCGTGATGACGATGATGATGAGGATGAAAACACCTCACGTGTTAGTACTCCATCCCCCACGACCTTTGTTGATGATCTTCCTGATCTTGATTACTCCGAATATTCAGTTCCTCTTCCTCACGAACGTACCGATGAACTTCTCTTCACTCGCCAAACCTCCATCATCAATCAACAACAACAAATACATGAAGAGATGCGAGGAGGCTTCAAATCTGTGGGAAAGATGTTTAGGAAGATGCTTGGGAAGAAAAAGAAATAGGAACTATTGATGTATTGCTACTTGTTATTATTTGTTTCTATTTGACATATGTATGGCTTGATAGAAGTCCGACGTGTTCGGAAGTACTTGTGTTAGCTCATGTTTATCTCTTGGATGATTTTTAGTCTTTGAATAATTATCATGCTACAATCTTAATTATATGATATGCTATGTTTCTCTTTTCATATGGATTATAATATGTCAATTTGTATGCAAAATTTGGTTATACATATATGTTTATATATCATCATTCCTAGTGCATATGATTCTAATAGAGCTTGCTGGAAAAACAAACTTGAAAAATGGCCAAATTCTGCAAATTTTGGGTTTCTGGTCGTCTGGGAAAACACCAGATGGGCGGCCCCCTTAATTCCCTAGGCGGTCCCCTTAATGATTAAGGGGGCCGGCATACAATTAAGGGGACCGGCCATCTAGAACTAGATTCACTGTTTTCTTTTGCATCTTGTGAACCCTTTCTTTAGTTTCAGCTATCATTTCCCATTTTAACCCAACTGATTTTAGAATCTCTTTCAACCATTTCAAACATTTACCTAAATCACCCATTTCCATACTATAAATTCCCTCCATTATCACCATTCTTCATCTCATCATTCATCATATCATCATGACTCCTCCAAGCACCTCAAACTCCAAAACCTCCAAGAAACAAAAACTTGTGGTCATTCCTCCAAAACAACTCTTCATTGACTTAACAAATGAAGACAACATAACCCCATCACCTCCACCAAAATGCTCCTCTCCAAGTGCACCTAATGCACCATCCAAAACACCTTCCACTCATGGAACTTCCTCATCTTCCTTACCCTCAACCTCATCAATCAATGACTACATCAATTCACACTTGTCACCACAAGTATCATCACCACTTCCCACACAAGAACCTATATCCACCCATCTTACAATCTCACTTTCACCAATAACACCATTTGACATTCAACTCTCATCTCCGCAAATTACACCACCATACTTTTCCAATCCCGTACCTTGGAGGATGCTTGAATCACATGGTGATACTTGCCTTTGTTGTATCCACAACCGAACCATCATCTTTGGCCTTAAAGATGAAATTCAATATATGTTTTCATATATTGAACATTTGCTTACCAACCCACCACCACCTCCAACTCCACCATCCTCTCCTATAATTCCTCCACCACAATTCTCATCCACTCCTCCACCATCACCATCATGCTCTCCAAATTAAGCATTTGATATGCATAATAAATAAAGTCTTTGCCACCCCTTTTGCTTGCAAGCTCTATGAAGTCCATGTACTTTTGCATGATGATGTATCTTTCTTGATTAATTGGCTTATGTATTTGCTATTATGTTGTTAGCTTTTGTACTTGTATTGTTGTGTCTTGACACAACCATTGCTCTAATATGAATGCTTCTTTCTTTCCTTATTACATTATATTTGTGTGCATGTTTATACTTGTGCTTCTAATATTTTTGTTTTGCAAGCATTCCATAGCTAGTTTTCTTGGTGCCCCCAAACGAGGGGGAGTACACATCAAGGGGGAGTTTCTACCCGTCAAAATTTTCACGAATGAAAACTTGTCGGCATAACCTTTTTGATGTTACAAAAAGGGGGAGAAGTACATATAAACTCACTAAAATACTTGTTTAAAAACTAATTTTTGAGTTAATGAGTTTAAGTTTTGTAATCATCAAAAAGGGGGAGATTGTTGATATAAATAATGTTTGTGAATGTTATTAATATTTCTCAATAAACCTATGTTTTGATAATCACAAAACTTAAATCAAATTAAGTCAAGAATAAGACATAAACAAGTATTTGGTGACAAATATTTACCTCTACATCTTATATCACTCAAGGTATGCATAAACTTAGTAACTTATGCATTACATGATCAAAGGAAATTTTATATTAATACATAACATTATATAAAATGATTTTAACATTTTATATATATTTGTAAATCATTTTTGGTAAAGCTTTATTAAACCACAAAAATATGATTTCAAATTTCCAACCAAAAAGGGCAAATTTTATCCAGAAAAACTTTTGGAACGTTCAGGAGGGCGGCCCCCTTAATTTTACTAGGCGCCCCCCTTAATCATTAAGGGGACCGGCCTACAATTAAGGGGACCGGCACGCTCCCGAACAGTAAAATCTGGCCCTATAAATATTGGATCATTCCACATATTTTTCTCACCTTTTTGCACTATAAACTTTCTGATCCAATCTTCTTCTCTAGATCTAAAATCCTTTGATCATATATTTCATAAGTCTTTGTTTCCAAGTGATCCAAAGCTTCATCCATTCAAGTGCAAGAAGAAGAACACTTCTCTACATACATCTTATTGTAGTGGTGTTGTGTATAGCTAGTTTCATATTGTACTAGTGATAGATATTTGTAAAGGTGTTGTGTATATTTGTTGATTGTAGAATCTTGGTGTGTTGTAAACTAGTTTAGTAGTTGTGACTTAGTTGTGCATAGAAGAAGGTGTGAAGATTGACAAGGTGTGAAGACGGTGTGAAGTCTTGAAGAAGGTGTGAAGGTGTGATTAAGGTGTGAAGATCACGTGGTGTGATATTTGGTGTGAGATTGGTTCTAGCTACGATTAGAACTCGACATTTAGCTTAGTGTTGTTAACTTGTGTAAGCCAAGGTGTGTAAGGTTTCTCCACCATAAGGAGTTTGTTGACATAGTGAAGAAAACTCTCAAGTGTGGTACTCGGGGAGTGGAGTAGGGCAAGGAAGGTGTCCTTGTAGCCGAAACACTATAAATTCACGTGTTGTGGTTTGATCTTTCTAACTCTATCCTTTCTTCATTACATTTCAATACTTTCAATATTAGTTTAGACTTGCTTATATTGGTTGTTGCTTGAACTCACTTAAGATCGAATCGAAAAGTTTTTATAACCAACAAAATATTTTGGAAATAAATTTAAAAAGGACGTAAAACTATTCAACCCCCCTTCTAGTTTTCCACAGTCCCAAAGTGCGTAAAAGAGGCAAAAAATAAAAGTTTAGTAACCCAATATGGAAAAAAATTCGATACTTTAAAGTGATTTTTTGAACAAGTATGGTACGTTTTAAAAGAATTTTTGTGTAAGACGAGACAGAAGAGAGTACTATTGTGGAATTCCTCTATTCAATGGAACCGCCTGTAAGTCACTTTTTAAACTTGCCATGCATATAACTTTTGTAATCAGCGAGCATATACCATAACTTATCCATACAACAACTTTTTGACTCGGGTTAGCACTGATTTGCTTTATCAATTTTCGTTGAAATTTCTTAGGTTTACTGTGAATTTGATTGGGAGTTTGACAAGGTTGAAGTAAGCCAAAAGCCCATAATCCTCTATTTTCATATGCGTTTTTAAAGAGTGTAGACCAAATAGAAAAAAAAAATAAAAAAATAGAAAAACGGTGTTTCACAACTGTCTTTGTTTTTAGAAATTCGATAATGTTTTAATTTTTTTAGCAAATCGATAATGGTTAGTTTTTATTTATTTTTTATTTATTTTTTTAGAAAGGAAACATATTATTGAGAACCTCGAAATAAACTAAAGTATCACGATAATACTTTGAATCTATTATAGGAATTTACCAATAATCTCATTGTTGCGGAAAAGTTATCTGAAGATCACAAGGATGCCTTCAAGGTACAATAAAACTAAATCAATCATTGGACAGTGTTTGTTCAGTTGTTATGGACCTATTCCCTTGATAGATACTAAATAATTATTTTTATATAGGAATTTCTGAAGGAAAATGTCCGAGAAAGAAAGAGAGCTAATTGAGAGGTAGCTAATTGTTTATTCATATGACAGATTCGGTTTATATGCCTGCTTGAGCATAGTCTTAGTTTTTTATTTTGATATCATGTAGGCTAGGCAGAAGCTTAAACAAGCTCTAGAGGAACTGAGTCAAGAGAAATTGGATGCAATTAATAACACGAGGTTTTACAAATTTTATCCCCTTGAGGCACCAGATAACACAGTTATGCCGAAGGTTTGATTAATTTTCATTCATCATAATAAAATGCTTTACCTATTTACCGTTAGATATACCATATGTGTTTTTGTTGTAGAGTTCATATATAAATAGGTATTATGGCAAGGCGCATAAAGTACTCTGAATGGAAACCGTGATGCTGCAGGTGGTTGAAGCGACTAGGAAAATAGTCATAGGTGTTGTTTGCGCATATAGTCTTAGATGACTTCACATATGTCTAGCTGTAGAACTTTGTTCATGTTTCTAATACTTGATCATCAAGATTCGCTATATAAGCATTTAAACCAACTAGAGGTGCTTGTTTCATCATCAAGATTCGCTAAAAATGATATTTCACCCGAGTACTTCAAAAAATGGTAAATATTTTGGAAACGTCAATATACTTATTTTGCCTAACTAGCATATATCGTATTGACTATTATCTTTTTTAAATAGGTACCTACATGGTCTAACTTTCAAAAGTGATTACTATCTAGGTAGTCTGAAATATGTACTTTTAACATTCATAAATCAATTTTTGAAGCAAGCGTAAAAAAATAAAATAAAAAATTAACATAAATATAAAAAAAATTGAGAACTTCTACAAATTTCGCAATTGATGAGATGAATGAGGTTTAATTTTCGTTTTCTTGAACATCATTCACTAAGCATATTGCGAAACATAGTATTATTCTCAACACATGTTACCAATATGCATAGTAGTATATAACCAAAGAACATTTCATTTCTTTTACCTATGTGGGATGTAATCTTAACTTTTCTCTTAGAAAAAGTTAATAAGGTCCCGACATGTTTCGTAAAATTTTAGTAATCTATTATATACCATTTAAATGCTCCGGGAGAGGTTGAAGTCCTTGCACATGGACCTCAAAGAGTGAAATATATTCATATGATAAATGTGAAAGTATTTACCATTTTTTGTAGTATTTACCATCGTGGTGATTTATATGCTCTATACATTCTCCAATATGTATAAGTCGAATGATCTCAAAGATATTTGTTCATCGATTTATAAACACTTGTTTATTGTATAACATGCATATTGTAAAATAAGAAAAAAGGATTTCATTAAGTAACGGGTTGGGAGTATACATAAAACTTGTATTGACCGAACACTAATTAAAAAACATTACATGTATGTTCATATAATCATATGCGTGGTTCCTGTTGAAAAGAATCTATTCATTTCGTCGAGTCCTTAAAGAATTTGATAACCCGTATTGCTGATTGGTATGCTTCAAATATAAACTTAGGACGTATGCACAACAGCACAGGTCGATCGACTCAATTTAAAAGAGTGTTCAGCCATTTTAATGAACGTGACAAGTGTTTTGCAAAGTACCAGATTCGACTGATCTTTGCGTATGAAGGTTCACCGCAATGTTGCTACTTGTGAAATATGAACTCATAATGTTACCACTTGTCACTAACTAGATTATATCGTATTGACCATTATCTTTCTTAAATAGGTACTTGCATCGTCTACTTTCAAAAGTGATTACTAACTATCTACGTACTCAAAAATGTGTACTCTAATATATTGTATATCAAATTTTGAAATAAGTGTTCATAAAACAAAAAGTTAATATAAATATAAAAAAATTGAGAACTTCTACCAATTTGGCAATGAGCTTAGAAGTAAAGTTCAATTTTTGTTTTGTATATGAACTTTATTCACTAAGCATATCGCGAAACATAGTATTATTCTAAACACGTATTGTTGATATGCATCGTAGTATATAACCAAAGAACATTTTATTTCTTCAACCTATGTGGGATGGAATGTTCTCCTAGAAAAAATTAATACAGTCCATACATAATTCGTAAAGTTTTAGTAGGCTATATACCATTTAAGTATTTAAGCTTAAGCTTAAGCACCTCTAGTAGAGGTTTATAGTGACTTGGCTCCTATGTGGCGTTTGTAGGTATCATGGGCGGTTTTGGGCCAGCGCACCATCAGCAACCGAGCTGGGCCCAACTTACTAAGGGGCACTAAATTTTTTTATACCCATTATATGTACTAGGCCCAACCCACGGTTTACTTAAATATATTTTATTTTGTAGACGGAATACTTTTGTTACAAAAATGATTTTTTTTTCGTATTTTTGACTTTTTGTACTTGATTATGATCTATGGATATTATAATATAGGTTTTTTGTGCCGGGCCTAATTTATTTATTTATTATTTTTTATTTTATTTTTTATTTTTTTTGACGTTCTCAGCACCTCGCCTGATAGGTATAAACCACCATTGTTTGGCTTAGCTTATAGAGAGGGGAGAAGTTGAAGTCCATGCACATGGACCTCGGAGAGAGAAATATATGTGTGTGACAAATGTGAAAGTGAGGCCAATTTAAAAAAAACCCTAAGCGATTCTCCCTGTGGCGATTATCCCTAAACCCTCCTCCTAATCGTTTTTTTCAGATCTGCCGTGTCCCTTGCGTTTCTGATCTCTATTGGATTCGCCTGTGATTCTTGCAATTTCTGTTAATCGTTTTCTAGGGTTTGGATAATCGGTTTCGTGTTCTATCCGACTAGGGATACTCATTGATTTACTTTATCTTCAGTCGGTTATCTAATCTAATCCTTTATTGTCCTGATCTAACTGTCGAATTAATATGGGTGCTGGTTGATTCATTGGCTTTCAATCTCAAAACCCTAAGCGATTAGGGTTTATCTTGTTCATTCTGTGTGCATGTGCTGGTTGTTATTGTGTTTCTGGTTGATCGAGTCTGCTAGTTGGGTGTGTGAGGGTTTTCGGGAGAGATGAATAAAGGTTTTCTTAGCAACAAAAAAGTATCTACTGTACCAACTGGTACGTTGGGTACTCCTCATGTTCGACAAGAGGCTAGGGTTGTGGAGAACCCTAGTCTTGTATCTGGTAATGATGTGGGTAATTATGATCTGATTAATGTTCAAGTGGAGCCGATTCCATTTGGTAATTCTGGGTATATGGATGATATGGGTGTTGAAGGTGTGAAAACATCTAGTGGTGGTTTTGAACATGGTACTAGTGACATTCTTAAATCTATGTTGGATGTTAACCTTCCTGAGGGTGATGGTGTTCATGTTGCTCAAAGGGCTGGAAAATTGAAGTTATCTGCTACGTTTGACAATACTAATCAGTTTCCTAGCCTTACTTCTAAGGTTGGTACATCACCTCCTGTACATGAGAATACTAGTAGTACTGGAGTTAAATCGGTCACTTATGCGGGTGCTACTTCCAATGAGCCAAAGAAACATGAGTCTAATTTTCGTAGGTTGGAATGTAGTAACAAGAGGGATGATGTTGATCTTTCTATTCCGTTGAAAGTGGTTGAAGAGGTGAATACTCGGTTTGAGAATACTCTTTATGGGTATTTCCTTGGTCAACGCCTTGCTTTTCCTGTTGTTGACTACTATGTACGCAATGCGTGGGCTAAGTTTGGTATACAAAAGGTAATGATGAATGCTAAAGGTTTCTTCTTCTTTAAGTTCAATTCTAGTAAAGGTGTTGATGATGTGCTTGAGAATGGTCCTTGGTTAATCAGAAATGTTCCTATTATTCTTAAACCATGGACATTGAACACCAACTTACTTAAAGAGGATTTGATCAACATTCCGGTGTGGGTTAAATTCCATGATGTCCCACTTGCTATGTTCTCTGATGATGGTCTTAGTCTTCTTGCTACTTTGATTGGCACGCCTAAAAGATTAGATGCTTTCACCAACCAAATGTGTAAGGAATCGTGGGGCCGTAGTAGCTTTGCTAGATGCATGATTGAAGTTAAGTCAGAGGAGGTGCTTAGAGATTGTATCACTGTTGAAATTCCTTTGCTTGATGGGACGGGTTCGACAATTGAGAAGATTAGGGTTGAATATGAGTGGAAACCGCCTCGTTGTGATAAGTGCAAGGTATTTGGTCATACTTTTACTGATTGTCCTAAGTGTGTCCCCCATACTGCTCAACCTAAGCCGAGTGTTAATGATGGTTTCCAAACTGTCAATAATAAGAAGAAGAGTAATAGTGGTGGTCAATCTGGTAATATGAAAGGAGGTTTTACTAAACCTAGTGTGGGTAAGAAAATGCAATATCGTCCCAAAGTACCTCCTCCTGAACCTAAGAAAGTGGATGCTAACAAGAAAAAGACTGTTGATATACCGAGTACTAGTGAAGCAAAGATTGTTACATCTAATCAGTTTGATGCACTGAATATGGATGATACTGATGGTTTTGGTATTCCTACTAAGGATGTAATTTTGGATGTGACGTCTGGAAGTACTGAGGAAGCTCAACAGGATGTGGATGCTGGCAGTCCATTGGAAGTTAATAAGGATGAGTCGGTTAAGACTGGTACTACATCACAAGTCCCTCTTGTGAGTGATATGCAAGAACCACTTTTGAGTGATTCTATGGGAACTATGGAAGTTGATTCTACTCCTGTTGCTGAGAAGATTAGTAAGCTTGAAGAGCTACTGATCGATGGGAAAGCTATTCTTGTGGATAATGCTGGTCATCCTATTCCGTCTACCTCTGCCACTAAGAGGACTAACCCATTTTCGAAGGTGGGTGATGTTGAGGTTTCTGATAGCGATGAGGATGAGGTTCTTAACCCGTTCGATGAATCAGCAAATCTTTTTGGTGGTGGTCATGAGCGTGATGATTTGTATGACTATGATGATTATTCGAAGCACACTTATGATCTTCCAGGGGAATTGGATGCTATTAATGCCATGTATGGTGTTAATCTCCATAGTCGTAGGAAGTAGTTTATCTTTTGTCAGATTCTCTACTATCATGTGAGTAATGGCTTGTTTTCTTGTTTAGAAAATAGGAAGTATCTTGTTATGTAAGCTTTTCGCCTATGTAACGGGCTGAGATATGGGATTCACCCATATCCGTTGTACTTAAACGTTTTTTAGAGTAATATATTTACCGGGTCGTTGACCTTTTACCCAAAAAAGAAAGTGAGGCCAATTTATAGAGTCCGGAAGTTTACAAGAGTAAATTATTAAGTTTATCGAAATGAATGGTTTATAAATATTGATGTGGCACGACGTGGCAGTGCTATGGACGTAATGAAGTCCATAGCATTGAAGATGTTCTAAGACTGGGCACACTAGTGACCTTCGGCGACTTACATTTTGCATGCCACATTAGCTTTTTCTCTCCGACGACCTACATATGACTTTTTACCTCTACTAAGGCCGGGAAGTTTTGTTGTTTTGTGTTTGTGTTAAAAAGTGAGAAAGTTTTGTTGTTTTGTGTTTGTGTTAATCGATCGTGTACTCGACCAAAACAAAACATAAAAAGCCGGCCGACCGAAGTCGACCAACTTCACACATCAATGCCGACCGCCGACCGAATGGTCTGAATCGATCGCCGACCGAACTTGTGTGCCCAGATCATATCATGATTGGTGTTATGAGGTAGGATAACAACAAAGGAACATTGACTTTTGAATCTAATGCAACAAAGTGACAAACCAAATGGTGCTCGCCCTCAGTTAAAGAGACTAGAAAAACAGTAAATTGTGTTGTTTATGCTTACCTTTATATGACTTCATATATGTCTAGCTTTAAGAATTTAGTTCAAGTTTTAAATTTTTAATCATCAAGATTGCTAGTTATATATAAATCATATAGAGGTGGTTGTTTTATCACTGCTTCAAGAACAACATCATTATCAATGAGAATCAAACGTAGTTACAAAAATGTTGGTTATATACATACAGTGTTGCAAAAAAAGTTTACAAGGCCAATTAATTGCCACCTAGGCGCTACAGGGCAACCAACCTTGCCGATTTATGTAAATGGGTAAAACAAATAGGTCAACGGCGATCAATGGTAGTAATGGTGGTCAAACTTGTTGGACACCTATAAATCTTGCCGGAAGTACCAAAAACTTACCGTAAACTTATTTTGATCACTTATAGTAACTGTTTAATTCTATTACAAGTTGTTTTTTAGAAAAAAAATATTGCCGAAAATACATAAAACTCGTCAAAAATACATAAACTTTGGCGAAAATACCAAAAAATTATCAAAAATACCAATCCGATTAATCACCCATTAATCTCGCCTATCCAGATTACAAGCTAGAAGTGATCGACCGCCCGACTACCGATTCCCGATTTTTGCAACCTTGGTTATATAAGCTCCTAGAAGTCGTATATTTTTGTTATGTCAATTGTTTATCATGAGGGTGACACGTTAACTTGTGGATTTGAATTTTTTTATTCCCATTTTTTGTGCTCGTTAATGATAGTTTTCTGGCTCTGCCTTTGAACTCGTAATATTACTAGTTGCAACCAACTAGGTATATCGTATTATGCGTTATATTTTATTTACCACAAACTGGGATATATGAGTTTGAAAAGTAATTACTATCTGGATACGCAAAATTATATACTCTAATATTTGTAAATCAAATTTGGCTGTACTTTGTAAGAAACAAAAATAAATTACAATAAATGTAAAAAGTTAAGAACTTGTACAAATTCAGGCATATACAAATCTGGTAAGAAGTTCGTTTTCACTTTATATGCGCACTTCATACACATCATTGTATGGCCTAAACATAATACCATTCTAAACACATTATGTCCATATTCGCCGTAGTATATAAGCAAAGAACATTTCATTTCTTCAACCTATGTGGGATGTAAGGTGGAATGGGGTCTTATTGAAAAAAAATAGTAATAAGGTACCTAAATGTTGTTTCATGAAACTTTAGTGTTCATTACACGCCATTTACCTTTTGAAGAATTGAAGGTACTCGGTTAATTGATGTAAAGTACGGTTTTTACATGAAGCAATAGGACGAGGAGATCCTCTATCGAGTATGATTTTATCACAGATTACGTGTGAATCAATTTTGTTTTTAGGAAACATTTTTTTCCCCTTGCACCAAATTTTACTTGAATCATACTAAACTCAATGTGTTTGGCGATCAAATTTTGTAGGTTTACAGTCCACAATTTCATAAGTGGTATTGCTGATTGGTATGCTTCAAAGATAATACGTAGGTGGTATGCCCAGGTTGACTCAACTGAAAAGAGTGTTCACCCATTTTAAAGAACGTGACAAGTAATTCGCAAAGTTCCTTTTTTCGGAATCGACTTATCTTTTTGCTCATGAAGGTTGACCACAATATTGCTATATGTGAAATCTGAACTCGTAATGTTACCACTTGCCACTACCTAGGATATATCGTATTGACCATTATCTTTCTTAACTAGATACCTACATGTCTAATTCAAAAGTTAATACTAACTATCTAGGTACTTAGAAAATATGTACTCTAATATTTGTAATTCAAATTTTTGAAGTAAGTTTTAAAAAAAAGAAAAAGTTAATATAAATATAAAAAGTTGAGAACTTCTACAAATTTCGCAATTAACCAATCAAAAGAAGTTCAATTTTCAGTTTGTATATGAATTTCATTCAATAAGCATATCGCGAAACATAGCATTATTCTAAACACGTGTTATCAAAATGCATAGATGTATATAACCAAAGAACCGTTCACTTCTTCTACCTATGTGGGATGTAAGGTTGAATGGTCTTAAAGAAAAAAATTAACCAGCTACCTCGATGTTGTTTCATGAAACTTTAGTATCATTTATGTGTTCGTTACCTATTTACTGCTTTACCTATTTACCCATGAAGGTTGACCACAGTTATGCTGAATGTTTGATTAATTTTCATTCATCGTAATAAACTGCTTTACTTATTTACTGTTATATTTTGATCATCTGATATACCATATGTGTTTTTGTTGCAGAGTTCATATATAAATAGGTATTATGGCAAGGCACATAAAGTACTCTGAATGGAATCCGTGATGTTGCAGGTGGTTGAAGCGACTAGGAAAATATTCATAGGTGTTGTTTGTGTATAGTCTTAGATGACGTCACATATGTCTAGCTGTAGACCTTTGTTCATGTTTCAAATATTTGATCATCATGATTCGCTATATAAGCAGATAAGCATATAAACCAAGTAGAGGTGATTGTTTCATCTTACGAAATAAGAACTTTGCTATCAGTATTCAGAAAGAATAGATCATAGTACATTTCATCATATAGTGTTGTTTCCTAGAAGTTATATTTCACCCGAGTACCTCAAAAAATAATACTCCGTAAATACTTTTGCAAATGTCATTATGTTTGTTCTGCCAATTGTTCATCACGAGGATGATAAACTTGCGAGTTAACTTGTGGATTTGTATCTTTTAATTCATTTTTATAGCAATAATCACAAAGCAAATAACTCTACAATGCATCAAACTTTATTGGTTAACTTGACTCACAGGCCGAAACACAATGGGGACGTACAGTAGTCATTTGTAATTTGCGGCCTTAAATTTCTTTAAAAAAAATTTTTTCCCGTCAATAATAAGTTTCTGGCTCAGCCCTTGACCAACGGCGTCATTACCCGCTACTTAGCACACATGATTTGCCCATATTGACTAATTTATTCCTGTTTACGGTTTTAGCAACATTTTTGGTGAAAATATTATATCCAAAATTTAATCGTTCTAAGAGTTTTGTAAAATCTTAATAACCGACAGTACGTGTTGTTTGACTTACATGTTACGTTCTTAAAAATGTAAAAGACAATGTTCAAAATGACTTAACAAGTTGCCCAACCCATTTCAAAGAATGTGTATTTCATCGATTCATAATTGTTTACTGTATAACATGAATCGAACTTTGATAAGATAAGGAAAAAGGATTTCATTTAAGTAACGAGATGCGAGTATAAAACTTGTATGGACCAATTAACACTAATGAAAAACGTTACATGTATGTTCATATAAACATATGTGTAGTTCATGTTGAAAATAATCTATTCATTTCGTCAAGTCCTTGAAGAATATGATAACTGGTATTGGTGATTGGTATGCTTCAAAGATAATAAGTAGAAGGTATGCCCAGGTCAACTAAATTTAAAATAGTGTTAAACCGTTTTAACGAGCGTGACAATTGTTTTGCAAGTTTCGGAATCAACTGATCTTTGCGAAACATAGCATGCAACGGTCATTTTTTACCTTCAAACGTTCTCACCGAATCGGTATATCTCACCGATTACATTGCCGATTTTGGCTTGCCGAGGAACTGGCAATGGATTTGCCGAGACTTGCCGACTCATGCCAACTCCACACCGAGTACGATGCCACCACCCTAAGTTTTAATGTTAAGCTTTATGTTATTAATCGTCCATATTATGATTACATGTTTCTTGGAATAAATTAATCAACATGAATTTCATATTTCCCTTACTTTCATAATTAATTTCATATATACTCAAAACATAACTATTGAATGCATAATATACAATGTTTATAAAACATGTTTTGAGTAAATATAAATTTCTAAATTTAAGATAGGGGAGATATGAAATTACATTTTTTTTTTGTCTAATAGAAAGGTAACGACACTCAGTGGCGAATCTAGAAAATTTTCAGTGGGGGGTCGGGATCTAAATTTTTTTTTCCTAACGCTATTTTTCGGGTAATATGTTCAGGTCGGTGATTCGATTCGGGTCGGGTCAAAAATTAAATACTATTATTATAAAAAAAAAAAAAAAAGTTTCAATCACTAAAAAACTAAACATTTGTCCAAGACAACTAAACATTAAAAAGGAGACAAACGGTTGGTACCTGGTTCGATTCATTGAAGAAATTATAGTTCAGCCTTTCGACCTTTAAGATCCTTGAATTCTTCAATTATGGACTCCGCATCAAACTTGTTAGCAATTTCTTTTTCTATGTAAAGCACCATACTGTTTTCTAGATTCTGATTTGACATCTTATTACGTAGCCGATTCTTGAATATCTTCATTGCCGAAAATCCCCTTTCTGTTGTTGCAGTCGAAACCGGAAGTGTCAAGAGTAGCCGACACACTCTTTCAACCAAATCGTACATGCTATTTTTCCTAGTTTCCACAAGAGTTTGGCAGAGATCAGAAAGAGTTGCTACCTCACTTAGCTTGGCATTATCCTTTCAACTTGAAAAGTCTCCAATTGACTACGTAATTGATTTCTCTCCTGCGCAGTAAAGTCCGTAGCATAATATTTCTCAACAAGAAGAACAATGTGATCATATTAATCTCTTTTGAACATAAAGTCGCACCAAGAGATAACAACTCTATTGATTGCTCACTGAATCTACAATCCAACTCATGTATTTGCTTATCCAATGTCCCCATAAACAAATCTACACGGTAAAAATGTTCAAATGTAACATGAAGATCTTTTTTACGAGGCCGATACCGGGTAGATCTATATGGAGCACTCATATCGGGCATCTCTATGTCAAAGTATAAATCTGTCTCATACTAAATCATTTCACACACATTCTCTAAAAAAACCAATAACCTAATTGAAAAAGAAATTATTAAAAATAAGTCCAAGGAACATGACTACAATTTTCTTTTTTCTTCATACAATTCACTCTAAAAAAACCAATAACCTAATTGAAAAAGAAATTATTAAAAATCAATAACTTGGTGGGACTTGGGCGGAGATGAGATCATGAGGGTCGACAGTCGACTTCGAAGGGGGAGGGTATGTTCCGTTATTATTATTATTTTTTTTAATGGGATTTGGTTTATTAATGGGCTAAGTAAGTAAGTAATGGATTTTAGATTTGGATTTGGTTTATTAATGGATTTTAGTTTGGGTTGACTAGATGGGCTTATATAAAATGTAATGGATCAATTTTATTGGTTAATGTATAAAAAAAAATTCACAATTAAAATGGGGGGTCGAAACCGAATATACCAAAATTTTTCTACACGAAAACTATATACCCCTACATTGCAAAAATAATTTCGGGGGGTCGAGCGCCCCCTCCCGCCCCTTAATAACTGCGCCACTGCTACCAGTGAAGTATCTTGGAGTCCCTCTTATCACTAAAAGGTTGGGGTTAAATGAATGTAAAGAATTGGTTGAAAAAGTGAAAACCAAGGTTAATGACTGGAAGAACAAATTTTTATCATTTGCTGGAAAATTACAGTTAATTGTATCAGTTATTGCATAAATGCAAGTATATTGGGCATCAGTGTTCCTTATTCCAAAAGCAACTATCAAAGAAATCAACAAGGTTTTGAAGACATTCTTGTAGTGTAAGGGTGATTATATAAATGGTAAAGCCAAGGTTGCATGGAAGACGGTGTGTGCTCCAAAGAAAGAAGGAGGTTTAGGCATCAAACCATTAAGTCAGTAGAATGAAGTTTTGTTGCTTAAACATATCTGGAATATTGTTGCAAAGAAAGAATCTTTATGGGTAAAATGGGTAAACACTGTGAGATTAAAAGGAAAGAGTATTTGGGAAGCTGACTATGAAAAAAGTGATAGTTGGATATGGTTAGTTCTAATGGGATTGAAAGATAGAATTAGACCTCATGTGATCATTAATATAGGTGATGGTATGAATACTTCTATGTGGTATGATAGATGGGGTAACCATGGGGTGATTGATAATAATGTACCAAATGCTTATAGGTATGCTGCTAGATTGGGTAGGGATATTAAAGTTGTTGATATGATCAATGAAGGAAATTGGAAGTGGCCTAGTGGGTGGTGTCAAGTATTTCCCCAATTAGAGACCATTGATGTTCCTTATGTAAAGGAGAATGTTGCTGATAAAGTGCAATGGCAAAAGAGCAATGGAGAAGTTACTAAGTTTAGCATCAAAACTGTTTGGGAAGATTTGAGAACAAGGGGTCAAAAAGTGAAATGGGTTAATTTCATATGGTATTCACAAGGTGTTCCTAGGCATTCTTTTATACTGTGGCTTGCTATTAAAGAAGGGCTCCAAACTCAAGATAAGTTGATGCAGTGGAATCTTAATGTCAACATGGTGTGTCCTTTATGTTCTAAGTGTAATGACTCTCACAGCCACTTATTCTTCAACTGTGATTTCTCAAAAGAGGTATGGGCAAGTATGAAAGGTAGGATGAAAGTAATTGGGGTGGATAATGAATAGAGAAATATTATTGGGAAGTTGACTGATATGCCTTGTAATAACAATATAAGGAGTGTGGTTAGGAAGATGGTGCTATCTACGACAGTCTATTTACTATGGAGAGAAAGGAACTGCAGGTTATTCACTAATGAAAAGAGAACTGCAAATGTAGTCTTAAAGGAGGTTGAGGAAAGAGTTAAACTTCAGTTATTAAGCATTAAGGTAAAAAATTTCATTCAAGTCAGGGCAGTGGCTAAAGAATGGGATATAAAGCTTATTATTGTTTAATGATTGCAAGATGTTAGGGTGGGGTTTTAGGGTGTGTTTGGATTTAAATGAATGGTGAATCTGCTTGTTAAAATTCCCCTGATGCACTTAAGGGGGTGTTTGGGAATGCATAAAACTTCTGGTTTTTTTGAAGTTTAATAGTAGTGGTGAGGTTCAAGATTGCACTGTGATTGATTGAAAATCAAGTTATATATATAGTATAAGTATTACTCAAGAAATCCACAAAGAAATACGGATAACCCGAGGTCGTAGTCTCTGTGAAGGGTGAATGGAATTCTCAATTCCCGATTTGTGAAACATGTCGTGAAAGTGGTAAAAAGTGATATTGATGAGATTATACTAATGAAATAACAAATGAATCTCAAAATAATCACTTAAGCACGTATTTCAAGTAAACAAACTAAAAACGTAACGTAAAATCGAAAACATAAGCTAAAACGCGAATTAAACGTAACCGTACGAAATAAAACGTAAATTTTTAGCTACACTACTCCTATGGGCTTGAAATTAATTTTGAAAAGTTAAAAATGATAAAAGAAAATTTTAAGAAAAAGAAAAATATTTTTTTGACTTTTTATTTATTTTTTATGTATTAAAAACTAAATAAACTAATTAAGAATTAAAAGAAAATGCAAATAAGGTGAGAAAAATGAAAATTAAATTTTGAAAATTATAAAATAACTAAAAAGTAATTTTAAAACTAAAAACTAATTTTTATGGCTTTTTGTGTAATTTTTGGGAATTAAAAACTATTAAATCTAATTAAAAAGTAATAAAAATTCAAATTAAATTCAAAATAAATGGGAAAAATGCAAAATAAATTTCTAAAATTCAAAAATAATTGAAAATTAATTTCTAAAATATTTTTGGATTTTACTAGGCTTTTTCAGATTTTTTTGGATTTTTTAGTAATTAAAAAGTATTAAAACTTGATTAAAAATGAAAATTAAATATGAAAAATAGCAAATAAGGTTAGAAAAATATGAAAAAATCAAGGAAAATCTAAAATAATAATATAAACTTAGGAAAAATTTGAAATTTGGAAAATAAGCTCAGGAAATGCAAAATGGCTTAAAACAGCTTATAATGAAGGGCTTATTAATAAGCACTTTGACCCAGAGTTGACCAAGACTTAACCAAATGATTTTTAGACTTAGAAAAGCTCAAATAAAAAGAATTAAGGCCAAAAATCATTAAGTAACACAGATATGGGTACAAACTGGTATAATAAGCAGTTGTGATAAGCACTTGGCAAACAAAATAAGCAACAAGCTCATAAATGATTCAAGTAACTAGGTAAAGCACAAATCAACTTGTTCAAGCAAAAGATTCCACCAAATAAGCCAGATGAGCAAAAGAGCAGTTGTAAATTTGGACAAATTCCTAGGCTTAGGTACACGATTGCAAGCTTATTTATAAGTACCTAGAAAAGCTAATACTTCAACTTGAAGGCAGATTCCTACACCCTATATTGCAGAGTCTCTAAAAACCTAAAAGTTATCACCTAATTGCCCCCTTTAATTGATCCTATTGCAATTTACTTGAGTCCACTGGTTTGCTGAACCAGTGTATAAAGTAGATTTGTGAGTCGATTTTTACGAATCAAATGTTAATGGAAATCATAGATTCTGTTCTCACACCTTATTTGCTATGCAAACTATCCTTAGAAACAATAACTAGTGAATTAAAAATACTAATGATGCCTTAAATAGCCCCAAGAACAGGCCCTTTTTGATCAGTTGAATCCTAAGGTTTGACTACTTTAATTACACCCTATAGTTGACTAATCTGAACTTTAACAGCGTACGCCTAATCTAATATGTTATTTAAACTACCTCAATCACTTAAATCACGAACTAAAACACTAATTGCAAAGATTGGAGAGTGTATTGGAGAGTGTATAGCAGCAATTTCACAAATGATGAAGATTTTATAAGCACTTTTGACTTTTTAGGCTATGGGATGTAAATTTTATGGCCTAAAACCTTCTAATGTAACCTAAGTGAGCTATTGGTGCAGAAGTAATAACACAGTAACACCTAGAAGGTAGCTAGCAGATAAACCAAACACACCTTAATAAGGCAGTTGTACTAACTATTCAAGGATTAAGCCTCTGATTACCAAACTAGTGATCAAATTATACTAACAAACTAATTTTAAGGCAGATTGAATCCTAAAAGCAAATCTAGAACAACAAGAACACATATGCAATTTATACTAAAGATGACCAGGGGAAATGCAAATATTAACCACAGGAAATAAAAGGTAACCAAAAGCAATAGAACAGTTCTAAATTAAGCTGCTAACACTACTCTAACATAAACAAAAACTTAAGCTGATAAGAAATTGCAACAGTAAAAGAGAACTCACTTCTTTACCCACGACTAAATGGAGGGCTTTCCAAGCAGCCTATCTATAGATAGGCTGAGCACTTCCTTGCTTATACTCAGCTTATCACTCCAAGCTTCCGATAACCTGTTGCTTGTTTATTTTTATTTTATTTTATTTATTTTTTTTATGATAACAATAACATAAATTAAGTTTGTAAAAGCTGAAATAAATTTAAATGACTAGAAATTGAGGACTTATAAACTTATAAGAGAATTTAAGAACTGATAAACAACAATAATAAACAACTGATTTGTATTAATACAAAAGCAAATTACAAAAGTTAAAAGCTATTACATGTAATTAAAAACAGACCTTAAAACGAAACCCTGATCTAGATACTAAACTAATCTACTCCTATTCCTACATCTACTGTCTTCAAATGAGGTGAGGGGGAGAGGTATATATATATAGCCTGAGATGGGATGCCAGGTCACTGATCCTCATGCATCTTGTGCTTCTTTGAATCACTCTTGGGCTTTAGATGCGTTTCCAGATACTTCCAAGCAATTTGGACCCTTAGATCGATTTGTGTGATGTATTTGATCCCGCGTGTATTTTGTGATTGGTCTGCGTGTCTGACATTTCCTGACATACCCTGACCCTTCTAGAACATCCAATCATAGGTAATTATTATTCACAAGGGTAATTTGATGGGAGGTGATTTCTAGGGTTCTAGGGGAACAGTGAAATTTTTGGGTATGAAAGGATTGGGGGGCGGTAAAATTGGTTTGGAGGTTTTATTAATATTTGACCAGGTAAGTTTAAGTGGGTGGATCGGATTGGGAGTTATAGTGTGATGGACTGGGTATAAAAAAAAGTATGGGCCTTTGTTATTCTTTGGGGTTGGCTGTGTTGGACTAGTACTATTATTGGATCTGATTGATGGTTTTATGGATTTGGATAAGTAATATTTATCAAGGACCTATTTTGAAATTCATAAAATTGTAGGGACCAAAACTGTAAATCTTTCAAAGTTTCTCCCAAGGGTTATTTTTGATAAGTCTTGAATCATGGAGGAACAAGTTGACATTTCTTGAAATATTTCCTCAAAGGACTATTTTTAACAAACTTTAAAAGTTGAGGGACTGAAGTTGTCATTTTCTCAAACTTTGATCACGGACTAAACTTGCAACTTTATGATTCTTTGAGGTCTTCTTTTGACATTTTGAGCTTCTTTTGATTATCATGCTTCCCCGGCTTCGACTTTTGACCTTTTTCCAATCTCGTGCTCGTTTTTGTCGGTTTTGGCTTTGTTTTTGTTCGTTTTCACATATCCGTACCTGCACATACACAAATACAAAAACATACATTCTCTAGACATATTTGGTTAGTATTTAGTCTGATTTAAGGCCAAAAAGGATGTGTGAAAAAGCACACATCAAAATCCCCCAGACTAAGGTATTGCTGTGTCCTCACGCAATGTCATCACCTCACGCTTAAGAGATAAATAATTTCAAAACCTCTCTTTATTGACGTTGTAAAGTAGCAATGATGTTCAAAAAAGATATCAAAATCATTTATTCTCAAAAACGCTCCGTTTACCGATTTTCATGATTAACAACTACTTCTACTATTTTTGTATTTTTTTTTTCATTTATATATGTGACGGTTTGCCTTGACTTTTATTATCAATTCTTATCTGTTGACAACTTTCAGGGTAAACGAGTAGAAACTGTTCTCACAGAGAAGAGACCATACGGATAAAAATCTTCATCCTTGATTTTTCATAACATCCCAAACTAAGCGTAAAATCGAAATCATTGTTTATCCGCAACTTAGATGCTAACACTACCCACAAAAGTTACTTGTGTCATTACCTCTTGTTCCCAGTTCCTAAGTTTGGTATCTCAAGATTTTAATTTGTGAGAAATGAATTGCTTCATATTTTCTCGTTTTGATATTTGTTAGTCCGATAAGAGCACAAAATTTGAACGCTAAGTAGTTTCCAAACTTTCCCTCGAAAATCCCTGCATACAGAAATCGGGTCCACATGAAGGTCTCTGATTTAACACGATTTGTGGAGGCCCCCTTTTTATTTACGACCGAGACATCCCATGTTTGACGGAAGCTTTTTATTAGGGAAGCCCCCGGAGTCGAAGCTTGGCATTTTTGCATAATTATAAGCACTTTAATAATATTTGGTCCTTAGTCCTTTATTTCTTTTACAACAACGGTTTGAGATCCGCCAAGATGTAAGAACTTTATTATGACCTTGGATTTATATCTGCTGCTTTTTTATAGCTTTGGATTCCTCTGCCTTTTTAATGGCTTTGGATACTAAGATCACAACATTGGCTGTGAACCGGCAAGATGCAATAGTCTATTTCACCGTAACACTGCAGTACCCATATGTGTACCAAACCCCCATGTGCAGAGATTTTGTTGGGAACGAGAAAAAACTAAGTATTGCCTAAACTCCATACACTTAATTAATCCTAGATATCTATTTTATTGGTGTGCAATCTTGTGGGAACAAGAAGGCCACAAGTACCTTTCGTGGGCTCTAAAGAGATCCAACTACTCCACGTTTAGCACGAAACTTCTAAATAAACTCTATCATTCCTCGATCTTCGCAAATTTAAAATCCCAAGTAATGAGATCTGCGGATGCTTAGCCATAATCTTTTGATTATTCTGGTTAAGGGAGATGATTCGTGTCAATTATAGTATATTTATATTCCGAGGAAAATACTTGTGAAAGTAATTCCCGGGTCGTTCTCCCAACGAAGGCTCGAATGGAAAATTCGAATTATCAGTTTGGGAATCGTGTAGTGTAAGTGAATGGTGAAAGAGTGATAGAGTGAAAATAGCAATCAAGGAATTCAATTATTCACAAACAATGATAAAGCATGCAAAGAGTATAAGCTAATTATGCACCGAAATGAAAAACGTAAAAACGGTAACGCAACCGTAAAATTTAAAACGTAACGTATAACGAAAAATGACCCTACGAACTTGGAAATATTTTTTAAAAATTTAAAACTAATAAAAAGAATTTTAAGAAAAAGAAAAATATTTTTTAGACTTTTTATTTATTTTCTAGAATTAATTTCCTATTTTTGGAATTAAAAATGAATTAAAAATAAGGAAAAATAAAAAATTAACTTGGAAAAATGAAAATTAAATTGTAAAATTCTAAAATATTATAAAAGAAATTATAAAAATATTTTTGTAATTTTCTGACCTTTTTCTGACTTTTTATGGATTATTGGAAATTATAGACTATTTAAAAATTGAAAATAATCAAAAGAAAATAAGAAAAATAGTAAAAAGCCTTGGAAAAATTCCAGAAATAAAAAATAAATAAAAAAACTAAGAATAAAATTTTGAGATTAAAATCAGCTATGGAACTGCTTATTTAAAGAAATCTGTTTATCTCAAGTGCTTATTATTAAGCACTTGAGATCCAATTAATCTGAAAATTGAAACTTAAGATGACAATGATGCAATGAACACAAAGAATGCAAGATATGATCAGTTCACACTCAGATTTCCACAAATACTCAATGTACAATGTAATAAGCTAAAAATAAGCTCATAGAATAAGCAGACCAAGCAAATGTAAGGACTGAGATAAACTGAGCAATGCACAAATCAGATTCTACTCTAATAAAACTCAGATCAATACTCAAATGACAAATAACAGACACCAAATCAGATATACAAGCCTAAGTTCTCCAACAGAAATTTGTTACCAAACAGCCAACTAATCGAATAAAATAAGCAACTATGATAAGCTCAAATTTAAAAACCAATGGGTGCAAATGATGGACCACCAACCAAAGTACTTAAAACTACTAAAAGGCCTAAATCTACTTCACCAATTAACCTCTAATTAAGTGCTGCATCATCTGATGAAAACTGATCTAACTAGAAACATACAGCAGATTTTTACTTTTATTGATATTAACTATGTATTTTAAACTTGCTTAAACCTATATGTCCCTAAGCTGATTGATTTATGCAGAAATAACCATCTAAAAGCAACTGGAATACAGATCACATTGTAAAACCAAACACCCCTTTGTGATATGACTGTCTCACTAAATTCTGCTTCAAACCTTATCAACCCAGTCTAAACCTCAATTTCAGCATTAACAATGATTAAAATCAGCCAATATGTTGCAGAAACAAAGATCTCAAAGGCCAATGATAAACAGATCTAATGATGACAGATTACATAAACCGACAAATATGACAAATAGCTAGATGATGACAGATGCTTAAATTACAATAGATCTAAGATCAAAATGCAAATATCAATATCAATCAATTCACAATTCTCAGTCAAGTAACTATTCTACACTAGATTTAAATGAAACAGATCTAAACTAATGTCTAAACTACACTAGCATTAACTAAAATCAGTTACTCAATAAGATGACAGATCTGCAACAATTACTATAATGAGCTATAAACTACACAAGGCTGAGATCCAGTAATGCACAGAATTCAAATGAGCAATTATAATCAACTAATTCCAGCTATCACAAAGATTCTCAGTTATGATCAAACACAGAACCACTAGCAAAAACAGTTATCAAATTACACACACTCTAATCACAACTAAATCTGCTTCTAAATTAGTAACAATTCCAATAAAACAGTAACTCTCATCAAATACTAATTATCACAGATTTATTAGAAACTAAGGATTAGAAATCACACTTACAACGATATAACCACCTCATCAAGAACAGAGGTGGATCACTTTGCTTGCCTATCTTTAAAGATAGGCAGGTCCTTCCCTTATTGACCTTACTTATCCAATAACACCTCAACCACCTCAGCAAACTCAGGATGCAAAACTCCTTCTTATGAAACAGTACAGTATACAACAAGCTATATTAGCTTGCATATACTGTATTTAAGCTAAGAGCAGCTTATTGAAGAACTATATCACAAATACTTTTAAACATTTTTATTTATTTATCTTTTTATTTTTATTTTTTTTTTATATTCTGAATTTTATTTATTTATTTTATTTTTATGAGAATGATTTATAAAACTGATTTAGAGTATTATTTAAGCTAAATGAAACAGGAGATAACAAAATAAGTAGATTATGAAACGGATTAAGCTAAGTTTATAAGAAATAATAAGCTGAATATAAATGGAAGGAATACTTTTATTAAAAACTAAGAGTAAAATTACAATAACTAGTCTAGATTACAATTCAAACTACAAATTAACAGCATAACTTTGCACTAAAAAAACTACACCCTAGAAGCTTAAAATGAACACCTATTTATAGGAAGAGTGAGAGGGTCTGGGGTCTGAATCCACGCTGGCAATCCGCGACTAATTGTGCTACTTCAGTCCATCTCTCAGCCTTTGATCTCTATTTGTGCTTCTTTGATCTAATATCAGCCCTTGGATGAGAATTTGAGACGTGGCTCAACCAATGAATACCTTCCATCTGTCCCATTCGCGTATGCAATATCTTCTCTGACTTGTCAGCAGGATCCAAGGCTTGGTATTATGCATCTCACCCAATCATTAGCAGCCATGTGTCACAACTGATAGATACTATCACTCTCTGACATGTGACCTGACATGTGACAATAGCTTCTAGAAGTTCCAATTGATTTGTAAATTGATGGTATATTAAGTGGCTTGAACCAATTTAGGTATTTTCATGCACTAGGGTTTATGTGTGAGGTGATTCTGGGATTGGGATGAATTGGGGATAAAAATAAGGTACGTTTGGTTTTATTTGTTTAGTGAGTTGACCTCATTTGACTGAAGATAAAAATTGGGCTCGGGTTAAAGTTTAGGATTGGTTGGGCTTTTGGTTTTTAATGGTGTACTTGTGCTGATTTGGGAATGTAATGGACCAAGGTTAAAATTGTTATATTTTTTCAGATTTTATAAATTGAAATCCAAGGACCAAATGTGTTAACTTCTGAAATTCCAAGGGCTAAATGGCAATTTCTTCAAAATATATTTCAGGGACTAAACTTGCCAAGTCTGAATAGATGAAGGATGAAACTGACTTTTGGATCACCGGCATTGACTCTTTGACCAACTTCAATTCTCGTGCTCGTTTTCTGGTTTTCTTGTGATTTTTCAGCTTTTTGTGATTTATCCATACCTGCATATCACAAACACAAAAACACACATTTTCTTGGCATTTGTTAGCTCAAATAAGCCGTTTTGGGTCGGTATTTGGTCAAATAATAGTGAGTGAATAAGCACTCACCAAAATCCCCCCGACTAAGGTATTGCCGTGTCCTCACGCAATGTGATCAATTCACGCTCTTGTGATAAATAATTTCAAAAGTCTTTCTACTGACTTTGTAAAGTAGCAAGGATGTTCGAAAGAAATAATAAAATCATTTATTCCCGAAAACGCTCCGTTTTTCAAAATTTTCCTTTATTCCTTTATTCCACTTACACTTTTATTTTTGGACTTTTCATACTTGATACTTGTGACGGTTTGTTTAACTTTCATTATTTTACAATAATTATTAGGGTCAACGAGTAGAAACACTTCTATTTAAGAAGCGACCATACGGTTAAAATTCGTCATCCTTGATTTTTCACGAGTCCCCAAACTAAGCGTACAAACGAGATCACAGCTTATCTACAAATTAGATGCTAACACTACTCATAGCAGTTACTTGTGAAAACTTCTTACTCCCATTTCCTAGGTTTTGTATCTCAATATTTTATTTTGTTGAGAAATGAATTGCTTCATATTTTCTCGTTTCAATAATTTTTAGTCCGATAGTGATACCTAAGTTAAAATGATAAGTAGTTATTCATTTTCTCTTAAGAACCACTGCAATAGAAATTCGGTCCATTTCAAGGAATTAGGGGTACATACAATATCAAGAATATAAGTTGCGGAGTACGATCACGTGCACCTCATGTGACTGATTACTAATCACTTATCACATGCACCTCACGCGCCAACAACTTATTTGTACATACAAGCTCTTATTCAACAATACTTACAACTTTCATTTTTTTCATTTTTCACTTTTTTCATACTTTTCATACTTTTCATTTTTTTTTTCTTTCTTGACTTTTTTCATAACATCAATGGAAGCTTAACGGGTAGCTCCAAAACCACATAGATAATCAACTTTTGACTTTTGATTTTTTCAGTTTTTTGCTCTTATTTTTGGTGTTCCTTGATATGTACCCAATTTCTAAAGCAAAAATTCTCTTAAGAAAACAAAAAACTAAATATTATTCAAACCGAAATACCACTAATTAACCTAGAACATCTATTTATATATTGGTGACGTTTCTGATGGGAGTAAAAAGCCACAAGTACCTCCTATGAGCTCTAAAGAGAACCACTACTCCACGTTTAGCATCTAACTTCTAAATAAACTTTATCATTTCTCGCTCTTCGCAATTTAAGATTCCAAATAATGAAACCAGCGAATACTTAGCCGATAATCAACCACGCATATATAAAGTCAGTTACGGAAACTTGCAAATTCTAGAAGAAGAATTCGCGTTTTCTAGTTCCTGATGTAAAAGACTAGCGAAAGCTTTTAAAGCTGCGCATGTATAAAGTCAAGTACGGGAACTTGCAGATTCTAGAAGAAGAATTCGCATTTTATAGCTCCTTGTGTACAAAACTAGCACAAGCTTATGTGATCATCATTGGTTAAGGGAACAAGCTAGGGCTCAACACGCCCGGTCAAGTCAAAATATTTATTCCTACTCTCGCCAACTGGAAAGTCAACAAGGAGTCAAAACACTTATTCAAACCTTATTTTTGCACAACTTTTTCAACTTTTTCTCATCTTTTTGTACTTTTTCTTCAAAATTTTTGAAATTTTCAATTTTTTCAATTTTTTATTTTTGGTGGAAAAACGGAGTTGCGAGAGTTCACGACATGTGAAACATGCAAGGTCAAAATCGAATCGAAGATTCACCCTCCCCCCAACTAGAACGAAACATTGTCCTCAATGTTTTATGGGTTAAGGCAATCCTAACAAAATTCTAGGCCGTTTATTAATTATGCCAAAGAAAACGTTAGTCGATAAGATTTAACGGATATAGGATTTCCAAATAGCACCGATGAATGAGACTCCAAGTGATGAGATAACGAGCACGAGAGTCATCATAAATCAAGGACAATCCTGAACAAACATCACAAACAACCACGGAACACAAGAGTAGAAGAGGCACCCCCTCCTCACGTTAGGTGTTAGAAAATAGAACTATAAAAAGATGAAATTGGATAAGCATGGGTTGCCACCCACGAAGCGCTTGTTTTTGTTCACCGAGTCACATGAGCTTGACTCGATCCCCGAATTCAATTGTCCTTGGGGAAAGTTTGGAGATCCGGGACTACCATAGTCGGTACATCCCCTCCAAAGTAGTGTTTCAATCGGTGACCATTCACCTTAAAATTGGGACCATCTTGTTGAGCTAACTCAATGGTTCCATAAGGAAAAACTTGAGTTATTGTGAATGGTCCAGACCAACGGGTTTTAAGCTTACCCGAGAATATCTTTAACCGAGAATTGAAAAGTAGTACTTGATCACCAACATTAAAAACGCGGTCTTTGATCTTGGCATCATGAAGTCTTTTTGTTTTCTCTTTATAAATTATAGAATTCTCGTAAGCTTGATCATGGAGTTCTACTAACTCATTCAATTGAATTTTTCTGTGATCACCCGCGGTTTGCAAGTCAAAGTTGGCATGTTTTAAGGCCCAGTAGGCCTTGTGCTCTAGTTCGATGGGCAAATGACAAGCTTTCCCGTAAACCAACTTATATGGTGTACACCCAATTGGGGTCTTGTAAGCGGTCTGGAAAGCCCAAAGTGCATCTTCTAATTTGTCGGCCCAAGAGGCACGGTGTTCACCTACTGTCCTTTCAAGTATACGTTTTAAACCACGATTGGAGACCTCAACTTGACCACTCGTTTGTGGATGATAAGCCGTGGAAAGACGATGTGTGACACCATATTTTAGCATAACTTTCGCAAATTAATCATTGCAAAAATGGGTCCCATGATCACCTATGATGGCTCGAGGGGCACCAAATCGGGCAAAGAGACTTTTCAAAAACTTAACAACCACTCGGGCGTCATTGGTGGGGAGCGCCTTCGCTTCAACCCATTTTGATAAGTAATCGACGGCCACGAGAATGTATTTATTACCCCTAGACGACGGGAATGGCCCCATGAAATCGATGCCCCAAACGTCGAAGATCTCACAAACTTGAATCGCATTTTGTGGCATTTCATCTTTTTGAGAGATTTTCCCTTGACGTTGGCAAGAATCACATGTTTTCACCAATTCATGGGCATCCCGATATATCGTCGGCCAATAAAAGCCGGAATCGAAAACCTTCTTAGCGGTGAAATTTGCACCATGGTGTCCCCCCGTGGGTCCACTATGACATGCCTTAAGTATTTCAACGGCATCCGTACCGTGAACACACCGCCGGATCACTTGATCCGCACAGACTTTGAACAAGTAGGGGTCGTCCCAAAAATAATGTTGTACATCTTTAAAGAATTTCTTCTTTTGCTGGGACGACATCCCTTTCCTAATGAAATTCCCCGCATGGTAATTCGCAAAATCGGCGAACCATGGGGTACTTTGGTCAGTTTTGGTCACACTCCCAAGTGTCTCGAGAGGAAAAGCATCATTAATTTCCTTATTCTCGAGAACACTTTGATGGGGGTTCTCAAGTCTAGAAAGGTGATCGACAGCAAGATTTTCAGCTCCTTTCTTGTCTCGAATTTCAACTTTGAATTCTTGAAGAAGGAGAACCCACCGCATCAAGCGTGGCTTAGCGTCTTGCTTTTCCATTAAGTACTTAAGGGCTGAGTGGTCCGTATACACTATGCATTTCTTCAAAAGCAAATAAGATCGAAACTTTTCAAAAGCGTAAATGACGGCTAACATTTCTTTCTCAGTAGTTGTATAATGGTATTGAGCGTCGGTCATTGTTTTACTAGCATAGTGTATCGGCTGAAAATGTTTTGACTTGCGTTGCCCCAGGACTGCACCAATGGCATAATCGCTAGCATCGCACATTAGCTCGAAGGGCAAGTCCCAGTCGGGGGCAATTAAGACGGGAGCCTCCGTTAACTTCTTTTTAAGAACATTAAATGCTTCGATGCATTCATTTGAGAAGATAAACGGAGCATATTTTTCTAAAAGGTGGGTCAGAGGCCGGGCTATTTTAGAAAAGTCTTGAATAAAACGTCGATAAAAGCCGGCATGACCAAGGAAACTTCGAATTCCTTTGACGGTAGTCGGGTGTGGTAATTTAGCAATAACATCGACTTTTTCCCGATCCACCTCAATCCCAGATTTGGATATCTTATGGCCGAGGACTATTCCCTCTTTAACCATGAAGTGGCACTTTTCCCAATTTAGAACTAAATTAGTGTTTTCACACCGAACTAGCATATTTTCCAAATGGGAAAGGCAAGAGTCGAAAGTATTTCCATAGACGGAGAAATCGTCCATGAACACTTCCATGGTTTTTTCAATCATATCGGTGAAAATGGCCATCATACACCGTTGAAACATGCCTGGAGCGTTACATAAGCCAAAGGGCATTCTATGATAGGCAAACGTTCCATACGGGCAAGTAAAAGTGGTCTTTTCTTGATCCTGGGGATCAATGGGAATTTGAAAGTACCCAGAAAAGCCATCCAAAAAACAATAGAACTCATTTCCCGCTAAACGTTCAAGCATCTGGTCCATAAAAGGAAGCGGGAAATGGTCTTTACGTGTCGCATCATTCAACTTTCGATAGTCGATACAAACTCTCCATCCGGACACAAGTCGAGTCGGTATAAGCTCATTATCGTCATTCTTCACAACAGTGATTCCGCCCTTCGTTGGCACACAATGAACCGGGCTAACCCATGAACTATCCGAGATTGGATAAATCATTCCAGCGTCAAGGAGTTTTATAACTTCCTTTTTGATCACTTCATGGATTTGTAGATTAACCCTTCGTTGTTGCTGGACAGAAGCTTTGTGATTATCCTATAGAAGAATCTTATGAGTACAAAATCGAGGGTCGATTCCCTTAATGTCGGATATTTGCCAAGCAATCGCACTTTTATGCTTCCGAAGCACATCTAAGAGTCGTGTCTTCTCCTCATCTTTAAGGCCTTTTGATATTATAACCGGTAATTTTTCATTTTTTTCCAAGTATGCGTATTCGAGATGAGGAGGCAAATCCTTGAGCTCGAGCTCCGGAGGATTCTCAATAGACGGCTTAACTTCTTTTACGTCTGCCATTTTTAAATCAACCGGAGGGGAAGAAATAATCGGTTTTTCATTTAACAATTTTTCAATTAATAAAATGTCCCCCTCCGGATCAAAGTTGTTATTATCAAATTCCGGTGAAAATAATTCATTTGCAAGACAAGCATTGATTTCTTCCCAAGCGAGATCACTTCCCTCAAACGGAGTAAGGGAAGGGGAAGAATCAGAGACGATTGGTTCAAAAGAAGGAGTGGGATTGCCACTCGAAGCATTATCGGTAAACCCAAGAAATTCTTGAGCATACTCCTCCGTAAGTTCATCAATAACATCAATACGGTTGATGGAAGAAACATCGTAATCAGAGGAGTATCTCGCGGTTTGATCAAGGTTAAAAGTAACGGATTCATTTCCAACACGTAAAGTAATCTCCTCGTCATAAACATCAATCAAAGCATGACCGGTCCTTAGGAAACCTCTCCCAAGAATGAGAGGAACCCGTGGATCGGCATCGAAATCAACAACCACAAAATCCGCAGGGAAATGAAATTTCCCAACATTGACAAAAATATCCTCAGCTATGCCAATTGGACGAGACGTTGATCGGTCGGCAAGCTCAAGGGTCATAAGCGTCGGTGTCAAGTTAGGAAGAGACAACTTTTTCCAAATCGACAATGGCGTAAGGTTAATGCTAGCACCAAGATCGGCTAAGGCGAAGCATTGAACCATACCCGGAAAATTACATGGTATAAGAAATTTGCCAGGGTCTTCAAGCTTTTCAGGTAGCTTTTTAAGAAGAACCGCTGATCAATTCTCGTTCATTTGAGTCCTGGACATTTCAAAAAGCTTTTCCTTATTATTTAAAAGACCTTTTAGCATCGAAGCAAATTTGGGCATCAAAAGTATAGCATCCGCGAGACTTATATCAAAGTGTAATTCTTGAAAAATTTGATAAAATTTCTCCATTTGGTTTTTATCCTTCTCGCGGTGCTTTTGTTCATTTAAACGTGACGGATATGGCAACTTTGTTTTAACGGGTGTTTCATTTTCATTATCATTAACAACCTTTTCCTTTCCTTTAGACGTCGGGACCACCGGAGGTTGGATGTCTTCGGTTCTTCCATTATTAATAGGAATTTTCGTATCCGTTGTCACCTCGGGTTCACGGGCGACTACCTTGGGAGGTAGAGAAGAAGAGGTAGTCGGAGCCGTCGGTCCATCATAAGTAACACCACTCCTTGTTATGATCGCTTTTGCATCGCCCCTCGGGTTAGCGATCGTGTTGCTAGGCAACGTTCCAGAGCCCGAGGGTCGATCATTTAAACGCTTGTTGATATCATTGATTTGAGTTGCAAACATTTTCGTGGTTTCCTCTTGTTTAGCAATTAAAGCTTGTTGTCCTTGCAGCAATTGTTTAATCAACTCTTCCGTGGGCGACGGATTTGGAACAGCAGCTTGATTTTGATTATTAAAACTTTGCCCACGGTTTTGAAAATTTCCATTGTTCTGATTTCCATGATTATTATTTTGAAAATTCCCATTGTTTTAAAAATTATTCCCTTGAGGCGGGCCTTGATGAAAATTTCCCCGGTTTTGATTTTGTTGAAAATTCTGATTTTGTCCTTGAAAACCATTATTTCCACGGTTGTGATTTTGATTGTTATTGAATTGATGATTACGGTTTTGCACATTGTTATTCTGATTCACTTGATTAGGTTGATTAAACCTGGGTGGTCCTTGAAAATGGCTCGAACGGTAGCTGAGGAGATTACGGTCTCCTTGAAGAGGTGGGTAACCGTTGCCACCCATGTTTGCAGCATACACGTTCTCTTGAGCAAAAGAGCCGATCGTCGAACATTCATAATACGGGTGTGGACCACCACAAGTTTCACAAACGACATTGACCACATTAACTTGTGTTTCTTTGACTTGATTCGGCATCATTTGGTACATTCTTAGCATAGCCGTCGATAAATCGGCAATTTTCTTATTCAAGACAGCTAGCTCGGGATTAGAAGAAGAGTTAAGAGTCGCAGTCGATCTTATTGGCTCATTCCTCTCAGCTGAGGAATCCCAATAGTTGTAATGGGCCGTCATATTCTCAATTAGCTCGTAACAATCCTCAGGACGACGTTTCATAAAAGTACCACCAGCTGCAGCATTGATCGTGTCCCTATGTCGTAAAGTCAATCCATTATAAAACGTATCAATTATTGTGACGAGAAGCATATTATGATTCGGACAACGATCAATGGCAAGCTTGTAACGCTCCCAAGCCTCAAACAAAGACTCATCGGGGAGTTGTCGAAAATTACTAATATCATTCCTCAATTTCGTCACCATCGATGGTGGAAAATACTTCGCCAGGAACTTAGGTACCATTTCATTGAAAGTATGAATCGAGTTCCTGGGAAGACGATCAAACCACGCGGTGGCATGATGCGTAAGAGAATAGGGGAAGAGAGAGAGACGGAGGGCGTCATCGGAGACCCCGTTTTGTTTCATATTTTGGGTGACGGTTAGAAACTTATCGAGATGCTTATTTGCATCGTCACCCGGTAATCCGTGAAACTGGCACGAATTTTGGACTTGTTGTATCATATGGTGCTTAAGTCCAAAATCCGTAGCCTCAGTATTTTGAGGGGCAATCGGGCCACCTCTACCATGCATTGTGGGTTGGCACAGCTCCTCCATCGTTCGGAGATCGGGAGCCGGCACGTGTTGGTTTTCATCACCACCCACCGGAGGGTGTTGATTATTCATATCCATTTCCTCAACGTTAAGGAAATGGACACGGTGTGTGTGACGTATTACCCTTTCGGGATTTGATAACGGTGATATAAGACTCTCAAAAGAAGAGCGGGTGTGCATACACCAAAAGCAAAATTAAAAAGAAAAGAAAAAGAAAAAGGAAAATCTTTTTTTTTTTTTTTTTTTTTTTTTTTTTTTTTTCACAAAAACTTTTTATTTATTTTGTTTTTCTTTTCTTAAAACGTAACGTTAATCGAAAACCGTTTCTTTCAAAACCACGCGCGACGGGACGGGAGAGAAGAATGGATCTCTCTTCAGCTAGCAATTTAATGTCTTAGCTATCCGTATTTCCCGCTTATTCGGTTGTAGTAATTGAAATAGTCCGATAAACAACTAAATTACGTTTTCGTTATATTGCGAGATTTATTTGGTTTACAACGCCCTTTCTTTCTTTCGAGTCGAGGCTGTAACTTTTATTATTTTTTTGGTATTTTTGAAAACACCTTAGGAAAAGTGTTTTTGATTTTTCAATTTTTATAGAGATATATATACAAAGTAGAGGAAGGCTTAACAAAACACGATTTTCAAAAATTGATATTCAAAAATTCACTTCGGCCTTCCCCGGCAGCGGCGCCAAAAATTGATTCGTGTCAATTATAGTATATTTATATTCCGAGGAAAATACTTGTGAAAGTAATTCCCGGGTCGTTCTCCCAACGAAGGCTCGAATGGAAAATTCGAATTATCGGTTTGGGAATCGTGTAGTGTAAGTGAATGGTGAAAGAGTGATAGAGTGAAAATAGCAATCAAGGAATTCAATTATTCACAAACAATGATAAAGCATGCAAAGAGTATAAGCTAATTATGCACCGAAATGAAAAACGTAAAAACGGTAACGCAACCGTAAAATTTAAAACGTAACGTATAACGAAAAATGACCCTACGAACTTGGAAATATTTTTTAAAAATTTAAAACTAATAAAAAGAATTTTAAGATAAAGAAAAATATTTTTTAGACTTTTTATTTATTTTCTAGAATTAATTTCCTATTTTTGGAATTAAAAATGAATTAAAAATAAGGAAAAATAAAAAATTAACTTGGAAAAATGAAAATTAAATTGTAAAATTCTAAAATATTATAAAAGAAATTATAAAAATATTTTTGTAATTTTTTGACCTTTTTCTGACTTTTTATGGATTATTGGAAATTATAGACTATTTAAAAATTGAAAATAATCAAAAGAAAATAAGAAAAATAGTAAAAAGCCTTGGAAAAATCTGGAAAAATTCCAGAAAATCAAAAATAAATAAAAAAACTAAGAATAAAATTTTGAGATTAAAATCAGCTATGGAACTACTTATTTAAAGAAATTTGCTTATCTCAAGTGCTTATTATTAAGCACTTGAGATCCAATTAATCTGAAAATTGAAACTTAAGATGACAATGATGCAATGAACACAAAGAATGCAAGATATGATCAGTTCACACTCAGATTTCCACAAATACTCAATGTACAATGTAATAAGCTAAAAATAAGCTCATAGAATAAGCAGACCAAGCAAATGTAAGGACTGAGATAAACTGAGCAATGCACAAATCAGATTCTACTCTAATAAAACTCAGATCAATACTCAAATGACAAATAACAGACACCAAATCAGATATACAAGCCTAAGTTCTCCAACAGAAATTTGTTACCAAACAGCCAACTAATCGAATAAAATAAGCAACTATGATAAGCTCAAATTTAAAAACCAATGGGTGCAAATGATGGACCACCAACCAAAGTACTTAAAACTACTAAAAGGCCTAAATCTACTTCACCAATTAACCTCTAATTAAGTGCTGCATCATCTGATGAAAACTGATCTAACTAGAAACATACAGCAGATTTTTACTTTTATTGATATTAACTATGTATTTTAAACTTGCTTAAACCTATATGTCCCTAAGCTGATTGATTTATGCAGAAATAACCATCTAAAAGCAACTGGAATACAAATCACAATCTAAAACCAAACACCCCTTTGTGATATGACTGTCTCACTAAATTCTGCTTCAAACCTTATCAACCCAGTCTAAACCTCAATTTCAGCATTAACAATGATTAAAATCACCCAATATGTTGCAGAAACAAAGATCTCAAAGGCCAATGATAAACAGATCTAATGATGACAGATTACATAAACCGACAAATATGACAAATAGCTAGATGATGACAGATGCTCAAATTACACTAGATCTAAGATCAAAATGCAAATATCAATATCAATCAATTCACAATTCTCAGTCAAGTAACTATTCTACACTAGATTTAAATGAAACAGATCTAAACTAATGTCTAAACTACACTAGCATTAACTAAAATCAGTTACTCAATAAGATGACAGATCTGCAACAATTACTATAATGAGCTACAAACTACACAAGGCTGAGATCCAGTAGTGCACAGAATTCAAATGAGCAATTATAATCAACTAATTCCAGCTATCACAAAGATTCTCAGTTATGATCAAACACAGAACCACTAGCAAAAACAGTTATCAAATTACACACACTCTAATCACAACTAAATCTGCTTCTAAATTAGTAACAATTCCAATAAAACAGTAACTCTCATCAAATACTAATTATCATATATTTATTAGAAACTAAGGATTAGAAATCACACTTACAACGATATAACCACCTCAGCAAGAACAGAGGTGGATCACTTTGCTTGCCTATCTTTAAAGATAGGCAGGTCCTTCCCTTATTGACCTTACTTATCCAATAACACCTCAACCACCTCAGCAAACTCAGGATGCAAAACTCCTTCTTATGAAACAGTACAGTATACAACAAGCTATATTAGCTTGCATATACTGTATATAAGCTAAGAGCAGCTTATTGAAGAACTATATCACAAATACTTTTAAACAATTTTATTTATTTATCTTTTTATTTTTATTTATTTATTTTTTTATATTCTGATTTTAATTTATTTATTTTATTTTTATGAGAATGATTTATAAAACTGATTTAGAGTATTATTTAAGCTAAATGAAACAGGAGATAACAAAATAAGTAGATTATGAAACGGATTAAGCTAAGTTTATAAGAAATAATAAGCTGAATATAAATGGAAGGAATACTTTTATTAAAAACTAAGAGTAAAATTACAATAACTAGTCTAGATTACAATTCAAACTACAAATTAACAGCATAACTTTGCACTAAAAAAACTACACCCTAGAAGCTTAAAATGAACACCTATTTATAGGAAGAGTGAGAGGGTCTGGGGTCTGAATCCACGCTGGCAATCCGCGACTAATTGTGCTACTTCAGTCCATCTCTCAGCCTTTGATCTCTATTTGTGCTTCTTTGATCTAATATCAGCCCTTGGATGAGAATTTGAGACGTGGCTCAACCAATGAAAACCTTCCATCTGTCCCATTCGCGTATGCAATATCTTCTCTGACTTGTCAGCAGGATCCAAGGCTTGGTATGATGCATCTCACCCAATCATTAGCAGCCATGTGTCACAACTGATAGATACTATCACTCTCTGACATGTGACCTGACATGTGACAATAGCTTCTAGAAGTTCCAATTGATTTGTAAATTGATGGTATATTAAGTGGCTTGAACCAATTTAGGTATTTTCATGAACTAGGGTTTATGTGTGAGGTGATTCTGGGATTGGGATGAATTGGGGATAAAAATAAGGTACGTTTGGTTTTATTTGTTTAATGAGTTGACCTCATTTGACTGAAGATAAAAATTGGGCTCGGGTTAAAGTTTAGGATTGGTTGGGCTTTTGGTTTTTAATGGTGGACTTGGGCTGATTTGGGAATGTAATGGACCAAGGTTAAAATTGTTATATTTTTTCAGATTTTATAAATTGAAATCCAAGGACCAAATGTGTTAACTTCTGAAATTCCAAGGGCTAAATGGCAATTTCTTCAAAATATATTTCAGGGACTAAACTTGCCAAGTCTGAATAGATGAAGGATGAAACTGACTTTTGGATCACCGGCATTGACTCTTTGACCAACTTCAATTCTCGTGCTCGTTTTTCGGTTTTCATGTGATTTTTCAGCTTTTTGTGATTTATCCGTACCTGCATATCACAAACACAAAAACACACGTTTTCTTGGCATTTGTTAGCTCAAATAAGTCGTTTTGGGTCGGTATTTGGTCAAATAATAGTGAGTGAATAAGCACTCACCAGGAGACGAGCTAGGGCTCAACACGCCCGGTCAAGTCGGAACATTTATTTCTACTCTCGCCGGTAGGATAGTCAAAATAAGGTGTCAAATCTTATTATTTATACCATATATCATTCTTCAGTTTTTCAATTTTTTTTTCTTTGCATATAAAAAGGTGACAAAAATTTTAAATTTTGGTGGAAAACGGCGTTGTGCAAGTAAACAGCTTAGATGAAAGTGTCAGGTCAAATCGAATCTAAGATTCACCCCCCAGACTAAAGTGAAACATTGTCCTCAACGTTTTAAGGGTAAAGGTAATCCTACGTATAATCTAAGGCCGTTTATTAAGTATGCCAAGAGATAAACGTTAGTCGATAAGATTTTGGATATGGTGAATTTCCGAAAGAGCAGCGAAGAATGAGACTCGAGTGGAGAGAATGACAAACCACGAGCACGAGAGTCATCAATCTTCGGGGAAATTCCTGAACATTCACAAACAACCACGAAAACACAAGTTTGGAAAGGGTCGCCCCCCTCACGTCACGTTACTTAGAAAATATAAAATAAAGAAAATGAAATGGATAAGCATGGGGTGCCTCCCACGGAGCGCTTGTTTTTTATTACCGAGTCACATGAGCTTGACTCGATCCCCGAATTAATTTGTTCTTGAGGAGAGCAGATGAAATGGACACCCGGCATGATAAACGGAGATGCCGGGGTCAAATACGGTATCCTCACTCCCGGTGGAGTGGAAAAGTGAAGAAATGAGGGGATAAGTAAAGAACGGGTGAAACACTCGGATGACAAAAGCATAAACATCATCAGAATCATGGGTGGGTTGGGTGGGTAAAATATCAAGCATAGGAACATCATTTTCAGAAATCTCGTCCACCACTCCAATAATAACTTCATTTACATCGAGCTCAAAATCTACATCGGGTGGTTTCGCGGGTGGACGAGAAGACGGTAAATCAAAGAGAATCGAATTAGTATTAGGAAGTAAATCATCATTACGGATTTCTTCAGTAAGCACGTTTTCTCGAAGGTCATTCTCGTCATTCGCTATACCCGAAGAAGAAATGATATGAGAAAGTTCATCGGAGAACTTCTCGTGAAAAGAATCAATCATATATTATGAATCCTGAACCTCGGGTTCCATTTCGGACTCATCACAAGGAATATCGAAGATTGGATTATCAAGAGTCAATTCCAAATCGAAATCAAATAACGGATTTGTGAAAGTCATATTGAATGTTTCGGAAACCCTTGGATCAAGGTCATCAATATCTTTAGGAGGATCGAATTCAACTTCGTTTCTATATTATTCTCTTCTTCTAAGCTGACAAGCTCAAAAGGTACTTCATCTACATAGTCGATGTCTCCACAAGATAAAGTATCATCATCGTCAGAATCGGAGAACATCTCAACACGATCATTCAGATTATCAATTACTTCATCGCTCTTCGGATGGAGGGAAGATAACGGTTCTTCATTCAATAATTCTTCAATTAAAGGGATATCTCCCTCTGGATAAAAATTAGTATCATCAACCATCGTCTGATTAGAATCATTGTTAGCAAGACAAGCCTCAATCTCGTCTAAAAAGACATCACTCCTCTCAACCGGTGTGAAAGAAGGATGGGAAGAATTGGAAACAATTTCAGAATCACCGTTAGAAGTTTCCCCGGACTCACTTGGGATTGGGACGAGGTTCTCAACACTAGAATTATTGAGTTCGTCCGATTCCGTTACCGGAATAGTGTTAAAATGCTCGTCCCCCATTTTTAGAGAGTCCTCGGGTTCTACGGGAGAAACAACGGATGTTATGTGAGGATTAAGAACGATCATAATTTTCTCATCATCGTAGTCGGAATCATAATAATTTTTTTTTTATAAGGATTAGACGCTCTCTCTTCATCAAGTAACTCTGCAATAGACTTCTCATGAGGCTCGGGACTATGAGTTTCACAATTAGCCACCATTTCTTTTAACTTCTCGATAAGGGATTTAATTTCAAAAATGTCATTAGTAATATCGGAATTTTGTGGGGGTTGGTTAAAACCATGAGGATCGTAACATAAATTCGGCTCATAATAAAAATTTTCAAACGATCCCCCACAATTTTCAAGATTTGATGAATTTTAGAACGAATTATCATTGTAATTTGGTACTTGCTCATAAAAGCTTTGAAAAGGATGATTGAAATCGTTTTGAGGATAATTATCAAAACTCGAATCACAAGCGTAAGACGTTTCAGCACTCGGGGCGTAACATATACAATTGATGTATCCACATTGATTACAAAAACATTGCCCACACGGTAATCCCTCGTCGGATGGATTTAATCAACTAAAGCAAGTAAACGGAGACGGCGGTGGTGTTGGATAGTATTCGGGAACGTTTTGAAGGATTGCTCTTTGAACATACTTGGGAGAATTACAAAACCAACAAACTCCATCGTGAATTACCACATTGTTCACACGTACACCAAACACATGAACCTTCAAAGAACAGTTCTCCACATTTAAAACACATCGGATCCATAAGAATTATCGTTTTAGAGGGTTAAAGAAGAAGAATCAAATGATAAAAGGATAAGAAGATTATTTTTGGTTTTTAATTATCATCAAATAAAAGGAAAATCAAAAAGGAAAATCTTTTTGTATTTTTATTTTTGGAAAACAAAATTCAAAAACTTAAAAACTTTTATTTTCTTTTGTTTTTTCAAACGTTACGTTAATTGTAAACCGTTTCCTTCAAATATGCTCGCGACGGAACGGGAGAGAAGAGTGTTTCTCTCTTCAGCTTGCAATTTAATGTCTAAGCTTCCGTATTTTCCGCTTATTCGGTCGTAGAATCCAAAGTAATCCGATTAGCAACTAATTTCACGCGTTGTATTGGGAAGCTTATTTGGTTTACAACGCCCTCCCTTCCACGGGAGAGTCGAGGCTGTAACTTTATTATTTTTTTGGTATTTTTGAAAACACTTTAGGAAAAGTGTTTTTGATTTTTCAATTTTTTTTTTGGTTTCTATAGAAAATATATACAAGGAAGGTTTTCAAAACACAATTTCGAAAAATGAAAACGAAAAATTCACTTCAAACTTCCCCGGCAGCGGCGCCAAAATTTTGATTGATTGAAAATCAAGTTATATATATAGTATAAGTATTACTCAAGAAATCCGCAAAGAAATACGGATAACCCGAGGTCGTAGTCCGTGTGAAGGGTGAATGGAATTCTCAATTCCCGATTTGTAAAACGTGTCGTGAAAGTGGTAAAAAGTGATATTGATGAGATTATACTAATGAAATAACAAATGAAGCTCAAAATAATCACTTAAGCACGTATTTCAAGAAAACAAACTAAAAACGTAACGTAAAATCGAAAACGTAAGCTATAACGCGAATTATACGTAACCGTACGAAATAAAACGTAAATTTTTAGCTACACTACTCCTACGGGCTTGAAATTAATTTTGAAAAGTTAAAAATGATAAAAGAAAATTTTAAGAAAAAGAAAAATATTTTTTTGACTTTTTATTTATTTTTTATGAATTAAAAACTAATTAAACTAATTAAGAATTAAAAGAAAATGCAAATAAGGTGAGAAAAATGAAAATTAAATTTTGAAAATTATAAAATAACTAAAAAGTAATTTTAAAACTAAAAACTAATTTTTTTGGCTTTTTGTGTAATTTTTGATAATTAAAAACAATTTAATCTAATTAAAAAGTAATAAAAAATCAAATTAAATTCAAAATAAACGGGAAAAATGCAAAATAAATTTCTAAAATTCAAAAATAATTGAAAACTAATGCCTTAAAACAGCTTATAATAAAGGGCTTATTAATAAGCACTTTGACCCAGAGTTAACCAAGACTTAACCAAATGATTTTTAGACTTAGAAAAGCTCAAATGAAAAGAATTAAGGCCAAAAATCATTCAGTAACACATATATGGGTACAAACTGGTCCAATAAGCAGTTGTGATAAGCACTTGGCAAACAGAATAAGCAACAAGCTCACAAATGATTCAAGTAACTAGGTAAAGCACAAATCAACTTGTTCAAGCAAAAGATTCCACCAAATAAGCCAGATGAGCAAAAGAGCAGTTGTAAATTTGGACAGACTCCTAGGCTTAGGTACACGATTGCAAGCTTATTTATAAGCACTTAGAAAAGCTAATACTTAAACTTGAAGGCAGATTCCTACACCCTATACTGCAGAGTCTCTAAAAACCTAAAAGTTATCACCTAATTGCCCCCTTTAGTTAATCCTATTGCAATTTACTTGAGTCCACTGGTTTGCTGAACCAGTGTATAAAGTAGATTTGTGAGTCGATTTTTACGGATCAAATGTTAATGGAAATCATAGATTCTGTTCTCACACCTTATTTGCTATGCAAACTATCCTTAGAAACAATAACTAGTGAATTAAAAATACTAATGATGCCTTAAATAGCCCCAAGAACAGGCCCTTTTTGATCAGTTGAATCCTAAGGTTTGACTATTTTAATTGCACCCTATAGTTGACTAATCTGAACTTTAACAGCCTACGCCTAATCTAATATGTTATTTAAACTACCTCAATCACTTAAATCAACTAAAACACTAATTGCAAAGATTGAAGAGTGTATAGCAGCAATTTCACAAATGATGAAGATTTTATAAGCACTTTTGACTTTTTATGCTATGGGATGTAAATTTTATGGCCTAAAACCTTCTAATGTAACCTAAGTGAGCTATTGGTGCATAAGTAATAACACAGTAACACCTAGAAGGTAGCTAGCAGATAAACAAACACACCTTAATAAGGCAGTTGTACTAACTATTCAAGGATTAAGCCTCTGATTACCAAACTAGTGATCAAATTATACTAACAAACTAATTTTAAGGCAGATTGAATACTAAAAGCAAATCTAGAACAACAAGAACACAGATGCAATTTATACTAAAGATGACGTGGGGAAATGCAAATATTAACCACATGAAATAAAAGGTAACCAAAAGCAATAGAACAGTTCTAAATAAAGCTGCTAACACTACTCTAGCATAAACAGAAACTTAAGCTAATAAGAAATTGCAACTGTAAAAGAGAACTCACTTCTTTACCCCCCGACTAAATGGAGGGCTTTCCAAGCAGCCTATCTTTAGATAGGCTGAGCACTTCCTTGCTTATACTCAGCTTATCACTCCAAGCTTCGGATAAGCTGTTGCTTGTTTATTTTTATTTATTTTTATTTTATTTTATTTATTTATTTTTATGATAACAATAATAGAAATTAAGTTTGTAAAAGCTGAAATAAATTTAAATGGCTAGAAATTAAGGACTTATAAACTTATAAGTGAATTTAAGAACTGATAAACAACTGATTTGTATTAATTCAAAAGAAAATTACAAAAGTTAAAAGCTATTACATGTAATTAAAAACAGACCTTAAAACGAAACCCTGATCTAGATACTAAACTACTCTACTCCTATTCCTACATCTACTGTCTTCAAATGAGGTGAGGGGGAGAGGTATATATATATATATATATATATATATATATATATATATATATATATATATATATATATATATATAGCCTGAGATGGGATGCCAGGTCACTGATCCTCGTGTATCTTGTGCTTCTTTGAATCACTCTTGGGCTTTAGATGCGTTTCCAGATACTTCCAAGCAATTTGGACCCTTAGATCGATTTGTGTGATGTATTTGGTCCCGCGTGTATTTTGTGATTGGTCCGCGTGTCTGACATTTCCTGACATACCCTGACCCTTCTAGAACATCCAATCATAGGTAATTATTATTCACAAGGCTAATTTGATGGGAGGTGATTTCTAGGGTTCTAGGGGAACAGTGAAATTTTTGGGTATGAAAGGATTGGGGGGCGGTAAAATTGGTTTGGGGGTTTTATTAATATTTGACCGGGTAAGGTTAAGTGGGTGGATCGGGTTGGGAGCTATAGTGTGATGGACTGGGTACAAAAAAAAAGTATGGGCCTTTGTTATTCTTTGGGCTTGGCTGTGTTGGACTAATACTATTATTGGATCTGATTGATGGTTTTATAGATTTGGATAAGTAATATTTATCAAGGACCTATTTTGAAATTCATAAAATTGTAGGGACTAAAACTGTAAATCTTTCAAAGTTTCTCCCAATGGCTATTTTTGATAAGTCTTGAATCATGGAGGAACAAGTTGACATTTCTTGAAATATTTCCTCAAAGGACTATTTTTAACAAACTTTAAAAGTTGAGGGATTGAAGTTGTCATTTTCTCAAACTTTGATCACGGACTAAACTTGCAACTTTATGATTCTTTGAGGTCTGCTTTTGACATTTTGAGCTTCTTTTGATTATCATGCTTCCCCGGCTCCGGCTTTTGACCTTTTTCCAATCTCGTGCTCGTTTTTGTCGGTTTTGGCTTTATTTTTGTTGTTTTTCACATATCCGTACCTGCACATACACAAATACAAAAACATACATTCTCTATGCATATTTGGTTAGTATTTGGTGTATTTGGTCTGATTTAAGGCTAAAAATGATGTGTGAAAAAGCACACATCACACTGCAATGATGTTAACAGGTATATCTTGTCTATCTTGTATTCTAACTCTTTGGATCACATGATATCATTAGTCCATTACTATGGATGGCCTTGTACCTTGATAGTTTAAACTTAACACACTGGTGTAGTCAGTCATTTGTATAACAGGCCTTTGTTAGGTAGCTATTCAGAGTGACTGATCTGACCTTTGTGTTTTGTTTTAAGCTATTCATAAAGTAGGTTTCCCATAGTGTTGGGTAAATGTACCGGAGGGTGGTACATGGGATGTTTGGAATAGTGAGGGATGAAAGATGACCCTACTTGGTCCTTTCAGTGTACCACTAAGGGGGCATGAAGATTCTCCCTCAAGGTGAGTGTTTCTAGGACCTTGAAGCCTTTTGTAAAGAGGGAAATGTAGGGGTCCTAGAAGAGCCCTTGACTGGAATGGTTTGGGTTCCTAACGAAGCCATACATTCTACCACTACCTTGACTGTTGTGGGTGTTGGTTGAATGGTCTTGGTGGGGGGATGATATGGATATGTAGTTAGATGGTTGGTGCCTGTATTAAGGTGAAAGTGGAGCTGCATTGTCACTGCTTGATTGATATTGGCTGATATCTGATGGTCTGAGTGAGTATTTCTGAGATTGTAGATTAATGTTGTCTGAGATAGTGGTTGGTTTTGTGATAAGAGATTAGGCATGCCTATCTTTTGAATCATTGATGTATTATTTTGTGTTCTTAATAAAAGTTTCCCCTTTGCATCAAAAATGATAAAGGCAAGGAATATAGAGTGAAAAGGAGGGTTAAATATACAGAATTGTTTGATCTAACAACAAGCACTAACAAATGATTTGGTATTGCAGGTGAGCAGTCAACGTTGGCTGATTTTTGCACTTCTTTTGTAGCTTATTCTAATGGTTCATGTATAGACACTAACAGTGCACGAGAACTGGATAGAATGTTGGGTGAAGTACGTGGAAGTAACTCGAGGTGAGTTCAGCCTCTAGAACATTCAAAGTGTAATATTAAATCTTTTATATTTTATAATTTTTGGGAAAAATATTTTATTTGATTTGTGAAGGTGTATGGCCTCTTCACTTGGGCGAAATGGCTTTGTTCGGGGTTCTGTGACCCAAGGAAATAGTTGTTAATTTGTTATCAACGATGATGACGTATAGCCTATATCTGGGCCACGAGCCCAAATGATAGACATTACTCACACCTAAGCCCACCATGAGTGGGCTACCATGACAATGGTATGGGCCGCAGTATTAATGCTTTGGGCTCACTAAGCCCAATGCCCAATCCAACTCACCGGGTACACGATAAGGATTATCTATTCATGAAATAGATATCCTTACCTCGGATAAGCACCACGCGTGCGAAGAGTAAGGAGCAAGAAACACGGTTTCTTAGCCCCTATATATAGAATCACACGATTCTCATTCAAGATACGATATACAAACCCTAACTCTTTAAGAGAACCCTAAATCGATTACTTACTCTCACGCCGGAGTCTAATCGGGGGAGACAATCCCTCGATAAGTCTAACGGTGTTGTCTTATTTTCTTAGTACGCAAGTAACAAAGTGCTAAGAAGCGAATTGGTACGAGAGCAAAAGCCAATAACCAGGTACGCCCAACTTTTGTATCAACAAGTGGCGCCATCCGTGGGACCCTACTAAGAACTAGAATGACGAAACATAAGAATTCAAGCCAGCGGACTCCGAAGTCAGAAAAACGTGACCACCAGAGGAAGAATCAACAAGATCCAACCTCCAGACAATTCGCTGGGACAACCAGCACACCTGGTCACCACGAGGCAGGAACAACCCCACCTCGTCTAGCAGTAGAACTACCTGTAAGAACTACTCAAGTCACACCAGTGGTCCCAAGCGTTGAGGAACTCGAACGCACCCTCTTCACCACTCCTCATCAAGCTACATCCGCAGTGAACAACACTGCACCGCCAGGCGTGCCTGAACAAAACAGGGCGCCTAATACTGAGGCAGAAATTCTTGCAACAACTGAGGACGCACCTGATCTAACTTTGGGAAACTTTGTATCCCAAAATTATGAAACCCTAACCGCCCTCATACAAGAAGAAGCAACAAAAAGAGCAAGCGCGGGTCTACAAGCCCGACTCAATTTTGGTCCTGAACGCGAACCATCACCATTGCGTCACCCACGAGGAAGACGCGCAGAACGTACCACTATCCATGATAGGTTGGGTACGATATCTGATTCACAATACTCAGGAGACAGCGAGAGGCGCACCAATGTCCACTCCAGACTTGGCAGTCGGGGAATACATGATCGATTAGGGCCTCAACATTCGCCAAGCCAAGGATCTTCTAAACCTAGGAGTAGAAGGATTCAAGACAGATTGGGGAAAAGAAGATCCCCAAGCAGAGATCCCTCAAGCTCTTCTTCTAAAAGAAGCCGGCGCAAGCGCCGAAAAAGAGACTACCCTTCTTCCTACGACTCCTCGGACAACGAGGATAAAGAAACAGGACACTGGAAGTCAAGAGGAAGACGTCGCGAGGAAGAGAATGAAGATATGTCTCTCCCATGCGACGCCAGAAAATTGATGCGTTTACACGGCACATCAGCGATTACTCAGATCGCAAACGCAGGCGCATGCCCGCTAACGTGAAAACATATGATGGAACAGGTGATCCTGACGATCACCTAAAAATTTTCGAATCAGCCGCAACTATCGAAAATTGGCCACAGCCTGTGTGGTGCCACATGTTTAATTCCACGTTAGTAGGAAACGCGCGCACATGGTTTAACAAACTCCCACGTAGGAGCATCGGTGGATTTGAGGAATTACGGAAAGCATTCCGCCTCAACTTCACCCAGCGAAAGAAGTGTACTAAAAAACCTGTGGAGCTAGCAAGAGTGAAACAGCGTCAAGGGGAATCAACCAGCGCTTTTATGGAGCGTTTCAAGGATGAGTGCATACAAGTCAAAGCATGTCCTGAAATCCTAAAAATTTCAGGGTTCATGAATGGGATCAATAACCCAGAACTCATCCGGAAGCTGAATGACAAAGTTCCACAGACCTTTGACGAGTTAACAAAGCGCACTAGATCCTTTATACAAGGAGAAGCAGCTGCTGCGGATAGCAAAAAAGGTTATTCAAACTATAGGCAACAAGAACAGCCGCGGAGACAATCCAATGATCAGAATAACAACCGCAGCAGGAATTATCACAGTGGAAGAGACAACGACAAATATACTCCTCTCACTAAAACTCCGAGAGAAATATTTGTAACAGAAGGTGCGAACTTCCCAAAACCACCACCAATGCGCACTGCAGAGGAAAAGCGCCTAGGTAGTGGATACTGCGAGTACCACGACCAAAAAGGCCATACAACTAACGAGTGCATCCAACTAAAACAACTAATTGAAAAGCTAGTTAGAGAAGGCAGGATGGACCACCTCGTAAAGAACATCAAGGAGGGAAAAGATCAACAGAGAAACGGGGGTAAGAAAGAACCCCCAAAGGAAAAAGCTGATACTATATACATGATACAATCATGGCAACGCAAGATAAAGCAAAAAGTCAGCCAAAAATTCTCTCCAGAAAAAGAGATATCCTTCCCTACTATAGCTGCGGACAACGCAGTCGTGGAGCCTCTAACCATTGAAATACATACAGGGGGACATGACATCCACCGCATGTACATTGATGGAGGAGCATCCGCGGACATCCTTTACGATCACTGTTTGAAAAGACTGCGACCTGAAATCCAAAGTCAGTTGATACCAGCTACAACGTCATTAACAGGATTCACAGGAGAAAAGATTTGGCCCATGGGGCAGTTACGCTTGTTGGTGGTCGTAGGAGATGAACAACACTCAACCGCAACATGGATAAACTTTATGGTAATAAAGTCACCTTCACCATACAATGGTATCATTGGAAGACCGGGAATATCATCCATGTGCGCGGTACCATCCATAGCGCACGGAATGCTTAAATTCCCAGTGGAAGGGGGAGTTGTCACTCTCTATAACACAACAGTACCACCAAGAGAATGCATTGCAGTAACAACCGAAGCAGAGACTACTCCAGACCAGCGCACGGAAAAAACGCCAAATTTAAAAGTCGCTATTCACCCAAATTATCCGGAACAACAAGTTTCGATTGGAGGATCTTTATCTGACAAAGGTAAAGCAGCTGTATGCGCACTCTTGCAAAAGAACCTAGACATCTTTGCATGGGAACCAAAACATATGACCGGAGTACCACGCTTTATCACAGAACATAAGCTACAAATCCGACAAGGATACCCTCCAATACGACAAAAGAAACGCGGCCAGGCCCCAGATCGTGCAAAGGCTATTCTGGAAGAAGTACATAAGCTCGTGGATGCAGGAATCATGCGCGAAGTATACTATCACGACTGGCTTTCTAATCCAGTTATGGTAAAGAAGAGCGATGGCAGTTGGAGGATGTGCGTGGACTTCACGGACCTCAACAAAGCATGTCCGCAGGACTGCTATCCACTGCCAGAGATAGACTGGAAGGTCGAATCCTTGTGCGGATACCCTTTCAAATGCTTCCTAGATGCATATAAAGGGTATCATCAGATCCAGATGGCAGTGGAAGATGAAGAAAAAACAGCTTTCCACACCAGTCAAGGGGTATACTGCTATACAAAAATGCCTTTTCGACTGAAGAACGCAGGCGCGACATACCAACGACTGGTGGACACAGCCTTCGAAAAACAAGTAGGCCGCAACTTGGAAGTCTATGTTGACGACCTTGTCATCAAAAGCCATGCAGAGGACGAATTGGTGCGCGACATCGAGGAAACATTCAAAACGTTGGGGCGAATAAACATGAAGTTGAATCCCAAGAAGTGCACCTTTGGCGCAACTGAAGGCATGTTCCTCGGATATTTGATAGAACCCGATGGAATCAAACCTTGCCCAGAGAAGACAAAGGCTGTTATTGATCTCCCCTCCCCACGCACACTCAAAGAAGTCCAGTCACTAAATGGAAAGTTAGCAGGGCTAAACCGCTTCTTATCTAAGTCAGCAGACAAATCTCTTCCCCTCTTTAAAACACTCACGAAGTGTACAAAAAAGGGAGACTTTCGCTGGACTACCGAAGCGGAGGAAGCTTTCCAACAACTTAAAAACCATCTGGCATCTCTTCCCAAACTCGTCGCACCGCGACCAGGGGAAGAACTAATCATGTACTTATCGGCAACTCATGGAGCAGTCAGCGCCGTACTATTGACAGACAGGAACTCCGTCCAGACACCCATATATTTTGTAAGCAAAGCCCTAAAGAAAATTGAGACCAACTACAGCGCTATGGAAAAGCTGGTCTTGGCTCTAGTGTTCGCAGCCAAAAGGTTGCGCAGATACTTTCAAGCACATCCAATAGCTGTAATCACTGATCAGCCAATTAAACAAGTTATCTCTAAGCCTGACGCATCAGGACGCTTACAAAAATGGAGTGTACTGCTAAGCGAGTATAACATCTCATACAGACCACGCACTGCAATCAAAGGACAAGTCTTAGCCGATTTTATCGTGGAGAAGCCAGACAGCGATAGCCCGACATCTGCAGCTAAAACAGATTTACAGGAACCCTGGATTCTGTTCACTGATGGGTCTTCATGTGTAGATGGATCAGGCGCAGGCCTTATTCTTACAAATCCAGAAGGTATGGAATTCACCTATGCGCTACGCTTTGAATTCACAGCCACAAACAATGAGGCAGAATACGAAGCCCTACTAGCTGGACTACGCATCGCAATCCAAATGGGCGTTCGCAACCTAGAAGCAAATGTAGAGTCGCGGCTAGTTGTTAACCATGTGCTAGGTGAATATGAAGCCAAGGATGAACACATGATCCAATACCTGGAAAAGACAAAATCTTTGATCAAAAACTTTGATAGGTTCACAATAAAACAGGTGCCTAGAGAAGATAACAGGAAGGCGGACGCACTCAGCAAGATCGCATCTACAAGCTTCGCACACCTCTCAAAACAGGTATTGGTAGAAACCGTAAAAAACAAGTCAATCTTGGAAATGGAGATATCAACGGTGATAGAAGAACAAGATCCTACATGGATGACACCTATCATCGAATTTATTAGCAAGGGAATCCTACCCCAAGATCATAAAGACGCTCGAAGAATACGGCGCACAGCGCAACGATTTGAATTATGCGACAACGTACTCTATCGATGGTCTTTCTTACAGCCATGGCTCAGATGTGTTGGACCCCTTCAAGCAGACTACGTACTCCGCGAAATTCACACTGGGTCATGTAGTATGCACTCAGGGCCACGATCCGTGGTGGCAAGCGCTCTAAGGTCAGGATACTATTGGCCAACAATGCATCGCGATGCACGCGATCTGATAAGAAAATGCAGCAATTGCCAAGTACATAGGCCAATTCCGCGCCGACCACAACAAGAGCTTACACCAATCACCTCACCATGGCCATTTTACAAATGGGGTATTGACATCGCAGGACCTTTCCCTGTCGCAGCTGGAGGAGTAAAGTTCCTCATCATGGCCATAGACTACTTTACGAAGTGGATCGAAGCAAAAGCGGTGGTAAACAACACGGGAAACCAAGTCAAACGCTTTGTCTGGGACAACATTGTCTGTCGCTTCGGACTACCGGGTGCGATCATATCAGACAACGGAAAACAATTCTGTGATAACCCATTCAAAGATTGGTGCGCACAATTAAACATCACACAACACTTTGCTTCAGTCAAACACCCACAAACTAATGGCCTAGTCGAGCGCGCGAATCGTAGTCTAGGCGAAGGAATAAAAGCGCGCCTCGACAAACACAAAGGAAGGTGGGTAGATGAGCTCTCGCATGTCTTGTGGGCACATCGCACAACAATTAAAACCAGTACTGGCGACACGCCATTTTCCCTAGTCCATGGAACAGAAGCCGTCATACCAGCTGAGATAGGAATGCCAACTATACGCACAGCAGAGGTCAACGTCACGACAAACGACGAGGAACGGCGCATAGACTTAGACATACTGGAAGAAAGACGCGAACGCGCAGCTATACGCGAAGCAAAAGCTAAGGCAAAAATGAAGAAGTATTATGATGCAAAGGTCAAACACACTTCATTTAGACCAGGAGAATTTGTTTACCGTGACAATGACGCGAGCCACGCAGAAGACACAGGCAAGCTCGGACCTAAATGGGAAGGACCTTACGAGGTCAAAGACGCGCTCGGCAATGGCGCATACAGACTGCGCGATATGGAAGGCCAAGACCTAGCGCGCACTTGGAACATCTGCAATCTTAAAAGATGTTACTTCTAGGCTACGGCCCTTACACAGACACCCTCGCATCCTACGTGATGCCCAATAAGTGTTTGTTCTTTTTTCTTTCCTAGGAATTGTATTTTTTATTTTCTTTCAAAACTTGCAAGTATCAATAACAGGTTATGGTTTTTAGCTAACTCCATAGTGTATTTTACTTTATTGCATACATAATAAATATCAATATTGTTATCTTACATTTTTATTGCCAACATGGCGTGCATGCACCACTTAAAGACCTACAAAGGCATAAAGGATAAGTTAACCTACTAATTCACTTGTTGAGTAAGAGGGTTGCAAACCCATCAACATAGGATCACGTATCCTTGCTAAGCGCCTTACTCTTGAGACGTCAAGGTAAGTTTCGCGTTCGCACCCCACGACGGATGCGCACATACTAAGTACACAGTACAAGCTTAGCAAATAACGAGCCAAAACACTTGGTCAAATACCAAAAACTTCGCAAACAATGCAAGTATTTCTTAAAGTCACGCACTTAAAAAACTTGGTTAAATAATTTCTGGCAAACAATGCAAGTATATTTTAAAGTCACGAACTTAAACAAAAATATTATCTTACATAAGTTATTTACAAAAATTACAAGGCAAAAACATAAAGAACAACAAGCCTATATGCTATGGCGATGCTCAGGACTCTCCTCCGGGGCGGCGGAACTCCCCGCTTCTTGCAGCTTCCTCAAAATTAAGGCATCCTGCATAGACACAGTTGGAACAATGACAGGCACACCATCTAACCTAGGGACGTGTGCAACGCCAATGCCACACATCACGGCCTTACCCTTAATACCCTTCTTCACAGCAACCCTCTGCTCATGTCGCTCTAGCACTTCCTTCAAAGGAATCTCCTTCTCAAGAGCAAAGGGTTTGAGGATGTCACGAGGCCGCGCGAATACAGGAACTTGAAGCTGCGATACATCGGGTTTCAGATAGTAATCTGGTTCCCCTTCCGCATTATCCCCAAGATGGCGCTGCAGTGTCAAACCCGCCATCAGTACATCTATAGGGTCATCTTGATCGCGCTCCAGCCTCCCAATGTGCGGCAACTCAAGAACCTTCAACCCCGCCATTGCTTGCAGCAATTCATCATAGGCTGTAGGGCTGTACCCAGGAACTTCCGCCAAGTCCTTCTCCAGCAGCTTGGCCTCGTGGAGATCCTCCATAGCCTGGGACCTGCCACGCGCCATCGCACAATGCACCACCTTCCCAAAGGCATCCACCACCTCTGGGGACTCTAGCGTGCCCATGGCGGCCAGGCGCAGCCCATGGCTAATCAACCATCTGTATTCACAAAGACAATTTGTGTAAGGAAAAAGCACGGCAATAAAGTCATTATGAAGACAAGTAAGCAAAAATACCTGCGCTCAGCAATAGTAGACATCAAGTGCGGATACAGCTCCTCGTCATACTCTATACTGAGGGCGCGCAGCTTCTCCTCTTGCAGCGCAATCATCTTCTCGATGCGCTCCTGGAACTCCTGGACGCTGGCATGATGCTCAGCCCTCTTCCCTTCAAGGTAAGCCACTGACCAGGACGCTTTAGCCTTTATCTGATTTAGCTTAGCCCTCGCATACTTAAGGTCGGCTAGCATACTCACCTTATCCCCAGCAATCTTTTCCGCATACGCCCGCGAGGCCTCCAACTCAACTTGCGCATTAGCCAACTGCGCACGGAGTTTCGCCAACTCCTCATCCTTCTGGGCAAGAGCACTGCTCTCCCCGACGTACTTCTCTTTCAGCTGAGCCACCAGCTTAGCCTGGCGCGCAGCGGTCGCAGCCAGCTCATCCATCAGCTGCTGCGCCTCGCCACCATCAGCAACCTTGGCTTTCCCCTCCCTGTTTTCATTCTGTGGAGAGGAAACCTCATCAACGAAGACTCCATCATTCTTCGCAGCATCATCCCTACGCAACAAAAAACAATTAGTGAATATTATAACAAGTAACATGATAAACAAGGGGGAGAAAGATGATAGGAACGCAGATACTTACAGAAATAGAGAAGTCTCAGCAACCTTTAACCCTGCGCCAGAAGTAGATGTATCTTCCGCATTGGACTCCGCGTCCCCAATGACGTGGCGACGCCTCTTCCTGGTGCCACTGCCTCCGGCTTCTCCCTTGCGCTTAATATTTTGCGCAACCTCCTCCCTCAGCACTTCCTCAGGTTTAAGGATCTTTATGCTGTCAGACGACCCCGATCGCGCCTCCTCATGTGCCACTTCCACATTAGGCACCACCTCCACAGTGGGCGCCACCTCCGCATTAGGCGCCACACTCTGGACAGGCGTCACCTGAAGTGGTGGCGTGTTCTCAGGGACCACCTCCGGCAGGACGGTCAAGTGCCCCTCCGTCGCCTCCAGCAGGGGCTGCTCTCCTTCCCTCATAGGACGCACCCCTATGGTTACCAGCTTCGGCTTGTCCAGCTTAACCACAACGAACAGATCCATCTCTGCGCACATCAATAAAGCAAGAAAGAAAAAAGGGATTAGTTATTAAAAGCGCGAAGACAAGAATAAAAGACTTACAAAGCATAAAGTATAAGGGATGAACACCCACCCCAGCCATCCTCACTTAAGAAAGTAGGAACCTCATCCGCACTGCCAAAATAAGCGCGGCTCAACCCCACATGTACCAAAAACTCCTCCGGATAGGGGTTAATGGCCAGTCGATTGGCATCTAGAGTCTGCGCGTCAGCAAGCCTGTAGGAACCGGGTACGGGGCGCCCATCCCTTGGTAAGGAATCCTGAGTATAAAACTCATAGGGAAAGGGAAAGACCACGTCATCAACCCAAAAGAAGTATTCCCTCCAATTCTTTAGGGCGTCAACTTTTTCCGTATAACATTGAAGCGCCCCCTGGCGCTTCGCAAAAGAAACCCAACCATTTGACCACGTCGTGTGGTAAAAGGAGCGGAACAAGGCCACGGTCGGTTCTATCGCAAGTAAACGACAGTTTACTTCAAAATTCGACACCTTCGCCGCACCTATACAGTGCAGCTGAGAGATGTGGAGGCGATAGTGACTGAGCAAATCGCTCAGAAAAATAGATATGGGTACGCGGTAATTCGCATACTCAAAGAATTTCGTGTATAGCCCTATTTTCCCTTCGGGGAAGTCAGCTATACACACGTCCACATCTGGAGCCTCTGGACGTACATCCAAAGGCACGAAATAGTCGGACGAAAACTGAGTAACATCCTCAATGGACATCACAGAGCGGAAATCCTCCAATTGAGCAACCATCTTCATCAGAATACTAGGTGGGACGCACACAAATTACCTATGAAAATGAAGAAGTTTCTTTGCAAAAAAGCTCTCAAGGAAGGTGAATAGTGATTAGTGTGTGTTTTACTGCGTGATTGTAAAAAGTGGGGCGGTGACTCTTATATAGGGAGTGGTAAAAACCCTAATTTCTCTCCACGTGGAACCCACTCACAGCAAACGTATGGCTAGAAGTTGAACGGGTACATGCACTTTTTCCCGAATTACGAGGGCTACGTGGACACCACCCCCGATTTTCGAAGCATCCATTTTGAATTTCTTATTAGTTAGGTGCATTGCACCTACAAATAGGTGGTAATATTTACTCAATCTCCCGCCACGCTTACCGCTGATGGTATTAAGTCTAGTATCCACGGCCACGAGCCGCGCACACTAGACTGGGGGGACATGATGACGTATAGCCTATATCTGGGTCACGAGCCCAAATGATAGACATTACTCACACCTAAGCCCACCATGAGTGGGCTACCATGACAATGGTACGGGCCGCAGTATTAATGCTTTGGGCTCACTAAGCCCAATGCCCAATCCAACCCACCGGGTACACGATAAGGATTATCTATTCATTGAATAGATATCCTTACCTCGGATAAGCACCACGCGTGCGAAGAGTAAGGAGCAAGAAACACGGTTTCTTAGCCCCTATATATAGAATCACACGATTCTCATTCAAGGTACGATATACAAACCCTAACTCTTTAAGAGAACCCTAAATCGATTACTTACTCTCACGCCGGAGTCTAATCGGGGGAGACAATCCCTCGATAAGTCTAACGGTGTTGTCGTATTTTCTTAGTACGCAGGTAACAAAGTGCTAAGAAGCGAATTGGTACGAGAGCAAAAGCCAATAACCAGGTACGCCCAACTTTTGTATCAACAAACGAAGATGTATAACTAATACATTGGAGGTTTGTTCTTATCCTTCATAACAAAATCCTTACAAGCTGCAGTTTCTTTGGTAAGTTTTTCCATGTTAACTTTTACAATGATAATGTTAAACGGGTGAATTCGGGTTGTAATAGTAAATGATTAAACGGGTAATGAAACGGGCCGAATGGTTTAGATGATTGTGAGCCCTCCAGTAAGGCTAAGCTTTGGGCGAGTCCTACAGACATTGTGGACAGTGGTGGACTGACTATAAGGGGGTATGGAATTTGTGGATTGACCATTATTCTTTTGCCAGGTTCACAGACAGATTGGTGGATATTACGGAGGGGTCCAAAGCCTTGACGGTAACCAATTTCTATTTTACCGAACATGATAAGGTCATGTTGTTGGGTAATTTGGATGACTTCTTAGTCAATGTTGGAATGCAGGTAACCTCTCTAAGATGTGTAACCCTAAATTTATGTTCTATAATGTAACAACTAACAATACTCATAGTCATAGCTTGCATAGTTGACTGTAGCATTCAATGACTTCAGGAAGGACTCTTGGAGAGAATGCCGAGATGCCGCCATGGGTATTTCCATATCGTAAACAACAACCATACATAATGGAATCAAATGGTGATGAATGGAAAGGATGAAACTGGAGAACTAAAGGGGACTTGATGGTTGATTGTACATTCTTTATGCCCTCGGGTGCACAAGTTAGTGTTGAGTATTGATAGAGATCAACCAATCAATGTTTTGATGTAACTTTATGTGTATAGTTTTGATTTCTGGTCATCTGTATGAACACATTTCGCATTAACATTCTTTGATCAAGTTTCACAATGCATCGATGGGTTACTTGATTTCTTTGCTTGGATGTACTAATGTACTAGCTTTTATTAAGCCTTATATTAGTTTTGAACTTTAATTCTTTATACGGAGTATCACATTTCACCAAAAATACCTTTTTGTACAACAATTTATAAATCCATGGATGGTGGTTGCATAATGTAGTTGTTTACTTGAAAGACTACAAGTCTGGTTGGGTTTCAAGTTTTTTAATTTTCTGGTGAGGTCTTGGCCAAAGTCTTCAACAATACAAGAGTAGTTCAAATTTTAAGCTCCCAAAAATAGCATTTATATTCACATTTAAAACCATAGGGTATTTGCTTTAGAGCCAACAAAATCATAATGGTAACTTTATTGGTGCTATAATTTGAACTTACAATAGCTCAACACATTATACATGGTTGATATAGGAGTCCACAATATAATTAACAACATAAAATAGCATTACCAAAAGCTTTACAATTTGTTTTTGTTTAAGAAAATGAAAATGGAAACTCATACAAGAACCCAAACATAACAATTTTAAAAGACTAACAAATAATTGAGAGAGATCATCAAATGGAGCCAACGACTTTAAAAAAGAGTTATAATCAGATGATATACATCATCAAAATGCAAATTGTGATATGCTCAACGCATAAAAAAGGAATATATGAGGGTGAAAATAGTAGATTCATAAGTAGCAGATCATAACAACTTTGGATCAAGTGTTTAAACGCGCCATTGATATAACTTATTTCATAAAAGTAAATTTGATTCATGTGAAAATTCCATGCATTATACTAAATGAATAAATGTAATGTTCAATACATTTTAAGACAATATTTTCGGTATTAAATACATGATCAATTTTACGTCAAAACCCCGTGCGTGCACGTGTATTATAACTGTATTTTCGGAACAATAATACACAACTTTATCTCTTCCACTTTTTATTACAACATTTCCGGTTTTTCAAATAACGGAATTAGCACCTTTTCGAATCATTATAAAATGCTAGCTCAGTTCCTTTAAACCTTATAATTACATTACGATGATAAAACCTTGACAAAACTTATTTTTTTAATCACAAAATCCTAACAATATGTACTTCATTGATTAACAATCCATCTTCAATATATTCTCGAACGATTTCACTGTTTACTTTTTTAGCCCGCGATTTCACGGGTCAATAAACTATTGTCTGTATACACATATCTGTTTATTATTTAATGGACAAAAGAATAAAAAAATGCTATGAAAATGTAAACATACTTAACATTGTTACATTTGTTTTTCAACCGCCGGACAAAATTGTTGGTAAAACAAAGGGAAATTGGAAATTCATAAAATAAGGTATACGAGTTTGGTGTAATACATACTTGGTATTGTGGTTCTTTTTATTCATATTTAGGTGTTCACGGAATGAACATGGACCGTTCAAGTGTTTGACGTTGACTAGATAACTTTGCTCTCCAAGACTATGTGTAAGTTAGAGAAGAAATTACATGCACATTTATTTTCTTAATAGTTACAAATCAATTTGTTTATCATATCATTGACATATTACTTATTATTATTTTAAAATTTAAAATATAATGGAACCTGTTTACGTTTGTTGTTGTTTCTTAATATATTCACACACTTAACTACTTAATACATAACTTCTTTAAAAGTTCTCGCGCATTCACGGGTGTATAAGCTAGTTTAATGTATAATGCACCTACCCATAAAATAAAGAACCAGCAGGTAGTTATATGGAAACCTGTAAGTAGTTTTTAATTATATACACAAAAATAAGAATACTTAAACACCACTACTAAGGTGAATCGTTGTAGCAACATCATCGGTAATATTATATAAATGGATTGTTTAAGTCAACTAATAATCCTATGTCAACTATCTAGACATAGGGCTATTCCATATATAGTGGTTGACGTGCAATGGTGGTTAATTGACGTGCAAGGATACACTCTTATAAACTTTGATGCTACATTTATATTTTTTTTTTATAAAAGGATATGACATGCATTTGAGAATTTAAAAAGAAAAAGGAGAATTAATTATGAGGATTTTTAATAGTGACAAGCATCCTGTGAAAGATTATTTGTGAATATAAGCTAGTATTATTATACTAGCATACTATTCGTGCGTTTCGGCTGCGGGTATCATGTGATTTAAATCCAGACATCAACAAAATAACAATTATGAGTTCATTAACATGAGAAAAATAATAAGAAAATGATTCCGGTCCGGCCTGATTAATCCATTTTTACCGGTTCAGACGGTCCTCTCAGATTCGTTTTCGGACGGCTTTTATTGGCTTGCTGAGCCGGTGGTGACTCCGATTCCGGTTAAACCGGTTGAACCCGTTGGTCCGGTCCGGTTATTAAAACCATATGTACCATCAACTTGTTTTCATATAAATTGTATGAAGCTTTGTATGTTTTATAAGTTTGTACAATATGTATAATAACATGTATTGAAGGACTACAAGTCTACAAGTTTAAAACACTTATCAGATGTAACTTATTTTTTATAATTAGTATGTGTGTTGTATAAAATTTTGAACATTCTATTTTGATTTTTAGAATGTCCAAATACATAATAAAGTAGTATAGATGATGCACCAACGACCCATAATATTAAGAACGAGCCGGTAGTTATATGGAAACTTGTAAGTAGTTTTTAATTATATGCAAAAATAAGAATACTTAACACCACTAGTAAGCAGGGCGCAGCTACATAGGGGCGGGAGGGGCCGCCCGACCGCCCGAAAATTTTTTTGCGATGTAAGGGGTATATAGTTTTCGTGTAGAAAAATTTTAGTATATTCGGTTTCGACCCCCCAAAATTTCGGTATTACCCGAAAAATAGCGTTAGGAAAAAAAAATTAGATCCCGACCCCCTGAAAATTTTCTAGCTTCGCCACTGCTAGTAAGGTGAATGGTTATGCCTTTATTATGGAATAATCCTATGTCAACTGTCTATGCCTTTATTATGGAATAATCCTATATCAACTGTCTAGACATATAGGAAGATGAAATTTAAAAAGAAAATAGAGAATTAATCAAGATAATTTCCGTTTAACAAATTAGCTATAAGATTCTTTATCTCTCCACGTAATTTACATTTTATTTCCACACAAAGACAAATCACTTTCACATTATCAAGTTTCTTTTCAAATTGCATAGTCTTCTGAATAACGCCTATCTTTGATCCATTTCATTCACTTTTCTTTGCAATCAGTTTGTAGAAATGTCCTTCAGCAAGATATTACGTTTCTACGATCCTGCATCCATAACTTCATTACGTTTCTACAATCCTGCACCAAAAATAAAGGTGTCCACTTCTACTTTATCTATTCGAAATAGCTTTAAGTATGATGTTTTTTTAAGTTTCAGGGGTGAAGACACTCGTAAAAACTTTGTTGATCATCTTTATTATGCTCTTAAGGACAAAGGCATATACACTTATAAAGATGATGAGAAAATCCAGAAAGGTAAAAGGATCAGCGATGATCTCTTCAAATCCATTGAAGACTCCAAATTTTACATCATTATTTTTTCCAAAAACTATGCATCTTCATCGTGGTGTTTGGAAGAGCTCGTCAAGATTATGGAGTGTCACAAGACGTCTGAGCACAATGCTTACCCTGTATTTTATGATGTGGAACCCACCGAAGTCCGCAAACAAACTGGGGCTGTTGGTGACGCTTTTGCTACACATGAAAAGGAAGAGGCTGCTGGGAAATGGAGAGATGCTTTGAAAGAATTAGCCGAAATGGCTGGTTGGGAACTGAAGAACACTCATGATGGGTAATTTCTTACTTCTGTTTGTTGCTAATATGTGTTGAAAAAGGATTATGGATAAAAGATTATTATTACAGTACTATGTTTTTACTTAATTACTTCATATATGATTACGTTATAGATCTAAAACACTCTTCATTTTCTATAGTGTATGCTAAGTAAACAAATCTTGTTTTACTTACAAACAGGCACGAAGCTAAGGTCATCAAAAAAATTGTTCAAGAGATTTCACTAGAGTTACGCTCCATCAATTTTGGCTTTGATGAAAATTTAGTAGGAATGGAGACCCGAGTAAGGGATGTTATTTCATTTTTAGAAATTGGTACTGATGAAGTTCTCATGATAGGGATCAAGGGCATGGGAGGGGCTGGGAAGACAACTACGGCGAGAGCTGTTTTTGATCATCTATCTGCTGATTTTGAAGCTAAAGTCTTTATTGAGAATGTGAGGGAAGTTTCAAATGGCTCAGTGTTTGGTTTAAAGAAATTACAAGAACAAGTCCTTTCAGATGTGCTGAAAGAAGTTGTCACTCTAAATGGTGTTACTGATGGGAAAAACATGATGAAAAGGAGGATGTGCGGTAAAAAGGTTCTTCTTGTTCTAGATGATGTGGATCACATAGACCAACTTAAGGCGTTAGCCGGTGACCTTAAATGGTTTAAGCCAGGAAGTCGAATTCTCATTACAACAAGAGATGAGCAAGTATTGATAGCACACAGAGTGAACGTGATTCGGGATATTGTTCTCTTATCAAAGCAGGAAGCAATTTCCCTCTTTAGTAGGTATGCATTTGGAAGAGAGAATCCACTTCAAGGATACGAAGAGCTGTCAGGAAAAGTTATATGTTATGCTGCTGGTCTTCCCTTAACACTTGAAGTATTGGGTTCATTTCTTTGTGGTAAAGATAAGCTTGAATGGGGAGATGCCATAGACAGATTAGAAAAAATTCCCTTAAAGGACACCCTGGAAAAGCTAGAATTAAGCTATATCAGTGTGGAGGATGATTATAAGGAAATATTTCTAGACATTGCATGCATATTGAAAGGCCAGACCAAAGAAGATGCAATCAGAATTCTTGAAAGTTGTGGATTTCATGCTAGAAATGGTTTAAAAGTTCTTGAGCAGAGATCTCTCATAACTATTTCTGAAGATGGGTTTCTGGGCATGCATGACCATATAGAAGAAATGGGAAAGAACATTGTTCGTCGATTGTATCCCAATGAGCCTAACAAACATAGCCGACTATGGATTAGTAAGGAAACCGAAGATATATTGGCTAATGACATGGTAAAGATAAGTTTTCTTGTTAGGTGGAAAAAAACTAATACATTTTCATTTGTTCTTACTTTTAACATGAGATTTGTGGACACTGTTTTGGATTGCAGGGAACTGAAGAAACAAGATGTCTAAAAAAATTTATGTCGAGAGGAAATATTAGAATTCTTATGAAAGGTCTTGGAAAAATGAAGAAACTTAGATATCTTGAAGTGATTTTTGGTGACAGAAGTCTCGGCCATGATCCGAAACTTGATGATACCACACAATACTTTCCAAATTCATTAAAATATCTAAAATGTAGAAATTACCCTTTCTTGTATTTACCCAAAAGATTTCAAGCAAACAATCTTGTTGGACTTGAAATGGTGGACAGCAGAATGGTACAACTTTGGGAAGAGGGAGAAAAAAAGGTAGAATAATTGTTGATGGGCTCTTTTGCATAATCTGTAATAATGCTATTAATTAATTGGTTTGTTAATACGCTAATATTAATCTTTTTTCTTATTTTTGCTGGCAGGTTCTTAAAAAACTCAAATTCCTTTCTCTCTTTCGGTCAAAATTGATGACCTTTGACTTTAGGATTACTCCGAATCTCGAGACGGTATATCTAATTAATAATTTTTATTTAGTAGAACTTTTCATGTCGGTTACTTGTCAAAAGCTCAAGCATCTCAATATCATTAACTCAAAGTTAAGAACCTTTGACCTTGGGTTGACTCTAAATCTCGAGACGTTATCTCTTGATGATTGTGCTGATTTTGAAGAACTTCACGTGTCTGCTGCATGTCTAAATCTCAAATTTCTCAAACTTAGTAGATCAAGGTTGAGGAGCCTTGACCTTGAGCTGCTTCCAAATCTTGAGAGGTTAGATCTTGAAGGTTGTGATAAGTTGGTAGAAATTAACGCACCCATTGGATGTATGAAAAAAGTTGTTCACATAAACTTAAGTAATTGTGATCATCTTGAGAAGTTACCTGAAAATATTGGCCGATTTGAATGTTTGAAAGAGCTCGATATAACATATACAAGCATAAGTCATCTTCCGCATAGCATATTTGAGTTAAAAGGTCTCATTATTGCCGCACATCCAAAGCTTCTACAGTTGTACGATTTCCCCTCGGAGATAGAAGCCACAACCTCTCGTGTTCGGTGAGTAAATAACAAGCGCTTTCTTTGTTTTCTAAATTCATTTTTCTCTTGTTTTAATATATCGAATTTGATATTGGCCTACAAAAATTAAGAAAATTTACACGAATCCTCCTTATAGTTTATACAAAATTCGTTTCTAAATATTAATTTTTACATGAATGGTCTTCAAATTTAAACTTTTTACACTTCTAGTCCCTTATTGTGTTAAAGATGTAAGAGTTTCAAAAGGATGCTAGACGGTAAACAGATAAGACAAATATGGATTTTATTAACTGTGTAACTCTCGTACATGTTTTCATAAATTCTCCATTTTGTCGATTGCATTTTAATAATGGGGTGAAAACGAGCCAAGCCGAGCCCGAGCCTGCTAGAGCTCGAGCTCGGCTCGTTTATATATAAAAAGCTCGATCTCGTTTTGAGCCTCACATTTTGAGCTCGAGCTCGGCTCGTGAAATTTTTCACAAGCTCGAGCTCGGCTCGGGCTCGACTAATTTATATGATGTGTAAAGTTCAAATGGAGCTCGGCTCATTAATATAAGGCTCGAGCTCGACTCGTTAACACAAAGCTCGGCTCGTTAACAAAAGGCTTGAGCTCATTAACATGGTTATACGTATAGAAATTATATATACGTATATATTTCTATGGCTCGTTTAGGCTCGTGAGCCCAAACGAGCTTTTTGTATAGAGCTCGGGCTCAAGCTCGATTATTAAATGAGCCCAACCAAAGGCTCGAGCTCGGGCTCGAGCTTGTTTAGGCTCAGCTCGTTCGAGCTTTTCACATATCCGATCTCGAGGTTTTCACGAGCGGCACGACACATTTCCACCCCTACATTTTATTTTCATATAGATGGCGGAATTCCATATATGTGAGATAGATGGTATAGGGTGTGCAAAAAATGCCGTTAGATAAAAAAAATTGATGCAGCTCGATCTACATGCTGTTGTCGATGTCGAGGTTCAATCTTTTCATTGTGGATAACACTTCAGTCAAGCATTTTATCAAACACGTTCAATACATCTTTAAATTTTATCATTAGCTCTAACAATCTTCCCATTATGTGGGTTTGAGTTTAATGAATGTTGGTTTGTTTTGGTTTGTTAGGTTTTGGATGGTGACACAAATACTAAAGAGAATGTGAGTGCTGATTCTCACAAGGTGAGTTTTTGGTTTTGTATGGTTAAATAAGAGTATATTGCAAAAAGTCCCAGGTTGTTTGGTCGGATCGAAGGTGCAGTCTTTACAACTTTGAAAATGTGCGCGCAGTCCTTACGTGGAAATTTGGGGACGACTTTGGTATGCGGATAAACTGCGTACCAAAGTTCCCCATATATGGACACTGCACGTGTCCTTTTGAAGTTGTAAGAAATGCGTGTGCGATTTGACTGAACCACAAAGACGGTTTTCACTATTTGCTCTTAAGATAATGTATATTGTTGGGTTTTAAGGGTTTAGTTGTCATAATAAGTGTATGAAATTATTGGTTGAAGGTTATAAAATCCTATTATTAAGGTATGGTTGTCATTTTTAGTTCATTGGTAGGATATGTTTGACAAGGAGCTTTTAATAATGTTTAGGAGCGTTTAGCATTTAGTGTTTAACATTTAGAATTAAAATATCGTTTGGCAAGCAGCCAAGGAGTGTTTAACGTCTTGTTTTTTCTAAAAATGCTGTTTGGCGTTAGCATTTACGTCATTACACTTTGTAATCACCGGTACAACTACTTTACCAAACACTTAAAAAAAGTTGATGTTAGTTCAAATTTTGCCAGACAATTGAGTTTGTTGAGACGAAATACTAGACAATTGATAGAAGGAAAACTAGTAGGCTTCAAACTGGCATAAGAGGAAAATGCTTGACGGTAAACAGACAAGACAAAAATGGATCTTCTGTACTCTATAACTGTCATAACTGTTTTTCTTACATTCACCATTTTCTCGAATCCATTTCTTGCTTTGTTTTAGTGGCGAAAACTCATATCAGCGAAATTTTTCTTGTTTTTCAGTTGGTACCAAAACAGAATCTCAGGATTAAGTTGAGGTCGTATCGGTTACCTCTAATAGAAGACTCATGCAAACTGATTATGGAATATGGATACAGCAAAAACAAATGCAAAGACAATGGGCCAGTTACATTACCACCAAGAAGAGAATCTATTGTGTGCTGAAATCCCTCATGTTCACAAAGATGCGAGATTCCATTTTGAGATCAGGACGCATCAAAGGCTCATTGATATCCTACACCCAACTGCTGGTGTCGATGTCGAGGTTAAGGTTTAGAAGTGTATTTCAAACCCTCTTTTTTGGTATTAAATGTTGTTATTTACACTTTTGGTAGTAGATTTGTTACTTGTGTCGTTATTGATTAAAAGAATGGTGTTTAGTAAAATATTTTGTAATGTCATAACCATGAAATGATGGTTCTATGTCGACACTCCTAGCCTTGGCTTTAAATGTGTTTTAGAGGGTGTTTGAAATCTCTTTTTTTCGTTCTGCTTTTTGAAATCAATTTTTTTTTTTTTTTTTTTTTTTTTTTTTTTTTTAAATATGCAAACACTTATACTTTTATGCTTAAAAAAGAGAGCAAAGATCAAATTTTTATAAGCAGGTTAGTAGTTGTTTTCTTAAAGCGTTTTTTTTATCAGAAATTATATTTAACCTTTTAGTTTTAAAATATAAACATAAAGGAATAAAAGATAAATGTTTGAAATAAATAATCGCTTAATGAACTTTAAATAAGTTTTTAACATGTTATTGAAAATTTTGCTAATTATATCTGTATAATATATTATAGTTTCCGTTAAATCAATTATATATGTCTTTTTTACATTTAACTAACTTAAGAATATGTAACAAATGATAAATTTTTGACACAAGCAAATCCAAACACTAAGCACTTATTTTTAGTCAGCATAAGAGCACCCTTTCTAAGCATAAGCAGAAAAAGCCATAAAAATAACAAACACCCTTTTAGTTATACGAAACAAAGTGAACTGTTAACAATAAGAAGAAGGGTAAGCAAGCTGGTTCGAATCCGGGCCGCGGAGGTTTTACCAAACCTGTGGTGGGTAAGCATTTTGAATATCAGCCCAAAAAGACTCCTACCGAACCAAAGAAAGCTAAGGTCAGTATGAAGAAGGCTTCTGATGTGGCTAGTACGAGTGGAATCAAGATCACTACTTCTAATCAGTTTGATGCTCTTAATATGGATGATTCAGATGGTTTTGGTATTCCTAAGGTTGTTACTAACAAGGAAGTGGATGCTGGCAGTACAATGGAAGTTGATAATGATGAGTCGGTTAAGACTGGTACTACATCACAAGACCCTCTTGTGAGTGATATGCAAGAACCACTTGTGAGTGATTCAATGGAAACAATGGAAGTTGGTTCAACTCCTATTGTTGAGAAAATTAGTAAGCTTGAAAAGCTACTGATCGATGAGAAAGCTATTCTTGTGGATGATGCTGGTCATCCTATTCCGTCTACCACTGTCACTAAGAGGACTAACCCATTTTCAAAGGTGGGTGAGGTTGTGGTTACTGATAGCGAAAAGGAAGAGGTTATTAGCACGTTCGACGAATCAGCAAATCTTTTTGGTGGTGGTCATGAGCGTGAAGATGAGTATGACTATGATGATTATTCGAAGCAAATTTATGATCTTCCAGGGGAATTGGATGCTCTTAATGCCTTTTATGGTGTTAATCTCCAAGGTCATAGGAAGTAGTTTATTTTTTGTCAGAGTCACTTCTATCATGTGATTTATGGTTTGTTTTCTTGTTTTGAAAATAGGAAGTATCTTGTTATGTAAGCTCTTCACCTATGTAACGGGCTGAGATATGGGATTCACCCATATCCATTGTACTTAAACGTTTTTTGGAGTAATATATTTACCGGGTCGTTGACCTTTTACCAAAAAAAAAACAAAATGAACTGATTTTTATAAGATCTTCTTCCCATTAGTTGCTCTCCACAAGGTGATATGAGATAAGACTTATTTTTGGCTTTGTTTTTTCTTGTTAACTATTGCTCCAAACAATAGCAAGTTATATAGAGTAAGTTAATAGCTTTTTCTCATACCACACAACAAAACCACAAATGTTCGTATCGTAACTATTTACCGACAAACATACGTTCAGTTACATAGGTTATAAACTCTTTTATTCACATATTACAATACACTTGTAAATCATTTACAATAGTTCTGATGCATATGATCAATCAAATTTAATACTCATTCAACACATTTTTTTAACTATATAATTAGATTACTTAAATAAATAATAACTATACACTCGTCATTTCACAACCAATAGTTATATTTACAAAAGAAATCATTATCGGTTGCAAAAAAAAAGAGGGTATACTCAAAATTTTATTTAATAATTTAGATAGAAACAGCCAAACCATTGAGACAAAAAGGTAAGAACCAAAGATAGGTCAATCACATTATGTATGTGCCTACTCTTGTAGTCTTGTATGACCTTGCCCCCTTTATTTATAAGAAGTCTTTTATGTTAACATTGATGGATTGAGCGATGTGGGACAACTGGACATGCAGCCTCTTTTTGTTATGCAAAAACCGCATAGTAAATAACATTATCAATTCTTTGCTCAAAAAAATAAAAAATAAAATAAAATAACATTACCAATTCCATTAATATTTTGTAGATTAAGGAGGTGTTTGATAGCCTTTGAATTAAGCAATTATGAAGAGATGTGGGAATCGGTCAGAGCAATTGTTGTTTGACAAAATAATATATGACGCTAAATGAATACGAAAGGCTCTGAATCGTGCATGGCCAAAATGATGCAAAATCACACAGTGCCTCACCCGTTTCTATTTTACCCTTTTATAGATAAACTTGGAAATAGTGAAAATTGTAGACAAACATTGAAACAGTGACTCGACAAGACTTGTGCCTGACCCTTTTAACTTATTTTTTTATACTAACTTTACTTTTTTGTTTTTTTTTTCAACAATTATTCAAACTTTACTCGAAAGGGAAATTTGTACTTTGAATGTCAATATATATTAAATAAAAGTTTATAGTTAGAAGCTTTTAAACACCAAAATGTTACTTATTTTGAAATTGTTGGAACGTTATGCATGTGTGAAACAAATTTTCTTTCATATAAGAAGTTGATTTTATTAAGGTGGGATAGTTATTAATGAGTTAAATTTTATTTTAAAATAAATGCATATAAAGGGTAAATTGGTAATTTAAATCATTTACAGCGTAGATTAAAAACGATTCTCAAACGTTCAGTATCATTCAGAACCAAGTTCATTCAGGATCTATAAATCATTCAGCAGTTTTGATTCACTCAGCGCTTAATCATACCGTTTTATCAAACATCTGTACAATCATTACTTTTTAAATCTAAAATATGATGTTTTTTTGGTTCTTATTACATTTCCTTATAATCTAAAAGATTGAAGACATGAAACATGTATATTTACGTAACCTTCATTTTTTTTACATGTAAATTAATCATCAGTTTACTTTACTATTCGTCTTAAGCCTAACAGCTTAACCGCAAATTTCCTTTTTTTTCTTTCTAAACGTTCTTTATTCATGAAGATATCATGCAAGGACTTGCTGTTATTTCGTGTTTGGGTCATTTTTCTTTGTGCCAATCATTAAATAAACTAGACATATAATCAGTCATATAAGTCTACATTCTAATGATTTTTTCTTGTGCAAAAGACGAATTGCAGTTACTCATTGTTACTCATTGTCTTCTGGATAGTATTTGGGTTAAATCGCTAGTTGGATATAACGCATCGGTCTAACATTTGTTGTGTTATATATATGTGAGTGATTGCTGTTATTATTATTTTTTTATGCAAAGCTGAAAGAATTATATTAATCCCCAAAAGATTTACAACATAAGAATAAGAAACAAGATTTTGACACATCCCAAATCTGATACAGAACTGACTATATACTAAACAAAACACAACCTGAACAAGTCTATTTGATATCAGAACCCATCTAACACTATGTCTAATCTAACTAAAATCTGATAAGAACAGAGTATCTATTAGACATCACCTTACTTTTCTTACACAGCCATATCGTTGATCACAATTCACCTATATAGCACTAACCATCTAGCTACATTTACACATCTCAATCTACCAAACCACTCAACTTTCCACCACTGTAGCAAGGTAAAAATGGAGTGTGGCTTCGCTAGGTACCCATATCCCATCCATGGGAGGGCTCTGCCAAAACAATCTACATTTCCTTCTCATTGGAAGGCTTCAACTATTTTGGGAACACACTCCCTCCATGATGACCATCCATTACCGCCAGTGCCTATGTATAGAGTGGACCAAGCAGGTTCATCTTTCACTCCTCGCTATTCCACTCATCATACATAGGCCTCCAAAGCCATTTACCCTACACAAGAGGAGGCCCTACTTTATGGTACATCCTTACTGTGATATATCTCCTATATAGCCAAGCATAGCCTCCTAATTTCCTCCCAAGGCCAAATTAGGATAACCTATGAGGCTACTATAGGAACAGTTACACAAGATAGGACTCCAAGATACAAGGTACCTCACAATTGTAATTACTTGATAAGACAACAGCAGCAATATAAAGAATTTTGCTTTCTGCTAATCTTGAATCCAAACACCCCTTTAAAACAGTCAATGTTTTTATAACAGAGGAACTTAGAACCAATTTTAACAATACAAATTGTATTGTTATTCAGGAATCCATGCAGACAGCTGCACCATACTCTTTAATCCATATACATCTTCCATTTCATCACTAATCACTTTCTGTCAAACTTAACTTCCCAAGCATTTTCAGCATTTAGAACATTAATAGTTTTCTTGACTTTGATAGACACCATCTTTGCTCTAATCTCATCACATATTATGTTGTAAAGGGCTTCATTTGTTCTTTTACAATCATTAAACAACCTACTATTCCTCTCTTGCCAAAGGTAGTAAACTGTTGCAGCCAAACATAATTTTTTAATTATCTCCCAAACTCCTCCTTTCTTACTTTCAATACTCATCTTACAAACAATTCCATCCCATGAATTGCCATTAGATTGTATCTCTGCAATTTTCCTTATATTCTCCCATAATTCCATAGCAAACTCACACTTTAAAAACAAGTGATCATGTGAGTCTTCCACTTTGCCACATAAACTACATTCAAAAGTTCTATTAGGGTACCATTTTAGCAACTTAGTGATTGCTTGTTATTGTTGCAACATGTTGGACAGTTTAACGATATTTCATATGTTTATATTGAAATGTCAAAGATGTCAATACGACAATACATAGAGACATATAGATTGTGCTTGTGTGGTCATCTATAGGTTTTTAAAGTTCGTTTCGAAATTATTGCAATTTGTAACTATTGTAAAACATTATGAATTTGATTTCATTTTAGACAAGTTAATATAAGGCCATAATAGTAGTCATTCATGGCTTTTTCCTACAAGTCAACTATTCGCATTCAATTCCTCATTAACTTTTCATTTCATGTACTTATTTTTTGCATTTAAGTAGTATTTCCATGTCATCCCAAACATACATTATTGAACTAAACATATAAACCGAAACTAGTTGGGATGCATCTTTTTCATTCGCTACAAAATATATCATAGGAATAAAGGGGTACATATACACCTATAAGATATTGATAGCAGAGCCTTGAGCCTATGCTTGTTGTCAGTGTCTTATGAAAAAGTTCATATGTTATCGTATATGTGTCGGGGAAAAAAATGTAGGTATTGTTGAACTTCTTGGACAATGAAACGATAGTGAAAGATGCCAATACATATAGTGTGTAGGTTTTTTAAGTTGTTTTCGAAACTATTGTAAACCAATAAGAGGTCCATTAAAAAAACAATCAAAATCCCTAGGCCCATTAAAAAACATATAGTGTGTAGGCTTAGGCCCATTAAAAAAAATCAAAATCCCTTATATTTTCACACTAAAAGGTCTAAAAAGACGAGTTCAATTCCTATGACGATGTATATATGTATCGACTCATTCACTAGTTTGATTAACTTAGAAAACGGGAGAAACTATGGATTTAAGGAACACATTGTGCTTACATGTTACGTTAATTAAAGGGAGTTGGAAGATCATGATCAATATGTGACGACGGTATCTCCCATCGTGCTACCTTTATCAAGTAAAAACCTTATCCATGGATTTTTATGTGTTTTCGGTAACATGATCGGATAAAGAGAACCCAAAATGCAACGATTGGAAAAATTGTTACAAGTTACAATTGCATGTAGTGTTTCTGTGTTAACTTATTCTAAGTTTTAAACACATTGAAACATGTATACCTAGCTAACTAGGTTGGAGACATCGTAGTCCATTCGTGACATATATAACGATATCGGATATGAACACCTATCAGATATTCATAGAGGAGCCAGCCATATGCGTATAGGCTGTATAGCTAATCTCGATCTTGTTGGAAAAACTCAAGGTGTAAAAAAAAGTTCCTACTATTACACGCCAAAGTCTTATACCAGCCTCGCATACACGTATAACATGTATGTATGCTTGAACTTATGAAGGGTTACACATATAAAAAAGGGCCTTTTCTAAACTAAAAGACTAATGAAAAACTGATCGAATTTGCTCATGAACGTAATATATACAATTTTACAAGCAATGCAACTAAAACGACATACAAATGCATAAACGGCAATTGTAAACGATGGATGCTCACCCATATAATTAGTTCACGAATCTAACAAGCGAACGTAATATTATATATTCATTCGATCAAAGTATCAAGCATATATAGCAATAGCAATAGCATAATAAGGTTTTTCTAAACAGACACAAGAACATAAAACATAAACCCTAGTACAACGAAACACAAAACATAAACACATATATCGATCTCTAGTAGAGTACGTCTAGAGGAAATCTTGGTCCTCAAAGTCGTCATGGAAGCGGTTGAAGAAATTGAAATCAGAAAGATCCGTATATCTACTCGGCATCTTTGGATCATTGAAATCTAATCCAAAGGAGTCATCTGCTAATTCTTCTTCATCGTTGTTGAAGTCAAAGATGTTCGCGTCCAAGTGATTATACGCGTAATATCCAGGCTTATTAAGGAACCCCTTCTTCATGATCATTCTCTGGGTATCTTGTTTACTCAGCGTCTTTGGATCATTCAAATCGAGAAGGTTGTATCCAAAGGTGTCATCTGCTTTTTCTTCGAGATTGTTGTAGGAAAAGATGTTTTCGTCGATGTGATTAATCGCGTAACGCTTTTGCTTATTAAGGAACCCCTTCTTCATTCTCTGCGTATCTTGGTTAATCAACATAGATGAATGAAAAAAAGTGGTTTGAGCCCTATATGCCTACCTACCTTTTATATAGAATAGAAACCTAACGATCGACGTGTTTTAATATAATTGTTATAGTTATAGACGGGATATACTTTAACTTTTTAGTTTTTCTTACTATAAATTCATTTATTTACTATAAATAAATTTGTACTCTAAGATATACCTTTTTATTTATTAATTATTAGTCGTAATTATTAATGTTTAATTTGTGGAGCAATGTGTGATTTAATACCTATCGTTAAATTTTAATAAAACTTACGTTTTAATTTTTCACATCGAATGTTTATAAGTAAGAAAAGGTTTTTGCTAGTCATCGTGTCTCAGTTTAACAATTTGATATTTGTTCAAGAAAAGATAGCTAGATAGTGTTGTTACAATGTGACTTATCAGTTTTTGAAAAAAGTACAAGCGTGTCTCGCTCATAACTAGAAGGTGTAATCGTGTAAATGAGAGGAAGCGGCTTGTAAATTAATTACTAGGGATTAGCTTAGTGAAAGCTTGATATCAACCAAGCTTAAACGAGCTTGTGTCTTATATAAAGCTCTTTTTTAAACGAGCTTGGAGCCGAGCTTCATACCCCATAATTGATTAGGTTTGTGAGTCCATACGAGCCTTAAAAATACACGCACCTATACGTTTGATTGTATGTGTACTTATGTATATGTACATAAACGAGATCAAAATATTTAATCAAACTCGAGCCTGTTGTGCTTCAGAAGACGTCAAGGTTTAGTTTTTAATGGCAAATCTTATAAGCGAGACAACTAAGAAGTTGTGGGTATGTTAGGGGCTCATCAACCATGAGGTTGTGAATTCAAGTCACGTTAGGAGATCTGCAAGATATTATTGTGTGAGATAGGCATGTAATAAATTGTCGTTCAAAAAAAAAATAAAAAAAATAAAATCTAAACGAGTCAAGCCCTAGGTGAACAAAAGTTAGTAAAATATGTCATGATCGAGTTGAACTATAGCTAAATACACAAGGCTCAAAACAAGTCAAGGTCGGGCCCTAACAGTATACATTTATGTAAAATGAACTTGTGGAATACTAGTAACTCTTATTGTGAAATCTACATAGGGTATGTTTGGCAAATGGGTTGGGACTGAGACTTATATTATAAGCCGAAATTAAAATTTGTAGTTTTATAAACTTGTTTGGCAAATGAGCTGTGGCTGGGGCTTATTATTGCAAAATTACTAAAAATTGCATAATTAAATGAAGTTTTGTATATGTTAGATATTTTTGTGAGTAAATAAATCATTTATTTTTCAAAAACCCTGTTCTAAGTTTTTAGCCCCTTTTATGAGGCTAAAGTTTCTAGACGACTTATTTTATAAGCCTTTCATAAGTCCTATGACAAACGAGACTTATTTTATTAGCCAACTTATTTTAAAAGTCCACACCGTTTATAAGCCTTTGCCAAACAATCCATAGTTGGATAAAATTTGTAAAGGGGTATTGGTTTCCGTTTCCCATGGTGCATCTCTAGCAATTAGGGCCTTGGCAACACATGCGGGGAGGCACGGCACGGTAGCCCCACCGCACGGGAACACCGCCGCCGGTGCCTCCTTACCGTACGGTGGAGATGAAACACGGTAAACCTTACCGAATGAAACTAGCCGTTGCAAAGTCAAAAAAAAAAAAAAAAAAAAAAAAAAAAAAAAAAAAAAAAATCCGATTCAACCGCAAGTATATGGCGCATAAAAAAATTGGTTCGAATTTTTTTCTAGATGAGCCGTTCGAGTGGTCTAACGATACTAGTCTCGAAATTTTTGCTGACGCGATTGACGAAGATGAAGAAGATACGGCTGGGACGACACGAAAATCAGTGAAACGCAATCGGATCTCTGCTGCACAAAGATTGCATCGTGATTATTTTTGTGAAGATCCAAAATTCGACAATGAATTTTTTGAAGATAGGTATCGTATGCCTAAAAGTTTATTTTTAAAAATAACGCGAGCTATTGAGGCTAGATTCGAGTATTTTCAGGAAGGTTATGATGCTAGAATGAAAAAAAGTTTCACAGCCATACAAAAATGTTCGTCTGCCATTAAACAACTCGCAACCGGTGCACCACCGGATGAGTTTGACGAATATTTGGAAATGGCACAAAGCACTTCACGTGAATGCCTTCAATTTTTTTGTGATGCTATTATTGAGTTATATGCTCGAGATTTTCTACATAGGCTAACAAGTCATGATGTTGCATGTTTGTACGAAGCCCACGAAGCCCGACATCACATTCCGGGTATGATCGGTAGCCTAGATTGCACACATTTTGTTTGGAGGAATTGTCCAATGGAATTGAGGGGTCAATATAAAAGGGGTGACCATCAATACCCCACGATTATGATGGAGGCAGTAGTGTCTCAAGATTTGTGGATATGGCACGCGTTCTTTGGACCGCCGGGTTCAAACAACGATATAAACGTTGTGATGCAATCTCCGCTATTCCTCACCGAGCATAATGGTACGGCACCTAAGTGCCCATTTGTTGTGAACGGCCATACGTACAAGCGTGGCTACTATCTTTGTGATGGCATATATCCGGCATGGTCTACGTTTGTTAAAGCGTTCAAATATCCAACCGACCCGAAGGAAAAAAAGTTCAAGAAATTACAAGAGTCGGCTCGAAAGGATGTTGAACAGGCATTTGGTGTTCTCAAGGGTAAATGGAGTATACTGAATCGACCCTTACGACCACACATGATAGAAAGAATTAGAAAAATAGTTTATACGTGTGTCATATTGCATAACATGATTATACATAACACTGGTAACGCAATCTCGCCGGTTCATATTTGGGATCCTCCGATTGAACCGGTGTTTGACGAAGCAGCTTTAGTCGAGATACGAGATGAGGATACACATTTTCGTGTCAGATTTGATCTTATGGAGCATATTCACGCTCAACAATTATGATACCTCGAGGTGGACGATAAAGTTTAGTTTTTTAGTATTATGTAATGGTATTTTATGTTTTTTAATAATATTATGTAATGTTTATTTTAATTTTAATGAATTTTAGTTTTTAATAAATTTTAATAGAATTTAAAAAAGAAAAAAAGAAAAAGAAAAAGAAAAAAAAAAGTGAGTGAAGGGTAAGTGATGTGATGCCAACAAAAAATGAGTGAGTGAAGGAAAAAGTGAGAGGGTGATGTGGCATAAGGGGATTGGTTATTTGTGAGTTAATGAGGATGGAGTGAGTGATGCATTGTCAACCCTTTAGAGATGTAAATAAATAGTCAAAGGACTATTTATAGCAAATAAAATATTACACACATGGAATCATCTAGAAGATCCTTCTTACAAAACCCCCAAAAAAATGAAAAACATTTTTTTCCCCCAATTTCACAAATCAAATCTGTAGAACAAGAAAAAAAACACTAAAATTAACAACCATTGTCCATAGATCAAAATGAGTACATAACCATTCAGTACCACTAGTAGCATACTAATAAATTACTAATAATAAGGCCTTGTTTTGTTAATCAATAGACATAAATAAACATAAACCCTAGAAATGATAATTTAAAGGAGATCATGATCATCAAAGTCATCTTCAAAAGAGTTAAAGAAGCCAGTATCATCCATCTTAACTTCTCCTCCATCTCCACGGCTGTTGAACCGTTTGCCGCCGTCGTAACGAAACCTGCCTTCGATGACGTCATCGTTGTTGTTGTTGTTGTTGTTGAGATAAGCTTCATCATCATCATCTCCTCCGCCTATCATCATTTCGTAACTCTCGTCGTCGTCGTCTTCTTCTTCTTCGCAGACTTGGATGACGTCATCGTTGTTGTTGTTGTCATCAGTGAGTTTGAGGAGGTCGTGTTCAAGGTCACCACCAAACTCACTAGTCAACATTTTTCTTTCGGAATAAAGAAATGAAAAGTCCTTTGACTATCTATTTCAATCATACTCTTGTGACCAGTGTATTGTGCGACTTTAAAAAAAATTTAACAAGTGTTTCAAGAATAGGTGGATATTTTTTCTCAACTAAAGTGACATTTTGTGCGAACACGATTTTTTTGCTTAGCCAATGTGATTTTGATAAATCAGTTTTGTCTTTATTAAAAAGTGGGACACATGATGGACGTCTTTTGCTCGACTAACGGCTGTTATTATTATTATTATTATTTTCTTGTTTGGGTCATTTTTCTTTGTGCCAGTCATTCAATAAACTAGACATATAGTATGAGTCTACATTATAATCATTTTACTTGTGCAAAAGACGAATTGCACTTGTTCATGTCATCTCAATAGTATTTGGGGTTAAATCACTTGCATATAAGACATCAGTCTACCGTTTGAATGTGTACGTTATATATATGTGAGCGATTGCTTTTATTGGTGCAACTTGTTGGACAATGTAACGATAGTCCTGTTTATATTGCAATGTCAAAGATGTCGATACATAGAGTAGAGACATATAGATTGTGCATGTGTGGTCATCTATAGGCTTATTTATAAGGTAATTCTGCAATTTGACTTCTTTTCGGAAACGTAAATATATGGCCATAGTAGTCCCTCCTGGCTTTTTCCTACATTCAGTTAACTCATTTTTCTAACTGATGAATTAGATTAATTTAACAACAATAAAGTTTATACTCCACAAACTTCTTTGTCATAAATCATAATAGTTATGGAAAAAAGTCTTACAAGTATAAACTCAAAAACTTGTTTAATTATTAATGACAAAACTAGCTACAATAGTTTGATAGCTATATTAGTTTGTCTATTTTATTACTACTCCTTAAGAAGGAGCCTGGCCTTGTCTATTTATAATGACCTCTTCATTGTGAACATTGATGAAACGGGCGATGTGGGACTAGTTCTTTTCTCTTTGTTTTGTTTTCGCTATGAATTACATTTGTTGTATGTTTATCAACTAAACATGTAAACCGAAACTAACTAGTTTGGTCGGCATCTTTGTCCATTCACTACAAAAGATATCATATGAATAAAGGGGTACTTGTACACCTATAAGATATTTATGGTTGTTCTTCCAATTGTTCATCACGAGGGTGATAAATTTGCGCGTTAACTTGTAGATTTGTATCTCTTAATTCATTTTATAGCAATAATTACAAGAAAACAAATAACTCTACAATTCATCAACCTTTATGGTTAACTTGACTCACATACCGAAACATAATGGCGACAATGGTCATTTGTAATTTGCAGCCTTAACTTTTTATGTTTTATTTTTTAAAAAATCAGTATTTGCCAGTCAATAATAAGTTTGTGGCTCGGCCCTTGACCAACGGTGTCATTTAATCCGCTACTTAACACACATGATTTGCCCATATTGACTAATTTATACCTGTTCACACTTTTAGCAAACACTTTTAGTGAAAATATTATATCCAAAATTTAATCGTTCTATGAGTTTTGTAAAATCTTAATAACCAACAATGTTGTTCGACTTACATGTTGCGTTCTTAAAAATGTAAAAGACAATGTTCAAAATGACTTAACAAGCACAACCCATTTCAAAGAATGTAGTCATTATTATGTCATTTAGCTTCTTTTTAATTCGTTGTAATTTACATGCTCTACAATGTGTATTTCATCGATTCATAAAATGGAACTTTGGTAAGGAAAAAGGATTTCATTAAGTAACTGGTTGGGAGTATAAAACTTGTATCGACCAAACATAATGAAAAAACGTTACATGTATGTTCATATAATCATATGTGTAGTTCCTGTTGAAAAGAAGTTATTCATTTCATCTAGTCTTTAAAGAAGTAGATATCTGTGTTAAATATATGGATAAATATTAATATGTAAATGTCTAGTATCGAACCCGAGACCTCGGGATTGCACACTTTACAAACAAGAATAATGAATAATAAATATATATATGTTGAATGTATCGAATATATATATTTATAACACTTAATGGACTAAACGGTCGTTAGTTATTAACCGTATGGACTAACTATCGTTAAATAAGAAAGATAAGGACTAGAGTGAAACTTGGGTGTCAAGAAGGATCTAGAATCCCCTTGTGGGATGATAGGCCGGTCGAACAAGGGTGGGTCAAGCCCAACCCATGTTTGCTTGGTCACCAAGAAATCCTCTAGTATATATACAAGGCCAAGGGTTAGACTTTCACAATCTTTTGTACACACACTCTAACCCTAAAATCCTTGTTTTCTTTCTTTGTTTCTTGGCCGATCGAATCAACACCTCCCAAGGGTTTGGATCGATTTTTCCAAGCAATAATATTAAGTGTTTCGTTTACTTGCAACAAACCTTTATTCGTTGGTAGTTTGTGTGTACAAGAACGAGGTAATTACTTACTTTAGTAATTATCAAGGGATCGATTAACAAAACGGTAAGGGGTTAATCATTGATCCATATAAACCCTAATTAGGGTTCTTCATATTGTTAAAGACAATTGCTTTTGATTCTTGTTCGGGCTAGAATCACCACGGTACGTTCTTATTTATGTTTTAGTTAATATTTATGTGTTATACTTGATCCTACGCTTCCGCATACGTGTGCACTTTGATTTATATGATTGTCATGGTAATTGAATTCTAACAGTGGCATCACGAGCCAGGTTTAACATGTAATTGATTACTAAAACGTAATAAAAACCGGATCTTTAATTGTTTTAGATACATGTTTTTTTTTATCTAGGGTTTTTCCTATTTTTTTTTCTAAAAATTTCGAAACCCTAACCCTAATTTTGGGGGGGGGGGGGGTCGATTTTCCCATGAAACCCTAATTAGGGTTTTGTGGTTTTCTTGATTATGTGTAATCACTAGAAACCCTAGGTCATTAACCGGTTAATTGAACGTATCTTGTGACCTAATTGCTAATTGTTAGGTTTTAATCCGTGACTTACATGCATGTTTGTCATGGATCTTGTTTTGTTGTCACATATTTAGATTGATCTTAAATTGGGGAAGACTCCAATACATATTATAATCAATTTTATATGCTATGTGGTGTGTTTTTAGCTTTGGCCTACGCAATTGATTCGTCAATGTATGTGGCTCACCTCCATTAAGAGGTGAAGGCCTTAGTTGATTACATGCTTTTTATACCTAGAATTGATTTTATTAGGATCTTTTCTAATACGGTTTGCATGTGGCTAATTGTTTCACTTATTTATTATTGTTTGTTTGATTTTCTTTGATACTTGTTTTATTGTTTTTTAGTTGGACTTGATGTAAGCAATAAAAGGGTTGTTTTCATAAAGAAAATTAATACGGACTAATAATTGTGAAACCCTAAAGTGATAAAGTAAGAATCTTGCAAAGGTCTTATGACAATCGTGGTCCGATTCGCACGGTAATCAGCTCCCAGTCGAGACTAGCAAAATTCAAACTTTATTACTATTTTGAGATTGAATCCATAAACTTTTGCTTGAATGATGTTTTGTGCAAATATGCTTTTAAAATTAAGTCTTTTAAGATGATATTCATAACCGTGATTTGAAGGCTTTGAAAAGAGCCTTAGAGTCTGCCTTGGTTATCACAATCTTGAATATGTCTTAAACGAATTACTTTTAAAATCATGATTGTAGAAAGTCATCTTAGGGTTTTGGTATAAACCTCAAGTAAAACTTTGTGTATTAATTTCACAAATTGGATATAAAAAGTTTTTATGAAAACTTATGTTATAAAGATGAGTGCATGCATCTTTATACATGTTTTGATTTTCACATCAAACAAAATACCCTTAAAAATTTAAGTTACATGCCATCTAACTATAAGAAACACTTGAAGTTATTATTTAGTAAACGTGAGACGCAGGCTAAATTTTAATGACAAGGTAAATTTCCGAGTGTGCGTGAGACCACACATGGAGAATTTGCAGTTTCTAAGTTAGACGACTTAATTAAGTTGATGCGTAAGACCTAGAGCTTAAGGCATGAGATGGGATGAAACATGCTTACATGACAAATTGATGAATCAATTTGATGTAAATCCCATAATGATCTAGGAATTGGAAATCTTGTTTGCCAATTATTGTTCGACAGATTACTATCTTTTGTACTTTCACCACTAGCAGATCAACTGATGTGGTGAAACTATGTAAGTTAGATCCTAGATTTTCAAGAAAATTAGTTGGTTATATGAATATAGCCTTGGGTATTATATTTTCTTGGAAATATAAATTATCGAAAATACTAAAATTGAATTTTGTAAATTCTTTAAATGTATTAATGCAACTCAAAACCGTAAACGTAAGTTATTCTTTTAATTGATCTACACCCGCTTGGGTTTTTGGTTAGAGTCAATATTTACAAAAGAATAAATATAGTCTTCTTTCCATTACGAGAAGTGTGAGACTTAAATCCTATTCCTTTTCATGAATGAGAAAGGTATACTAGGATGATTAGAATTGTCTTAATTCTAAATACATAACTCATAGCAAACTTTAATAGTAAGAGTATATGCACCTTATGAGTTATTAAATTAGAAGCTAGACTGATTACTGCATAATGGTAAAAGACAAATTAGGTTATTTTATCTAGTTGTTTTGATTTGACCATTTAAAGATACTACATACAATTGTTGGAATGGTAGATCTATAAAGGAAGAAATTGCATGCCCAACTTTTTCAAGTTAATAATTTGGAATGTGATGAATCACATTTATGTAGTAGATTACATCCTTTTATAACCTATATAATTGTTTGAATGGGTTTTCTTAAAAGATGTAGGAAAGTAAATAGTACACTATTTCTTTCACTAATTAATGAAACATTTACAATGTTGTCAAATTTAGTGGGAGTATTGTGTTCTTATGAATGAATAAGGGACTATTATTATGTTCTCTAATTCAGTGGGAGTTACAAGACTTATTGTCTTGATTGTAACTTAGATTATCTTTTGAATATCTCAAGGTAATTACTTTCCAAATATAGACACTAATATTTTCAAGGATAGTCGTGTACGTTTCCTTGATTGATTGAGTAACTCTATATCTACTAGTTATGCTAATGACACAAATCATATTGTTCACATTAACAAACGCGTGCGTGTTGTTTATATGATACATGGTGTTGTACCATGCACAAGTGGGAGAAATCTACATTGTGTGCAAGGTACAACACATAAGAATATGATTCAAAGGATTCTCTTAACTGCAAGTAAGAGATTATAATTCTAATTAGATTAATACATCTAATCTTAGAAACACTTGGTGTTGAAATTTAGTAAACGTGAGACGCAGGCTAAATATTAACAACAAGGTGATTTTCCATGTGTGCGTGAGACCAACATGGATAATTTACAGTTTCTAAATTAGACATCTATTAGAACATGTGTCAATAACAATACTACTTCAACTTTAACATTTATGTATTATTAGAATGACATAAATGCATGAAGTAATATAAGACTACTTCAATAATTATGTATTCTTAGAATGACATAAATAAATGAAGTAGTATGTTAACTTGAAAATATTAATGAAACCAAATGATGGTGTTCATGATTACTTTAATTATACATGTTTATACATTATTGTATATTTATAAACATAAAGTCTTCTAAGTATTACAAGACTTATAATTAAGTAAGACGTTAGCTTGATATGGTCTTTTAATTAAGACATATACAAGAAGTCATTGAGTTAATCAATGATTAATAACGTATAGTGAGATTATAACAAGTTTATGTTTTTATAAGACATAAACATGAAGTGACTTGGTCAAAAGTACTTGTGTTATAAAGCATGCAATTTGTTTGGAAATACTATTATACCATTAAGTTGACTTAGTTGGTAAATAAGTATGCCAACAGGAATATGGTTATCTTATATATATTGTTAGATCTTCTTACAATATTAATTCTAATTGAAGTATCACATATGGATAGTATGTTCAATTAGAAAGAATCAAACTCTATTGGTATTGTTTGATTAAAGATAACTATGACTTCTTTTCTTCTGAAAGTTATCAAGGTTAGAAATTGAGTATGGCTTGAATATACTCAATTAGACTCCTAGAAGATTAATAAGACGTTGTTGTGATGAATCACATTAAGTCTTAAATTGAAGTTCTGAATTTGTTAAGTTACTTATAAGAAGGTTGTTAACAAAAGAATATCAGGAACTATCAATGTGTATTTGTAATGTCCTAAAAGAGAAAATTGGATTGTTGCTCTAATTGCTAAGTACTTATATCCTATATATTACTAAAGGCAAGTGGGAGTTTTATCTTAAAAAGATAGAATTACAAGATACATAATCTTCTAAAACCACACTAGTTAAAATCATGATGAGGCTTAACATGTAAATGATAAACCTCAAGATGATGGAATTATCATTCATAGATCCACTTGGATATCTCAGATATTTAATTAATATGCTGATGATTATATGATGTAGTATTACCAAAATAATGAATTGGGTGAATTACTCATATTATGAATGTTATAGATGCTGTTCATAAAGATATTCAAATTTAGAAAATTTGGTCTATCTTAATTCTTAATAGTTAGAGAATGATGATGAGTTTATTCAAAGATAATGTAACCATAGTGGTTTAAATCTTTGTGAAATAATCATATGGACAAAAATTGTACACATATCTTAATGAATATCTTATGACAAGATTATTAATCATACTTAAGCAATTAACTATGATTGAATACTCTTTCTTAAGTACATTAAAGATATAAAGATGGTAATTGTCATATTTACATGAATGTGAAATTTGACAATGGAATATCAAAAACTCTTTCTTGAATAATTACTTAAGCGAGGACGATAAGTAATCAAAAGGAGTTTATGAATTCATGCAAATCTTTGGAAGTGTACAAAATGCAATAATCCATGAATGGAAAAATGCATGCATCTAGGAGATTATTCTTATGATAAATTATTAAATCTATATTTAGGTTTATAATTAAAATAAGGTAATTTCTAAGTATTCCAGAAAGCTAGTGGGAGTATTATGTTATGATTTACTAAATCATATATGTTGTATAACATATAAGAGTAACATTCCATATAAGTAAAAGGTTAGACTTAATTTGGAACGAAACGTTACTTGAAAGATTTAGGAAATATAACATACAACCTTGAAACAAAAGTTTATTATTAAATAAACATGTGCGGTAAATAAATTCTAATAGAACATAATATATCATTTAGAAAATGGATATATATTATGAAAAGATAGAACATGAATATAAATCTAAGTTTGACTGAAGGATTTTCATGTGCATTATATTATTGTTGTATCATGCTTAAGTGCTTAATGATTTGACAATATTTGATATCCAATTAAAAGTTAGTATATAACTTGTGTAATAGATATTCTAATGGAAAATGTTTGAAATTAGAATAATGATCCTCAAAATGGAATAGCTCCTAAACATTACACAATGGATATTAAGTTTACGGAAATTTTAAGAGCATATTGTGATTATATACAATGATGCTGGTTTAATTGAGATGACACTCAATAACTAGTCATGGTAGGATTTTATCCTTGTTAATGGCCATGAGAACTAGTTGTGCTTACTAAGAGCATAGTTGCATTATACATTAAAGAATTAGAATACTTTAAACTTTAAAAGGTTTGGAAGTTTGATTATCATAAATTAGTGATTGAGGATGTCACACTATTTATGAATACTATGTGGCTATATCAAGAAAGTTGGATGAACACATACAAGAATTTTAATTATTGAATTCTTGAAAGAAGTATTCTCAAAATTCAGATAGATCAAAGTTAGATGAAATTATGCCATGTCAACAAGTATGATTACTTGAGGCATAATTGTCTTCAAGTTATTACTTGAGACAAGATTCATTAACTAGAATTATCATGCATTGATCTATTTTGGTATTTGGATAAGGGACGTTAAGCAATTATTATTTATAATGAATTAAAGTACTTAGTACGTTTGTTTTCATTAATAATAAATTGTGTCCTATATTTGCATGTTTAAATCCGTGAATAACTTATGTTATTCTAAATTGTCCATTGTCGATTAATGATATGGGAATATCATTAAACTAAGACAAATCTGAGTATTGGTTAAGAATATACTTGAAAGTATATTGATGCGTTGACATACCAATTTCACATAATATTCGATGAATTGAATATTGGACTTATCCCAATAATATGATTTAATATTTAATGTGAGAATCATATTTAAAGTTATCCTCAGACTTGAGATACCAGATAAGTGTCATGGATGTAGTGCATTTTTGTGAAGCAATCTACCGCTCACCGTAACAGGGAGTCATAAGGGTTGTTTTCAGAAGTGTTGCAAAGTTCATGGGTTATTCTTGTAGTCAAGAGAGAATTTGTTCCTTCTGATTTGTTCAGAAGTTTAATACTGCTGGGCCCCTCGTAGGGTTGACAAAATGTTTGCGTGGCCACGCCCAAAGTCTATCTGGAATACGTTCAGATGTTTTGGTAATTTTGTTAAATCATAAAGAGACGAGAAACAGAAATTTAATAAAGAACCTCACATCTTTATTAATGTAGTATTAGAAACAAAAGGATAATTATAATGATGAATCATTAAAGGTTTTTTCCAGAAAACCTAGCTCGGATTGAACTAGGGGCATTGGAGTGTTGCAAGACGCTAACCGATGTCATTTTACTATTAATAGATATCCAAGTGGGAGCTGTTAAATATATGGATAAATATTAATATGTAAATGTCTAGTATCGAACCCGAGACCTCGGGATTGCACACTTTACAAACAAGAATAATGAATAATAAATATATATATGTTGAATGTATCGAATATATATATTTATAACACTTAATGGACTAAACGGTCGTTAGTTATTAACCGTATGGACTAACTATCGTTAAATAAGAAAGATAAGGACTAGAGTGAAACTTGGGTGTCAAGAAGGATCTAGAATCCCCTTGTGGGATGATAGGCCGGTCGAACAAGGGTGGGTCAAGCCCAACCCATGTTTGCTTGGTCACCAAGAAATCCTCTAGTATATATACAAGGCCAAGGGTTAGACTTTCACAATCTTTTGTGCACACACTCTAACCCTAAAATCCTTGTTTTCTTTCTTTGTTTCTTGGCCGATCGAATCAACACCTCCCAAGGGTTTGGATCGATTTTTCCAAGCAATAATATTAAGTGTTTCGTTTACTTGCAACAAACCTTTATTCGTTGGTAGTTTGTGTGTACAAGAACGAGGTAATTACTTACTTTAGTAATTATCAAGGGATCGATTAACAAAACGGTAAGGGGTTAATCATTGATCCATATAAACCCTAATTAGGGTTCTTCATATTGTTAAAGACAATTGCTTTTGATTCTTGTTCGGGCTAGAATCACCACGGTACGTTCTTATTTATGTTTTAGTTAATATTTATGTGTTATACTTGATCCTACGCTTCCGCATACGTGTGCACTTTGATTTATATGATTGTCATGGTAATTGAATTCTAACAATCTGGTGTGTACACATTGTGCTTCAAGATAATACATAGGAAGTATGCACATATTGGCTCGATTTAAAAGAATGTTCACCGGTTTTAAGAAAACCTGACAATTGTTTTGCAAAGTTCCCTTTTCGAGATTCAATTGAGCTTTGTGTCATGATGGTCGACCACAACTGCTGTATGTGAAATTGGAACACGAAATGTTACCACTTGTCACTAACTATATCGTATTGTGCGTTATCTTTCTTGCCATTTACCACTAACTAGGATATATCGTATTGTGCATTATCTTTTTTTATAGTAGATATCTGCTGTGTACACATTACTATCTAGATACGCAAAAATTATGAAGTTAATATAAAAAGTTAAGAAGTTGTACAAATTTAGGTTTAGCAACATTTAATGAGGTTCCGTTTTCACATTATGTATGAACATCATTAATCATTGTATAACCTAAACATAATAACATTCTAAACACAGTGTATCCATATACCCCGTGGTATATAAGTAAGAACATTTCAATTCTTCAACCTATGTGGGATGGTTGAACATTTATAATGAAAATACTAAATATCCAAAATTGAACATTTCAAGATTTTGGCAAAATTTTAGTAGACAAAGTGATGATGCCCAAACCATTTTGAAAATTATAGTCATTATAATTGTGGTTATCTTCTATTTAGTTCGTCGTACTTTACATGCTCTACAACCACATGGAACGAGCAATCAAAATGATTTCATTAAGTTGTTGTGAGTATAAAAACTTGTATTGACCAAACATTAATGACAGAACGTTACATGTATGTTATTTCGTCATGTTATTAATTTGAAGAGGTTGGTTGCCGATTGGTGAACTCGTCTTGCTCCACAGATACTACGTAGGAGGTATGTTCAGATTGACTCGATTTAAAAGAATGTTCACCCGTTTGAAAGAACGTGACAATTGCTTCGCAAAGTTCCCTTTTCCTGAAGCAACCAAGCTTTGCGCATGAAGGTTGACCACAATGTTGCTACCTGTGAAACTTGAACTCGTAATGTTACCACTTGCCGATAACTAGGATATTAGATATACCGTATTGACCATTATCTTTCTTAAATAGGTACCTATATCATCTAACTTTCAAAAGTGATTACTAACTATTTAGGTACATAGAAATATGTACTCTAAAATTTGTAAATCAAATTTCCAAGTAAGTGTTAAGAAAAGAAAAAGTTAATATAAATATAAAAAATTTAGAACTTCTACAAATTTAGCTAACACTCGGTGGGTGGAAGTATAAATTTCATTTATATGTCACAAGAGTATATAGCGAAGCATAGTATTATTCAACACGTATTATCAGTATACGCAGTAGTATATAACCCAAGAACATTTCATTTCTCCGACCAATGTGGGATGTAAAGTTGAATGCTCTTATAGAAAAAAAAAATAAAATAAAATAAAAAAATAAAAAAAAAATAATAATAAATAAATAAATTAATTGATAAGGTACCTAAATGTTGTTTCATGAAACTTTAGTCTCCTTTATGTGTTCATTATACACCATATATCTTTTGAAGAATTGAAGGTGTACTCAGTTAATTGATGCCAAATACGGTTTTTAAGTGAAACAATTGGACAAGGAGATCCTCTATCGAGTATTCTTTTATCACTATTACGTGCGAATCAATTTTGTTCTTTGGAACCATTTTGGCACCCTTGCACCAAATTTTACTTGAATCATACTAAACTTAATGTGTTTGGTGATCAAATTTTGCACCGGTGCCTGTTAGTTACGTACTTTTAAACTCGCCATACATATATATATTTATATCAAAACTTATCTATATGACAACAATTATTGACTCGGGTTAGTACTAATTTGCTTTATCCTTTCGATGAAATTCCAAAGGTTTACAATCCACAATTTGATAAGTGGTATTGCTAATTGGTATGCTTCAAAGATAATACGTAGGTGGTATGCCCAGGTTGACTCAATTTAAAAGAGTGTTCACCCGTTTTTCGGAATGGACTGATCTTTGCGCATGGAGGTTGACCACAATAGCTGTATGTGAAATCTGAACTCGTAATGTTACCACTTGCCACTACCTAAGTACCTAGGATATATCGTATTGACCATTATCTTTCATAAATAGATACCTACATCGTCTAACTTTCAAAAGTGCATACTAACTATCTAGGTACTCATAAATATGTATTATAATATTTGCAATTCAAAATTTTGAAGCAAGTTTTAAAGAAAAGAGAAAGTTAATATAAATGTAAAAAGTTGAGAACTTCTACAAATTTCCCAAGTAACTTATTGAATGATGAATTTCAATTTACAGTTTGTATATGAACTTCATTCAATGATGAATTTCAATTTACAGTTTGTATATGAACTTCATTCAATAAGCATATCGGGAAACATAGTATTATTCTAAACACGTGTTATTGATATGTAGTATATGACCAAAGAACCTTTCATTTCTTCTACCTATGTGGGATGTAAGGTTGAATGGTCTTATAGAAAAAAAATTAACAGTGTACCTCGATGTTGTTTCATGAAACTTTAGTATCATGTATGTGTTCATCATAAACCATATATCTTTTGAAGAAATGAAGGTACTCGGTTAATTGATGCCGATTACAGTCTTTAAGTGAAGCAATGGGACGAGGAGATCCTCCATCGAGTATAATTTTATCACTGATAACGTGTGAATCGAATTTGTCTTTTGGAACAGTTTTGTCCCCTTACACCAATTTTTTGTCAGAGTGTTGTAATACAGCTTGTTAGTTTGTATGGCCATTTAACTGATTAAGCTGGATCAATTATTTATATTCGGCAGATTTTTATAACCCCTTTGAGGAAGACGAGACAGAAGAGAGTACTATTGTGGAATTCCTCTATCCATTGGAACCGCCTGTAAGTTACTTTTTAAACTTGCTATGCATATAACTTTTGTAATCAACGAGTTACGAGTATATACCATAATACAACAACTTTTTGACTCGGATTAGCGCTGATTTGCTTTATCTAACTTCGTTGAATTTCTATAGTTTTACTCTAAATTTGATTGGGAGTTTGACAAGGTTGAGGTAAGCCATATGCAATTACTAACACGGGGATTTACAAATTTTATCCCCTTGAGGCACCCGATAACACAGTTATGCCGAATGTTTGATTAATTTTCATTCATCGTAATAAACTGCTTTACCTATTTACTGTTAGATTTTGATCATCTGACATACCATATGTGTTTTTGTTGCAGAGTTCATATATAAATAGGTATTATGGCAATGTGCATAAAGTATTCTGAATGGAATCCGTCATGCTGATGCTTGAAGCAACTAGGATAATAGTGATAGGTGTTGTTTGTGTATAGTCGTCTTAGATGTCTTCACATATGTCTAGCTGTAGGAACTTTGTTCAAGTTTCCGTTATTTGGTCATCAAGATTCGCTAGTTCAGCATTTAAACCAAGCAGAGGTGATTATTTTATCATGTAGCTTTATGAAATAGGAACAACTTCGCCATCAGTAAGAATTGAACGTAGTATGATACTGAAATGCTGGTTATATATCCTCCTAGAAGTCATATTTCACTCGAGTACTTCAAAAAATAGTAAACACTTTTGCAAACGTCAATATGTTTGTTCTGCCAATTGTTCATCACGAGGGTGATAAATTTGCGCGTTAACTTGTTGATTTGTATTTTTTAATTCATTTTATAGCAATAATCACAAGAAAGCAAATAACTGAACAATGCATCAACCTTTATTGGTTAACTTGACTCACAGACTGAAACACAACGGTGACAGTGGTCATTTGTAACTTGCAGCCTTGAAAAAATAATCAGTTCCCGTTAATAATAAGTTTCTGGCTCGGCCCTTGACCAACGCCGTCATAAGTCATTTCATCCGCTATTTAACACACATGATTTGCCAATATTGACTAATTTATACTGTTTACAGTTTTAGCAAACATTTTTAGTGAAAATATTATATCCAATGTTCAAAATGACTTAACAAGATGCCAACCCATTTCAAAGAATGTAGTCATTATATCGCTTAGCTTCTTTTTAATTCGTTGTAATTTACACGCTCTACAATGTGTATTTCATCGATTCAATAAGATAAGACAAAAGGATTTCAATAAGTAACGGGTTGTGATTAGTTTAAAACTTGTATCGACCAAACACTAATGAAAAAACATTACATGTATGTTCAGATAATCATATGCGTAGTTCGTCAAGTCCTTGAAGAATTTGATAACTGGTATTGCTTCAAAGATAATGAGTAGGAGGTATGCACAAGTTAACTCGATTTAAAAAACTTTTCACCTTTTTTAACGAACGTGACATGTTTTGCAAAGTTTCGGAATCAACAGATCTTTGTGGAATTGGAACTCATAATGGTACCACTTGTCACTAACTAGGTATATCATATTGTGCGTTATATTTTTTTCCCACAAACTAGGATATAACTACATTGTATGACTTTGAAAAGTAATAACTATCTAGATAAGCAAAATTATATACTCTAATATTTGTAAATCAAGTTTTGGTGTACTTTCTAAGAAACAAAAAGAAGTTAAAATAAATATAAAAAAGTTAAAGAACATGTACAAATTGAGGCTGACGTACATTTTTGTATGGTGGGCATACAACCTAAACATAATACCATTCCAAACACATTACATCCGTATATGCCGTAGTATATAAGCAAAGAACATTTCATTTCTTCAACCTATGTGGGATGTAAGGTTGAATGGTCTTATAGAGAAAAATTAATAAGGTACCTAAATGTTGTTTCATGAAATCATGTGTGTGTTCATTACACACCATTTATCTTTTGAAGAATTGAAGGTACTCGGTTAATTGATGTAAAGTACGGTTTTTACGTGAAGCAATAGGACGAGGAGATCTTCTATCGAGTATGATTTTATCACCGATTACGTGTGAATCAATTTTGTTTTTTGGAACCATTTTTTCCCCTTGCACCAAATTTTACTTGAATCATACTAAACTTAATGTGTTTGGTGATCAAATTTTGCACCGGTGCCTGTAAGTTACTTTTAAACTTGCCGTACGTATATATTTATATATCAAAACTTATCTATACGACAACTATATTGGCTCCGGTTAGTGCTAATTTGCTTTATCCTTTCGATGAAATTCTATAGGTTTACAATCCAAAATTTGATAAGTGGTATTGCTGATTGGTATGCTTCAAAGATAACACGTAGGTGCTATGCCCAGGTTGACTCAATTTAAAAGAGTGTTCACCCGTATTAAATAACGTGACAAGTAATTTGCAAAGTTCCTTTTTCGGAATCGACTTATCTTTTTGCTCATGAAGGTTGACCACAATATTGCTATATGTGAAATCTGAACTCGTAATGTTACCCCTTGCCACTACCTAGGATATATCGTATTGACCATTATCTTTCTTAACTAGATACCTACATCGTCTAATTCAAAAGTTAATACTAACAATCTAGGTACTCAGAAATATGTACTCTAATATTTGTAATTCAAAATTTTGAAGTAAGTTTTAAAGAAAAGAAAAAGTTAATATAAATATAAAAAGTTGAGAACTTCTACAAATTTCGCAATTAACCAATCAAAAGAAGTTCAATTTTCAGTTTGTATATGAACTTCATTCAATAAGCATATTGCGAAACATAGTATTATTCTAAACACGTGTTATTCATATATGCAAAGTAGTATATAACCAAAGAACATTTCATTTCTTCTAACTATGTGGGATGTAAGGTTGAATGGTCTCAAAGAAAAAAATTACCCAGCTACCTCGATGTTGTTTCATGAAACTTTAGTATCATTTATGTGTTCGTTATAAACCATATATCTTTTGAAGAAATGAAGGTACTTGGTTAATTGATGCCGATTACAGTCTTTAAGTGAACCAATGGGACGAGGAGATCCTCTATCAAGTATAATTTTATCACTAATAACGTGTGAATTGAATTTTTTTTTCTGAGTGTTGTAATACAGCTTGTTAGTTTGTATGGCCATTGGGTGATTGAGCTGGATCAATTGAGGAAGATGTGTTAGACCCGTTTCCCGGGTCTTGGTACCCTACCCTAGATGAAAGAGGACTAAAGACTTTACGTGATTGGTTAGTCAAAAAATGTTACGTGGAAGTCAAACCCGATAGTCAAAGAATGTGTAATGTGGTTTAGGAAGTATTATGTGTCACCAATATAGAGGAAAAGAAGTTGAGGGACCTAAGTTGACAGAATCTGAAAATAGTACTAGAACCAACTTGTTCTAGTACTAGAACCAACTTGTTCTAGCCTGCAGGGACTAATCTTGCCAATTTCTCAAACTAGCACTAGAACCAACTTGTTCTAGTACTAAGAATGAATTGTGGTAGTGCCAAAGGGACTAAAGTTGCCATTGAGGTAAATGAGTTATGAGTAGGATGTGGCTAAAATAAAAAGAAGTAAACCTAAGGGACAAATATTGCCAAAGGACCAAAGATGCTATCTAACTAGTTATATTCTTGTTTGGTCCGGTTATTAGAGAGAAAAGGGAGGGAAAGAGAGAGCTTGAGGATGAAGTAGAGATGATGATGAGTCCTTGCCAAGGATTAAGCATTTTCTATGATTTTCCACATGTAAGTATCCCTCCATCTTGATGATCATGAGGTTAAGAGTAAGATTAGAAGTGGGAAATCATCATATGATCAATATATGATCATATGATGATTTAGTAAGGATGATGAGTAAGTTATGGTGGGTTTTAGATAAACCCTTGTTTATGTTATTAATTATTATGTTTATGGTTTTGATAGATGATAAAGGTTGATGATGGTGATGGCTAGTAATGATGATGTTGATTTTATGATTGTAGCTTTGCTTTGGAAGCTAAGGTAAGTAACCGGTTATAATGTGATGTTATGTTGATTTCATTACATTATGTGTTGTATGCTAATCATGATATGGTTAATGAATGGTTTGGAAGTTATGTGTTATGTGTGATGTGAAAGTCATTGTAAGGCTAGTTTGGCATAGCTAAAAAGTGAAGTGTTAGCTAAGTGGGATTAGATGTGATGAGATAATATGGTGATGCTTAAGTGGCTAGAGGTATGTGTTAATGTTATGCTTGTAATGGATTAATAGTTATGATGTGTAATGGGTGATTGATATGTAATGTTATGTTATACCCGTTTACTTACTAAGCCTTTGTGCTTACGGTTTAGTTGTCTAACCGTTTTGTAGGTTGGCATGTTTTTATGGATGGCTTGGATACTTGGGGTAAGGATTTGGATATAAAAGAATAAGGTAGTTTGCGTTTAGGAGCTTAGGTAGAATACCGAGCTCAAGTCATGGTTGTACCCCGAGAGTCTTTCTATAATGTGTAAAGAGTATGTCAAGGTTGTCCTAACGTTTTGGTGGTCAACCGTTGTGTCAAAGTATTTTTTATGTGTAAAAAGGAAAAGATAAAGGAGTGTTTGGCATAAGCATGTTTCTACCCATTTTGGGTTGTAAACGGGTCAAGTAAATATGTAAACGTTTTGTTGTGTTAGTGTAACGATTTTGGTTAAGTTTAAGGTGTTGTGGAAGTCATATGTGTCTTATGTCATGAATTGGGTTAAAACGGGTTTTGGCACAAAACCCGTCGTTTTGTAAAGCATTATTCCGAGGGTCAAACAGTAAATGTTTTTGTATGAAAATGAGCTTATAAATGAAATAAGCAAATCTGGAAGGCTTTATGTTTTGTCGAAGTGGTATAAGTCATTTTCCGGAAAATGGGTCAAAAAGATGCATAAAAGGGTTATGCAGATAAAGGGGGTGTTTGGGACAGCAAGTAGTGCAGAAAATGGGCCATGTTAGAAAAATCATATCTTTTTAACCGTAAGTCGTCACGGGTCGTGCCACCCGGAGTTTCGAAGGTGATTGAGTCTATTTTCATCTAAAAATATCCCCAAGGTCTTATTGTTTATAGATTTTTGTCAGTTTATGAAAGAGTAACAGCAGGTCAGTTTTAGTTCAAGCGTTTCCGCGTAAAAAGTCAAAGTTTTCAAAGTAAGCGAGCACGGGGTGTTACAACTTGGTATCAGAGCTTCGGTTTAAGTGAATTAGGTTTCCACTATAGGACGCCTAGTCTTAAACGAATATTTGATGCGTTGGACATAAGTGTTAGTGATGCGGAAGGTAATTATTAAGTGTGAGACGAATTATGTTTTATGCTAGTTGAGATTTATGATGATAAGTGATCGATGCATGTATAGTATTGATGAGTATAAGATATATGACCGTGAAGGACTTGAAGTGTTTGAATGATTAGTTAGCCGTGCACCTTAATTGGTTTCGGTGATTATTTCATGATTATGTAAATGTACGATAGAGTTATAGTGATGGAATGCGAATAAGAATGTTAATGGTATTAGAGATGGGTTAGTAAGTGGATTAAGGTTTTATGATGCCTTAGATATAAGGTAGACTAGTGCTTGCGGCTAGTTAGAATGTTGATGCTTAGACATAGTTTGATTATGCTATGTGATGTGTGAGCCATAGACTATATGTTTTGATTTTGGTTATGAATGTTGAAACACTTTTTGGATAAGTGTTAAGCGTTATTGTTTATGTGATGTTAAGTCTATGGTAGTAGTTTACTATATCTCTAAGTTTTATGTGATGTGCTTGAGAGCACGATTCATAGAGGTGTGTGAGTTGAGATAGATGCATTGGAATGCATATTTCGTAAGACATGAACGATTAGATGTAATAATGAGTAGATGCTTGAAGCATAAGTCTTACACGCTTAACTAAAATAAGAAAAGTTAAAGTATAAGGTTAAGATGTGACGAGATCATGTTATATATAAAACATGATAAGTAAACTGTGTTAGTAAGTATATGGTTAAGCATGATAACTAGAAGTGATGAATGAAACATAGATTGCGCTTGAATTCACAAGTGATATAAAGTGCGCTAGAAGAATTGTAAATAATGAGTATAGTCATGTTTATATATTGGATAGTATGTGATGAGATTAATGAAAATGTTATGGAATAAGCCTATGTAAGGCTTATATGTGTAAAGTTGAGTAGACTAAATGAAGTGATAGTATGAGTTGTGAACATGGTCAACAAGGGTTGACAGATAATAGTAAAAGTGTATAGTAAGGACACATAGAGAATGTGTAAACTGTAAATGGACAAGCATCATATAGAACTTGTCTAAAATAAAGATGCCATAGTGAATGTATGAGTCAACTTGGGGTTGACGGATAAATGATAGATTTCATTGTGGAATGCAAGTATAATAAATTGACAAGTGTGATACAAAAATTTGTCTAGATGAAAGTAAACGTGGTAGCGAATGTTGAAATTGCTCAAGGCAATGAGAAGTGTTGAAGTGATAGCGTGTACTTAATGATAAAAGTACATGAAAGATAAAGTGAGTAAAGATGATAAGTTAGATATAGCTTGGATCCAATTCTCTAGTTTTGGTATCCTTCGGAATAGCCCAGCTTGCTTTTATGGCATGTGTTTTGGCATCCTTTGAGATGGCCTAGCTTGCCTTCATGGCATGGTTGTTAGCTTGCCTTTACGGCATGGTTGTTAGCTTGCCTTTCATGGCATGGTTGTTAGCTTGCCTTCGCCGGCATGGTTTGCTTATATTCTTGGCATGTATGAAAGTATCCTTTGGGATAGCTTAGCTTGCCTTTCATGGCATGGTTATACAGCTTGCCTTATGGCATGGATGATAATTATGGCATCCTTCGGGGTGGCCCAGCTTGCCGCAAGGGCATGGATATTATGGTATCCTTCGGGATAGCCAGCTTGTCTTTATGACATGGATGAATAGTTAGTGAGATTGGATCCAAGGCTAGAAAAGAAGGAAAGTAAAGTAAGTATAATTGTTGTGTCGGAAGTACATGAGTAGGAGGATTTATAATCTCCTTATTTAAATGGATTGGGACGCCTCTTCATTTAAATAAAGAAATTGTAAATCACCGAACCATAAGTTTATAATTCCTTACTTGCATAGATTGGGACGCCTTTTTATGTAAGTAAAGAGTTATAAATGAGTGGGCTTATGTGTAGCCGATATGACATGAATACGGGTAGAGATATGAGAAAGTGAAAACTAAAACAAGTTAGACGTTATAAGAAAAGATTAGATATAAAAGCTTGTAGCGGCGTTAAGGTCCTATATGAACCTTAAGATAGACGCCTAGAATGAGTTTTTGCTTTAAGTTGCTAAGATGTTGGGTGGAATTTACCACAACTTAACAAGAAGATTGCTTTAGTAATGCGTAGATTTGGTTTTTGGAAGTGCCGTTTATATGGTACTATGTATATATTGCGAGATAAGATACCGGTTTTTGGCAGTAGATAAGTGTTGATATTGTGTAAAGTGTAATTTTGGCCGGTATATGACGTAAGGTCATGTTAGTGCATTTGTGAGTGAAGTGATGATAGTGTGAAGTTTGACTTATATAAAGTCAAAATAGTTAATTTTCCATATGACTAGTCGTCAATTGTTGGAAATTTGAAATAAGCTTGTGATGAGTAGTATTGCTTATAGTCTATTATGAGTTATGATTGTGATATAGAAGCTTGGATTTGCAAGATCATTTAGATCGTTGCAAGGTAATAGCCTATAGAGCATGAGCATAAGGACACGAATATGTTGAGAATTGGGTTTGGATAGCATAGATGAGACATTTCGAGGACGGAATCTAAATAAGGGGGGTAGAATTGTTAGACCCGTTTCTCGGGTGTTGGGACCCCACCCTAGATGAAAGAGGACTAAAGACTTTACATGATTGGTTAGTCAAAAAATGTTACGTGGAAGTCAAACCCGATAGTCAAAGAATGTGTAATGTGGTTTAGGAAGTATTATGTGTCACCAATATAGAGGAAAAGAAGTTGAGGGACCTAAGTTGACAGAATCTGAAAATAGTACTAGAACCAACTTGTTCTAGTACTAGAACCAACATGTTCTAGTACTAGAACCAACTTGTTCTAGCCTGCAGGGACTAATCTTGCCAATTTCTCAAACTAGCACTAGAACCAACTTGTTCTAGTACTAAGAATGAATTGTGGTAGTGCCAAAGGGACTAAAGTTGCCATTGAGGTAAATGAGTTATGAGTAGGATGTGGCTAAAATAAAAAGAAGGAAACCTAAGGGACAAATATTGCCAAAGGACCAAAGATGCTATCTAACTAGTTATATGTAGGGAATTCTAGAGAATTCCCTACCATTCTTGTTTGGTCCGGTTATTAGAGAGAAAAGGGAGGGAAAGAGAGAGCTTGGGGATGAAGTAGAGATGATGATGATGATGATGATGAGTCCTTGCCAAGGATTAAGCATTTTGCTATGATTTCCCACAAGTAAGTATCCCTCCATCTTGATGATCATGAGGTTAAGAGTAAGATTAGAAGTGGGAAATCATCATATGATCATATGATGATTTAGTAAGGATGATGAGTAAGTTATGGTGGGTTTTAGATAAACCGTTGTTTATGTTATTGATTATTATGTTTATGGTTTTGATAGATGATAAAGGTTGATGATGGTGATGGCTAGTAATGATGATGATGATGATGATGTTGATTTTATGATTGTAGTTTAGCTTTGGAAGCTAAGGTAAGTAATCGGTTATAATGTGAGGTTATGTTGATTTCATTACATTATGTGTTGTATGCTAATCATGATATGGTTAATGAATGGTCTGGAAGTTATGTGTTATGTGTGATGTGAAAGTGATTGTAAGGCTAGTTTGGCATAGCTAGCAAGTGAAGTGTTAGCTAAGTGGGATTAGATGTGATGAGATAATATGGTGATGCTTAAGTGGCTAGAGGTATGTGTTAATGTTATGCTTGTAATGGATTAATAGTTATGATGTGTAATGGGTGATTGATATGTAATGTTATGTTATACCCGTTTACTTACTAAGCCTTTGTGCTTATGGTTTAGTTGTCTAAACGTTTTGTGGGTTGGCATGTTTTTATGGATGGCTTGGATACTTGGGGTAAGGATTTGGATATAAAAGAATAAGGTAGTTTGCGTTTAGGAGCTTAGGTAAAATACCGAGCTCAAGTCATGGTTGTACCCCGAGAGTCTTTCTATAATGTGTAAAGAGTATGTCAAGGTTGTCCTAACGTTTTGGTGGTCAACCGTTGTGTCAAAGTATGTTTTATGTGTAAAAAGGAAAAGATAAAGGAGTGTTTGGCATAAGCGTGTTTCTACCCATTTTGGGTTGTAAACGGGTCAAGTAAATATGTAAACGTTTTGTTGTGTTAGTGTAACGATTTTGGTTAAGTTTAAGGTGTTGTGGAAGTCATATGTGTCTTATGTCATGAATTGGGTTAAAACGGGTTTTGGCACAAAACCTGTCGTTTTGTAAAGCATTATTCCGAGGGTCAAACAGTAAATGTTTTTGTATGAAAATGAGCTTATAAATGAAATAAGCAAATCTGGAAGGCTTTATGTTTTGTCGAAGTGGTATAAGTCATTTTCCGGAAAATGGGTCAAAAAGATGCGTAAAAGGGTTATGCAGATAAAGGGGGTGTTTGGGACAGCAAGTAGTGCAGAAAATGGGCCATGTTAGAAAAATCATATCTTTTTAACCGTAAGTCGTCACGGGTCGTGACACCCGGAGTTTCGAAGGTGATTGAGTCTATTTTCATCTAAAAATAGCCCTAAGGTCTGATTGTTTATAGATTTTTGTCAGTTTATGAAAGAGTAACAGCAGGTCAGTTTTAGTTCAAGCGCTTCCGCGTAAAAAGTCAAAGTTTTCAAAGAAAGTGGGCACGGGGTGTTACAAGATGAGACACAAGAGAGTACTATTGTGGAATTCCTCTATCCAGTGGAACCGCGTGTAAGTCACTTTTTAAACTTGCCATGCATATAACGTTTGTAATCAACAAGTATATACTGTAATACAACAACTTTTTGACTCGGATTACTGTTGATTTACTTTATCTATTTTCGTTGAAATTCTATAGGTTTATTGTGAATTTGATTGGGAGTTTGACAAGGTTGAGGTAAGCCATATGCAATTACTAACACGGGTATTTACAAATTTTATCCCCTTGAGGCACCCGATAACACAGTTATGCCGAATGTTTGATTAATTTTCATTCATCGTAATAAACTGCTTTACCTATTTACTGTTATATTTTGATCATCTGATAGACCATATGTGTTTTTGTTGCAGAGTTCATATATAAATAGGTATTATGGCAAGGCGCATAAAGTACTCTGAATGGAATCCGTGATGTTGCAGGTGGTTGAAGCGACTATTGTTGCTTTGCTTTCTATTGTGTTGTTAATGAGAAAAAGTGTACTAGTAACTGATTTTGATACTGGAATGATTTTGTTGCATCATGTGGCTCTTTTATTGTTCTAGTTATATTCCTTGGCAAAAGATCTTTTAAATAGCATCACAATATATCTGAAAATACTCAAAAATACGAATGAAACCATATCACCTATTTCTTCGTATAGCTCTCAATGAAATCACTGGCTAGAATATGGACAGCAATGGTAAATATGTTGTTGTTCAAACATGCCTTTGATTAAGTCGATTCGGTATGTGTTATGGTTTTCTTCTCAATGAACATTTTTTGTTGAGAGAAGTTAGTCTGAGATGAGAATTTTATTTTTGAGCATGGGCTCTTTGATGGTGCATAAGGGTGAGAAGCCTTAGTGATTAGGGGCATGTGCTAAGGGCTCACGGATTATAAGATAGGAGACCGAAAATAAGCTTATATGCTGGTTATATTGGAGGCCCAGTTTGTGTGGATGTTGTAACTATCCTTATGAGCTCCAAAGTCCTTCGTATTATTACTAGGGTCTTGGCATGGCTCTTGATTATGTTGCGTGTATATAAAAGCGTTATTTGGAATAGCATGCATATGGATTGAAATATGGTACATATTTGGTTTGTTGTTTTTCCAAAGGTTTTAAATGCTTTGTTCAGTAGCAGAAGCTTTGCTTTCTATTGTGTTGTTAAGGCATCAGAGGATGAGACGAGTAGTAGTAAAAAGATGTTTTTGTGATGATATTTGTATATTCGCAGCATGTTGTGCTCAACTGCTCATGCATGTTGCCCTGTTTGTTATGAAAATAAGACAGTAAATGGAGCCCGATACCTGGGTTGCAGCTTAATTGTTCAACAGTTTTGGTATGATCTATTGACAGTTATTGGTTGTTTAGCTATCTTTGAGGAATATGAGAGTGGGTTTAAGAGACTCTGAGTAGATACATTAATGGGTGGATAGTGGAACAGATCTGGTAATCAATATGTTAGGGTTTCATTCTTATATTTTGGATGGATTAATATTCTTCTTAGTGCTTATGTTTTCAAACACTAACCTTGGTTTAACTAAAGTATAGTTAATACCCATGCCTTCAACTTCCAATTCATGGACTATAATTTGGAGTTCTTCCACTTGTTTCATAACAGGCTTTCCATAATTCATTTTGAAGTTCACAAAGTTTCAAACAAACATTTGGCTTTTTTCAGATCGAGGCTCACTACATGCATGAATCCCACAAAAAGCGCGCACCTTGGGGGCTTTTTGCGTTTTGAAGTTCAGAAATTTTCAAGCAAACAGTTGGCTTTTTTCAGATCGAGGCTCACTACATGCATGAATCCCACAAAAAGCGCGCACCTTGGGGGCTTTTTGCGCCTTTGCGCCTTGGGGCTTTTTGCGCCTAGGAGATGTAACAATTTTTTTTAATATTAAGATAAGATACATGGGCCTTTTAAGTCGTAGGGTGAGTATTTGTATGATTTGTAAATTTGAATTAATTTTATGTTTATTTTATTGATTGGAATTTTCTTTAAAAAGTTACTTTGTTTCATTAAGTATTTTCTTTATGACATATTATCATGAAAATATGGAATTTTGCCTTGAATAGTAACATATTGCTTGCTAGATATTTTTGGTTAAATTGTGAGCTTTGTTAGATGTAAGCTACAAGTCTAGGACACAAGCATATTTAGTCTGATATGATTTTAATCTCTATATACGTCATCGAGCCAAATAGTCGATCCGTTTTAGAAGTGACAATTGATCCATTTTAATATTTATAATAGCAATATGTGTCATGCATTAAGTATTTTAATGTTATTTTGTGTTATTTAAGCTACATAAATGGTCATATATATTATAAAAAACTTAATGTTTTTAATGCGTCTCGCATTCATGAATCCCGCATCTTTGAATGCGCCTCGACTCGAGGCTCTTTGCCCTTCTTTGCGCCTTAGTGCGCATTGAGCCTTTCAGAACACTACCAACAAACTTCTTAGAACATGAAACTTCAGTCATGTATTTCTGTTCCAATGATATCCATATTCCCCTCACACTTTCATTGTCCGCCGCTTGTGACTCAGTAGGAACATTTTGTCCTTCCACATATGGATCTGTTGGTTCAAGATCTGTGAGAACATTCGATACATGCAACGTTGTTAAGTAAAACAACATCTTTTGCTTGCTTTTCAATTTTTTTATTGAACGACAATATTTCATAGTAAGGATGTTAGTCATTTACTGCCAAAGAGGAAATGGTATATATTCTAAAGCATATAGTGACGCCATGATATTTCACCAAAAATAATAGAATAGAAGATACTCGCTAAAAGGTATAATATTTCACAAATAGTATTTCTAATGAGATAATAAACCTTTTAGCGAGTATTTTCAATTTTTCATCTAAGGGAACCACCCGATATGATGGCTAGAGCCGACCTTTATACGTATAGACTCGACCATTATATAGTGATGATATCAAATAACAACATATTATTAGCATCATTTATCCTATGTATATTATTTGTCTTGTATTATTTTATATATGAATTGATAATTGCTTACTTTTGTAAATCTCAATTATAAACAAGTAAATGGCGAAAGTTAGCTATTTTGGTTGTGAATTGGAGTAAAATGGATCATGCTGGAAAAGTCTACTAAACTGAAGATAGAGACACGCCGTATCATTCTGGATTGGAGTAAATCTGGTAATCAATATGTTAGGGTTTCATTCTTATATTGTGGATGGATTATTATTCTTCTTAGTGCTTATGTTTTCAAACCCTAACCTTGGTTTCATTGAAGTAGAGTTAATACCCATGCCTTCAACTTCTAATTCATGAATTATAATTTGGAGTTCTTCCACTTGTTTCACAACAGGCTTTCCATCATTCATCTTGAAGTTCAGAAATTTCCAACAGCAAACTTTTTAGAACATGCAAGTTCAGTCCTGTATTTCTATTCCAATGATAACCATATTCCCCTTGCACTTTAATAGTATGCCGCTTGTGCCTCAGTAGGAACATTATGTCTTTCCACATATGGATCTGTTGGTTTAAGAATCCGTGAGAACATTCGATACATTCAACGTTGTTAAGTAAAACATCTTTTGCTTGCTTTTCAGTTTTATTATTGAATAACAATATTTCATAGTCAGGATGTTATTCATTTACTGCCAAAGAAGAAATGATATATATTCTAAAGCCTACAGGCACGCCATGATATTTCACCAAAAGTAAAAAAATAGAAGATACTCGCTAAAAGGTATAATATTTCACTAATAGTATTTCTAGTGAGATAATGAACCTTTTAGCGAGTATTTTCAATTTTTCAAAGGTTATAAAAACGCAAGTAAATTAATGCAAAAATACAACCAATGGAGGTCATCTAAGGGAACCACCCGATATGATGGCCAGAGCCGACCTTTATATGTCTAGACTCGGCCATTATACGACGATGATATCAAATAACAACATATTATTAGCATCAGTTATTCTATTATTTCAAGTGTCACATATACATTATGCATTAAATATTATATGATCATCTGGAAATAGTAGCTTTTGACATATGACTAGCAACTAATAATATATACGAAATCAAACATTCAACCTATGTCATTCACTCCTTCTTCTCCACTTTGAAAAAACACGCATGAAACAACCCATATACTTATAACTATCTTCAACTATCAACGAATGAGGTTGGTTAACGGTTCAGGTTAAGCTATTTTGTCGAGTACAATAACACACAATAATTAAAAGGGTGTTGATACTCACACCATTTTATTTGATAGTTACATCATTTTGTACAAGTTGAACAATACACCGTACAACATTGTAATACACAGATTGTGGTGAAAGTATAAAAAGTTGTGGTGTGAGTATCAACACTTTAATTAAAACAAGACACAAGACTTAGGATCAAATGAGAAGAACTCTTAAAATGATAACGATGAGAAATAACTATAACCACATATTAAAGATGTATCGACTTGAATTAGATGCATCCCTAATCTTTTAGATGCACCCTAATATATTTTCTAGCTAAAAATTAGATGCATATACATATATTAGATGCATTTTAGCAAGTTAGGAAAATCCTATGCATTTTTCTTCCTATGTGGATCAAATTTGTTGCAAGTACTACTTTGCATCGTTTTCACTTCAAAATTACTTTTGAAACTAATTGGGATGCATCTAAATGAATAGAGATGCATCTAATTCAAGTCGACGCATCTCAAATATGTGGTTATAGTTATTTCTCATCATTCTCATTATAAGTTTTCTTTTCACTATATACTTACCCAAGACACAAATGTATAAATTAGAACAATACACAATTATTAGGCGAACGAAATAGACCAAAATATATTACCAAGACACAAATGTAAGCACAACAATGCTATAATAATTATACGCTCCAACCAAAAAAGAAAAAAAAAAAATGATTTTAACCAAGCCTAGAATGGCTTCATCCACAGTTATGATAAAAGTTACGATCCATCAACCAAGAGGTTATGGGTTCAAGTCTTGTTGGCGACAATAGGGAGATATTATGTGTGAGATAGGGGTTATGTATGTAACAAATTGTCGTTAAAAAAAAAGTATCAATAAGTCATCATTGATACTGTAACTACTACATTCGTCTCATATTAAGTGTCCACTTCCAATATCTCTCCCAACTAAGACCTTTTCTCAATGGTTGAAATGCAAAGTCGGCACTTATTAGAACTACTATCCGGATAAATATGTCTAGAAGATATTATATCCAAAAATAATAGCTTAAACTGATATATTTAAATATTTTGTTTGTGTGATCTCTTGTAAATGACTTATATAATTCTCAGTGAGTTCAAGGTGGTTTATGATTTGTAAATAAGATTTGGAAGTTGCACCTGAAAGTACCTAAGCAAGTGAACCTCGCCCAGAATGAGTGGATGGGATGCCATTTAGAGGCATGAGGCATCATTTGACAGATTAATGTGGTATTTGGAATGGCTTATCTTGCGTAGTCGGGCGACTCGCCAGCTGGCTAAGATTAGGAGAGCCGCAGGTAACGCTAATCCGGAAAGTAATTGGATGGTAGTACAGCTTCTTCTGTTAGGTGCGGGTGATTAAGAGAAGGTTTGGCCGTGACGATTTTGACTTGCTCAAGTCCAATTTAAGCCAATTAACACTAGCCAATCTTGACATAAATGTTACTCTGATTATCCGTTGTCTTTCCTCCAAATACTTCTTCATAACAACATTGTGCTTCTTGATTTGATCAACTAGCATATGCGCACACATAAACATTAGTAATTGAGTCGTGAAGTGATGATCTTGTAATATGAGTGATCAACATGGAGGGTTCATATATCATTTGGCCCATCTTTCCAGGGCTCGCAATCTAGCAAGTATCACGTTACAATGTTTATGGTGGATAGTTTCAGGCGATTATATTTGTTCTCTGCTGTTAAAGAGCATGACTATTTGTTGAGAGGAACATTGTGTTGAAAGTGATTAAGTTGTAGTTGATAGTTTAAAACTGGTTAAAGTGCATGACTATTTGTCCTAACTCGGAAGCGTTTGGTGTGGTGTACATGGACAGTTGATGCTTGCTAAGAAGTTATTGACATTCCATCGAGCATCTCCAATAGCTGAAATAGAACTCTGCTAGAATTTGGTAACTTTTCAAACTTTTGTTTACTGTTTAATCTTTTGGTTTGTGAATGGAGTGAATGAGAAAAGAACTGATCTTGAAAATGGAATGATTTTGCTGCATCTTGTGGCTCTATTATTGTTCTAGTTATACTCATTGGCAATATATCATTTAAATAGCATCACGTAACTGCCAATACTCAGAAATACGAATGAAACTGTATCACTTATTTCTTCGTATAGCTCTCAGTGAAATCACACGAATATAGACAACAATGATAAATTTGTTGTTGTTCATACATGCCTTGGATTAAGCTGATTCAGTATGTGTTCTGGTTTTCTTCTCAATGAACATTTTTGTTGAGAGAAGTTAGTCTGAGATGAAAATTTTATTTTTGAGCATGGGCTCTTTGTTGTGATCATGTATTTTGCCTGTTTGTTATGAAAGTAAGACAATAAAGAGGGCCTGATACTGGGTTGCAGCTTGGTTGGTCAACAGTTTTGTTATGATCTATTGAGAGTTATGGACTGTTTATTTGCTAATAGCTGGTTAGCTATCTTTGAGAAGGAGAAATAAAAGGCGGATGTGGGGTTCTATCATCTATGCATGATAAACACGGGAATAGAAAAGTATAAAAATGCTTCATTAATGGGTGGATATTGGAAAGATTGGAAGAGCTTAATGAGTTGATGTATAGATGTGATTGTTGGGCATAATGGATTTCGACTATAAAGATTTGGCAGACGTGTTTCTATGATGATATGTTGCATTTAAGCTGTTTCGACCTGTATGTGAACGATTTCTACATAGGAAGCCTTGATCAAAGGCAAGAAACTAGAAGTGGCCAAGGATGGTCCTACAGATTTATGCATATGTAGGTTGCTGTCATAGTTATTGCTATTTAGGTATCATCTCATGTATTGGTAGTTCGTTAAGAAACTTAATTGGATCTCAAACGGGTTGTGAGTTGACTTGACACCCTAGTAAGCAGATATTCCTCAACTGGCTATCAACGGCTTCTACTCCATTGGCACTTGACATATAGTAAGATCGGGTAGTAAAGTTTAACTATTTAGCTACTTAATAAAATTTGTTTTCATCAAGAAACGTTACATTTAGAGAACCTAAACTTCACTTTGTTAAGTTAAAAACATACACGAATACAATAACAAATTTTGGCTGTTGAACTGGGCTCAAAATTAGGCCTAACTAGAACCCAATGCTAGTGCAATCTAGCTTAATAAGATTGGACTTGTTGGGATGGGTTTAGCAGGACCAGCTAGGCCTCAAACTATTTATGTATGAACTTTTTCAAGTGTTTATTTCTTACGAGCAACCCAAAATAAACGCACTAGTTGATCTTATGTTCCTTGTAGCTAACTTGTGCTCTTAGGATAGTTCAAAATATTATAACTATCTTTTTGAATAAGTATGTCTATAAGATATTATATGTATAAACTAAAACTTAAGCCTGATACATGTGAGGTGTTGTTACAATACTCGATGCTTGCTACCTTTGTCAACACATAAACAATAATTGAGTTGCGAAGCGATGATCTTATAATATGAGTGATCAACATGGAGGGTCCGTACATCTATTTTGCAGGACTCGCAATATGTTAAAAGACAACAAACTTGCTAATGTTGGACCTCACAGTTCCAATCCAACGGAATCTATACTACATATAAAGAAAAAATGGTCAATCTTAAAAAAAAATGTCAATCTTGAAAAGTTGAAATCTTGAAAAATCTTATTAAAGGAAATTATGAAATATAATTAATACTCTTATTAAAACACCCCATTACTTAAAAGTACAATAATTTATTCACGTTGTACAACAAATTAAAAACATATCTACCAAATTAAATACTACCAAATTAAATACAACCAATTAATATAAATCACAAACCGGGTTGACCAGGGACGCTTCAAATCAGACGGGTTGAACAGGTTTAATTTGACCCATTTTTTACCTAACCTAGCAAGTTGACCCAGTTTAAATCAACCAATTTTTCGACCGGAGCGGTTCACCTGGTTGAACCACTCGGGTCGAACCGGGTTTCAAGACATTATGTTTAATTCCTAAATATTCAAACTTTTATTATTTTTCATTTATAACCTATAAACTTTTTTTGATGAATAAACTATTTGTCGCTATAAAGAATGTATGGTCAAATCTTGAAAAGTGAAATCTTGAAAGTCAAAAGTGAGATAAATGCATAATATAATTAATACTCTTATTAAAACACCCCATAACTTTAAAGTACAATAATTTATTCACATTGTACAACTAATTAAAAGCATATATATCAAATTAAAAACAACCAATTAAAACACTCCTTACTAAAAAGTACAATAAAATTTTCACAATGTACAATTTAAACAAGCTACAACATAATCTAAATATAAAATAATTAACACACTAACTAATGTTATTTTACACATTATACAAATTAATAAAACACACAAAGCTTCATACAAGCTAACAAGTTGATGGTACATATAGTTTTGAAAACTGGACCGGACCAACGGGTTCAACCGGGAACCGGTGTCACCAACGGTTTGTGTAACTAATAAAAGTCATACGAAAACATATATTTCAAAATGAAACTATTAATACATATCGAAAACCGGGTTGACCTGGGACGCTTCAAACCCGGCGGGTTGACCCGGTTTAATTTGACCCGTTTTCGACCCAACCCGTCGGGTTCACTCGATTTAAATCGACCCATTTTTCGTCCAGAACGGGTCGAACCGGGTTTTCAAAATATTATGTTTAATCTCTAAATCTTCAAACTTTTATTATTTTTCGTTTATAACCTATAAACTTTATTTTATCACTAAACGATCTGTCGCTATAAAATCCTGTTGCTATGCACGGATACTCGTCTAGTAAGATGAAAAACGTTAAATTTCAATTGAGAGTTGAGACTTTCGGTACACGGCCACTTATTTATAAGTTGCAAATGAATTAGAAGATACTAGAGAAAAATCTATAATACTATAAGATTCAGTCCTAAAATTAAATGTGTAATTATGAAGTTTGAGGATTTTGAGTTAAGAACATGTGTTTAGTCCTTTAGTGTTCTCCCAGATTAATTTCGTGCATTCTAGCAGTCCTGTGGTTACAATTAATTTACAGTTACAATCTTAGTACTAGAATACAAACTATCTGTGAATCATAAGTCTCATTGATTGGCCCTCATTTATTGGCGGAATGTAATACACAAGGAGGAAGATGAATAGGAAACATGAATACGAACCATTAACCAAAAAGAAGTTCAACCTCCTCTTTAAAGTATAAATATCACGATCAAACGAAACCAAATCAACAAAACACACAAAACCAAATTGATGCGTGGGAATCGCACCTTGCTTTACCTCTCGAGGGATCTCGCGAGGCTTACAACCCCCACCAGGCAGTGTACCTGATCGTTGTAGTATAGTATAGTGACAAGTACCGGGGGATTGATCGTTCAGCTTAGGAATAGTGTCGCTAGGATTAGAAAGCCTAATTAATAGTTCTAGAGATGGAAGATGATTATTTTTGTGTTTTTATATTTTTATGAAAGCAATTAAAATCTCGGGTTTTGAAGGAGTGGGCGGAATTAGTTGCTAATCAACTAACCCAAAACTAAGATGCAATCAAAATAAAATAATAAAAAATGAAAACAAACTAATTAAACTAAGGTTGTGAGCAGTAATTGGAGAAATCGTGTTTACTTAGACTTCACTACTCCCTAGATATCTTTTACATGTTAATTACTTGTTACACTTGTATGAATGACGGGTTGTATTCCTTAATACCATTCGTGGAGTGGCATACATAACTCCCCAACTCTATGAGCTCTTATCTCCTCCTACACCATGACCCAGCACAACTATAGGGATTGTAAACAGTGGCTCATGCATTAAATACAACCAATAAAGACCTAGTACACCTCGGTTCATGTTTCTTAAGACGTTCAAGCATGTTACCATTTGGAGATCTGCCAGTTTTCTTAAGCCTAACATATAATATCATTCATTCAAAACAAGAATAGACAAGTAATCAACACGTAATCAACATCTAGGTTTCATTAGATCTAAGCAAACACAAAGGAAATTTAGCCTAGCATAGTAGAATTAAGATAAGAACAAAAGATAGACAACCAACACATAGACATATTGATTGAATTAAGAGTATACTTATCTCAATTACAATGCAAGGTCTCAAGGGTTTGGAACCCTTGAAAAACCTGTAAAAGAGGCACCAAAATCGTCTTTAGGGTTTCACCAAAACTTCTCTCCTTTCTTAATGAAAAAACTAGAAAACTATATATAGGAAAATCGTCCTGACGGCGTCAAGAGTTAAATCTGACGCCGTCAACTCGCCGCCATACACTTCCTCGGACGCCCTAGATAAAATCGTGACGGCCTATGTGACGCCGTCACCACCCACGGTAAATTATTCTTGGCCACTTTGACGCCGTCATAACTCCATCTGACGCCGTCACCAGCTACGGTAATTTATTCTTCATGTCTGACGCCGTCAAGAGCAAACCCTTGACGCCGTCACCTTGTATTCCCAGCTTGGATTTTTGGTACTTTGTCGTTTTCTTCACTTTATGCTCCAAAAACGTCCAAAATAGCCTCTTTTCCAGAATTCGCTCTCCAAACACCTAAAATCACAAAAGGAACGATTTAGGGCAATATTTGATCAAATAAATTCGGATTCGGGCTTAAATGACCCCCTAAAAACGGATCATTTTTCGCCTCATCATATACCCTTACACTTGAGATTTGCTTGTCCTCAAGCAAATGAGCTTTTATTCTACTCAAAAGACAAGTTAGGGGTCATTTAACACTAATATAAAAGTAATTACAACAAATAATCGTTCCACTAAAGACCAATAGACAAGCACGGAGGTCATACACAAGCACCTCACAAATAGTGTTTAGATACTCACATCTCTCGGGTGTAATAAAGTAATATAACATTATGGAAATGGAAGATATCTCTCACTACCTGTCATAGCAAAATAGATTACCATAGGCTTGGGAAAGGATCAAACCTCCACCACATGGCGTAAGCACCTAGGATAAACTATCAAAGAGGTCTTTTTAAAGGGTTATAATGTTAGGTGTAGGGATATGAATTACACGGTTTTGTTGGATAAAGGGGATTTTACTGGTGGCGAGTTAACAATCTTAGTTAATTACATGTACAAGATGGCGTTGCTAAGCCAAGACTAGACTCGACTTAAGCTAATAAATGAAAAATAACAAAAACATAAAATAAACATAGAATGAAAACGGGATGGTAGTCCGTATGTTTTTTTTCTCTCTTTCTTTTCTATTTTTTTTTTTTTTTTTTTTTTTTCTTTTTCCTTTTTTTTTTTCGAATTTTTTTTTTTTTTTTTTTTTTTTTTTTTTCATACACTCTTACCCTACCATCCAAAATAATACATCATAGGGGTTTGAGCATTCCCCTTACACTTGAATCTTTACATACTTTACATTAAACTATTCTAATGACTCGAATTAAGAAAATCAAAACACTTGGAGCACTTTTAAGATTAACGTACATATGGGGGTAATAAGTGTTGTTCTTCCCCATTACTCCATAAAATAAGTACTTACCCATGAGTCCCAATCGTCCCAAAACAATATGTACAAGGATATGACTCGACTTAGCAACCATGTAATCAATTAGAAAGTTAACTTAGGGTTTAACAAATAACAATAATGCACTAAAAATGAGCGCATACACGGAAGGCTAAGGCGATTTGGGTGTACATTTAAGTGGGGTGTAACAAATTCTTCCTTTAAGTAAAATGCTTAAAGTTAGAAACGAAAAGATAGGCTCGGAGGGGTGTACTAGGGGTATCGTGTACTAAAAATGAGTACAACGCTAAGGGTGTGGGAAAAATTAGTTGACTTAACTAGCCAAGTAATATGACTTAAATGGTCAAGTAATTATAATACGGGTTTAACACAAGGGTGATCCTAATGCCTCTTATCATGTAGTAAATCCTACTACACGAATGTAGTCTCACTAGCGGTCTCGGGATGCATCACTAACGCAAGTTCTAGAATCTAAATGCTACCGGTACACTCATAAGCACCAATAATAAATGCTTTTCCTATCAAATCTAAAGGCGAACCTCACATTTTTCGGTGGAAAATTTTTCTGAATATACGGTTATGTGCTAGTCATACAACCTCCTATCCATGAGACGCTTGCTATGGCTAAAGTTTCACTCCTAAATGTTGTAAAAAAATTTAAATTTGGCGCTAAAATTACACTAACAAGTATTTCTCATAGTTTTATTACTCATCTACTATCAAACAAAACAAACTCAAGCGAAAGTGCATATGTAAGGTATCATCTTTTTACCCTCCCCTTACACTTAAGATGAACATTGTCCCCAATGTTCAAGTAAAGAATGTAAAAGTTAAAAGTAAAGAGAATGAATTCAAATACTCCCCTGATTCGCTCGGTATGTATTTTAGGTTGGCCAGGTTAAATCTTCCTCCAAGAAAACGAACAATCAAAGCTTTCCTTCCAGAATATAAATCATCTTCTTGTCTCAAATAACCTGTAAATCCTGACAAAAGTAGACAAGGCAACCTCACGTAAAATCGGCGGCATCCTATATAAGTTACTAAATCCTAGAAAACAAAATAAGATATAATGCTTGTGGAATGAAGTTTGCAGATTTCCTGGAGATTATAAAACTTAATAATTCACAAAAACTTATAAGACTCCGTTAGAAAAACAAAATCGGTAAAATTTCCAGATTTTTGACTCCTGACGCCGTCAAGAGCAATTGCCTGACGCCGTCAGAATGAACCTGCAGAAATCTTTATGTTAAGTTTCCGGAAAATTTCTGGAAAAACTTTGTCCTACTTCCTGGAAAATCCTGCAAAACTACATTATGACTCAATACAAGCATTTGACTCTAACAAATACGAATACACATGTTCATTAAATATTGTGGAGAATCATGATCGGTTTGTTTCTTAAAAAACATATTTGGGGTTTCCCCTTACACTTATCTTTTGCAAAAAATACCTTTAGGTTGAAGTTAAGACTAGGCTAAACAACATAATAAAGTATTTCACATTTTTAATTGAGAAACATGATCAACCAACAATAAAAATAAAACATGCATACGGACGCAAATAACAATCAAACAATTAAAATCACACAAAACATGGGTTGCCTCCCAAGAAGCGCTTTTCTTTATTTACGAGTCTTGTAGCTAGACTCAAAGTCGTGGGTTACTACGTGATTTCATCATTGGTTTCATTCTCAAGGTCGTCTTCTAAACCAGTTTTGTATTCTGGACCTAGTTGTAAGCACTCTTTGTAGAAACCAAGCATCCTATTTCTAACATACTCTACTCCTCTACGTCTATCCTCCTCATTCCTATAATAAGCCGCTTGCTTACGTTCCTTTTCGAAATTAGAGAGAAGGCGGTATTGCTCAATCTTGTAGGGCATTTGATAAGCAACCTCATCATTCTCTTCCTTGAATCTAACTATCCCTAACGTCGGATCATAACTCATCCTAGTGGCCTCAACAAATGGCTTCCCGAATACTACTTGACTTAGGCAAGCATCTATCACCGGACGAATGTCTTCAACTATCATAAAATCAATCTCATAGGTGAGATTCCCTATAATGACATGCAATCCCTTCACTCTTCCCGCAAAATTACTTATCCAACTTTTACCGGGCATTATCCTAAAATTGAGTTGCTTCTTCATCACCCAATTGTAATAAGTCCTAGACATGATGTTCACGGGGGATCTAAGATCTATGTAAGCTTTCCATACATGCATGTGCCCGATATTGCATGGGATGTTAATGTTAGAGGGGTCTCCCATTTTGATCAGGGGATCGCCAAAGATATATGTTGTTTCGGGACTATCGAATAAATACTTATGGTATTCCCGTTCTTCCTTGGTTGGCAACTTATCAAAATATTCCTCTATAGGTTCTACCTCCTCTAATTCCTCATCCTTATTAACCTCAACTTCCCTACTCTCATCCTCACTATTGGCTTCTACTCTAACTTCATCTTTGTCACTCTCCTCTATTTCCCTATCTATCGGCTTAATAGTGACAACATTGACAAAGTGGACATGTTTGGATGATGAGGGGTCCTTAGCTTGGATTCCACTATTGGTGTCCTTAGTGTCCTTCCTAGGTGTGGCTAATGTTTGGTTGTTGAGGGCTTTCAACAAGTTGTCGATTTTGTTGGTCATCTCCGTTTGTTGTTGGTTGAATTCGGTTTCAAACCTAGCTATGCGAGCTTCTTGAGATGCCATAAATTTCGACATCAATCCTTCCAGATTGTTGGTACTACCATAGTTGTTAGAAGGATTGTTGTTGAAGATACGGTTGGATGGTGGACCGTTTGATTGGTAACGATTAGGTGGGTTGGATGAATTTGGTTGATTTTGTTTCCACCTAAGGTTTGGGTGATTTTTCCATGAGGGGTTATATGAATCACCGTATGTGTTTGGCTCGGGCTTGAAAGTGTACCACTTATCTCCCGCTTCGTCGGTACGCGTGGATGCGTAGTCCGCAAAAGCTGTTCCGGGGAGTTCCACACAATCACGAGTGTCATGGGGACCACTACATAATTCGCATGAAGAAGTGATTTTGTTCACTTGGATTGAATGCTTCGGAGCTTCGTAAGATTTCATGAGAAACTTGACTTGGTCCTCAAGTTCCATGATCCTACGGTCGGGAGTGCTTGAATTATTCGAAGGCAAAGATATTGCCTTGACCGTTTTGTTCAAATCACGGGGATCATTCCAACTTTCGTTGTCATAGAGAGCAAGATCTTCTATGAGTTCCCATGATTGTTCCGCACTAAGATCACGTAGCTTACCACCGGCCGATTGGTCAATGGTTCGCCTCGTGGGGATATCGATATGGTCATAAAAAATTTGGACTTGGAGCCACAAATCTATGCCATGATGAGGGACTTTTTGGAGTAAGTCCTTGAAACGAGTCCATGCTTCATAAAGAGATTCATTTTGACGTTGTTGGAACATCAAGATGTCATTCCTAAGTTTAGTAGTTCTCCCCGGTGGGAAAAATTGAGCAAGGAAACGAGTGGTGAGATCATCCCATGTGGTGATGGATCCCGCGGGTAAACGCTCAAGCCATTGACTAGCTTGATCCCGTAGAGAGAATTGGAATAGGCGTAAACGGGTAGTCTCTCTAGTTTCAACACCTAGGTCTATGGAATCTACAATTTTGAGGAAGTCCTTAAGGTGTTGGTTTGGATCTTCGGAACGAAGTCCATGGAATGCACATCCGCTTTGCACCAACCGGATGGTGTCGGATCGCAAGGGGGTCACATTGGCTCCGGTGAGCTCAATGGTGTTTCGGTAGCCTTGGTGGCTAGGTCGGGAATACTCTCCTAAGGTTCGGGGCCTAAGGGGTTCTAATGGTGGGTTTTGTTGTGGTGGGATGATGGGTTCAAAGATGTTACCACCTTCCATGATGTCGGATGGTAAAGAGTTACGAACAAAAGCACGAAGAAATAAGATAGACTAAAGAAGACCTAAAAAATAAAAATAAAATCTTACTAGAAAGGAATCTAGCAAGTAGACCTAATAAAAAGAAATCCTAACCTAGACAATAACTATTCCCCGGGCTGCGGCGCCAAAAACTTGATGCGTGGGAATCGCACCTTGCTTTACCTCTCGAGGGATCTCGCGAGGCTTACAACCCCCACCAGGCAGTGTACCTGATCGTTGTAGTATAGTATAGTGACAAGTACCGGGGGATTGATCGTTCAGCTTAGGAATAGTGTCGCTAGGATTAGAAAGCCTAATTAATAGTTCTAGAGATGGAAGATGATTATTTTTGTGTTTTTATATTTTTATGAAAGCAATTAAAATCTCGGGTTTTGAAGGAGTGGGCGGAATTAGTTGCTAATCAACTAACCCAAAACTAAGATGCAATCAAAATAAAATAATAAAAAATGAAAACAAACTAATTAAACTAAGGTTGTGAGCAGTAATTGGAGAAATCGTGTTTACTTAGACTTCACTACTCCCTAGATATCTTTTACATGTTAATTACTTGTTACACTTGTATGAATGACGGGTTGTATTCCTTAATACCATTCGTGGAGTGGCATACATAACTCCCCAACTCTATGAGCTCTTATCTCCTCCTACACCATGACCCAGCACAACTATAGGGATTGTAAACAGTGGCTCATGCATTAAATACAACCAATAAAGACCTAGTACGCCTCGGTTCATGTTTCTTAAGACGTTCAAGCATGTTACCATTTGGAGATCTGTCAGTTTTCTTAAGCCTAACATATAATATCATTCATTCAAAACAAGAATAGACAAGTAATCAACACGTAATCAACATCTAGGTTTCATTAGATCTAAGCAAACACAAAGGAAATTTAGCCTAGCATAGTAGAATTAAGATAAGAACAAAAGATAGACAACCAACACATAGACATATTGATTGAATTAAGAGTATACTTATCTCAATTACAATGCAAGGTCTCAAGGGTTTGGAACCCTTGAAAAACCTGTAAAAGAGGCACCAAAATCGTCTTTAGGGTTTCACCAAAACTTCTCTCTTTTAATGAAAAAAACTAGAAAACTATATATAGGAAAATCGTCCTGACGGCGTCAAGAGTTAAATCTGACGCCGTCAACTCGCCGCCATACACTTCCTCGGACGCCCTAGATAAAATCGTGACGGCCTATGTGACGCCGTCACCACCCACGGTAAATTATTCTTGGCCACTTTGACGCCGTCATAACTCCATCTGACGCCGTCACCAGCTACGGTAATTTATTCTTCATGTCTGACGCCGTCAAGAGCAAACCCTTGACGCCGTCACCTTGTATTCCCAGCTTGGATTTTTGGTACTTTGTCGTTTTCTTCACTTTATGCTCCAAAAACGTCCAAAATAGCCTCTTTTCCAGAATTCGCTCTCCAAACACCTAAAATCACAAAAGGAACGATTTAGGGCAATATTTGATCAAATAAATTCGGATTCGGGCTTAAATGACCCCCTAAAAACGGATCATTTTTCGCCTCATCACAAATCCAGTCGAAAACAAAAAAGAAAAAGGAAAAAAAATAAACCTCAAGAGATCTTATAGAAGAAAAAACACCAAACCCAGTCGAAACATACTCCAACACCCATAATAGCCAGCAACAACAAACCCATTACAAACCTAATCCCTTCACATCAAAAACAACAAAGCAACTGCTATAACAAATCCCAACTCAAGTATTAACAACCTCAACAACTCTCACAGTTACAATAACAACACCAAGATACGAATCTTAAAAAATCACAAAATAACAAAACAAAAGAAAAAAGCGATGTCAGTTTCTCTTTGAATATCACAAGATTTGTTCATAGAACAAAAGGATAAAGAGACATCATCATAGATCTACTTCAACCCACCACAGATCTTGACCAAAAACAAAAACATAACACCTACCCGAGACCTCTAAATGAGATCTTGAAGCCATCTTTCACAGAAAATTCAAAACAAGAATACGAAATCTTTGGAGGGTCTCTGTGTTATTCTCTAATCCAAAGAAGAGATAAATGATAATCTTTTTTTTAATTGTATTCATCTTTTTGTTAGTGACTTGGTTTGAAGAGAGATAAGGAGATTTGGTGTTGGTGGCTGCAACAATTGAGTCAATAGTCAAAAGAAATAAATAAAAAAGCCATAAGCTAAGCGTTTATGTACTGATTTTAGATGGAAGATAAAAGTAGTAGAGAGATAGTTGGAGAAGGGGGCGGATGTTTCAAAGTGTGTTAGGGTTTACACAAAGATACAACTGATTAGGGTAATAAGAGTTTATCACATGTGTTGGGCCTTTTTCTCGATTGGTTTATTTTGGAAGTGGAGTGGGCTAAATTATTGTTTGTAAAAAAAACTGTAAATGTTTTTAGTCTTTTACTGTTTTTAGCCCTAAATTAATATAGATAACATTTATAAAATGTGATCTTAGACGTAAACAAATTTCAAATAAATAAATATAAGGATATTCTATTATTACCATGAAGGTTGAAACATACAAGTAACTAAAATAGTGTGGTAGTGTGCATGGTTCATAGTTTCTTGCAAGAAAGGTGATATCGATTGACATAATGCAATATAGGATGACAATATTTACAAACAAAAAATCCAATCCACCGAATCTTTCGTTTGTTTATATTGACATACGATGCTTGACGTAAATGCAAATTCTGATCTTCCCCTTGAATTCCTTTTGTTATCTCAACATTCTGACAAAATGTCTTATGCAGGCCTTTATACAAAGCCTGTATAAATAGCAAAAGGAAATTGAGAGAGAGATCAGAGATCCCATCTATGTAAATAGATGTCTGTTATGCCTGACCGAGTAGCTAAACTATGAATGTTTAATCTTAATGTTTAATCTCAGATTATTCTTAACACTATGTAAGTGGGTATGCAGGGTTCTTTAATTTCACAACAAGCATATAAAAATGGATCCATTCACAACAAACATATATTATCAACAGGTAAAATGTAAATTATTGTTTATCTATTATTCTTAAGATCTTACAACCTTTTTGTAACTGCTACGAGCTATAAGGTTTGGTAAGGATTCTAAAACATACGCACAGTCCTACATGTCAGCTATCCATACTAAAATTTCGTGGCATAGAGTAAGGAGATAATCAACCAGTACTTTCACATGACGATAGTGCAAACTGTAAAAGATCTTGGTATTTGTTTAACCGCTCTCAATATGACTCTAAAGATGTTGGTATTAAGTGATCCAAAAGTATGTGATAGCCCGTGCGTAGCACGGGTTCTGCATGTCTCGTAACATATATATACTTGGGGTTTATATTGCTCCAATTTAAATTGGCGTATATGAAAAGTTTTTATCTTTCCCAAGCACTGCACCTCACGCACCCACCAATAAAAGTTTTTATCTTTCCCAAGCATGCTTTGGAAGTATAATTAAATACAAACCTGTTTTAATAGTATTAATAGAAGATAGGTTCATCCAAACCAAACACCAACCAACTTAGTTCCTGACTTCCTGCTGCTTTTGGTACGTTTCATCTGCTTTTGGTACGTTTCACATCGTTACATTTTGTTGTTGTTGTTGTTGTTATTGTTTAAATAATAAGATTGTTACTTACATTCTACTAGTAATATATATCAATGATTTAGTTTAATCCTATGTATTATCACTGGTTAAGGTTCCAGGCCAATTATACGTGTTTAAATAATTTCAACATTAGTTGATCAATGCATTCATATTTAAGTGCTGTTTGGGGTTGCTTCTTAATGAAATTCTCTTGTGTAGTATTTTTCAAACAAAATACACGCACAAACAAACAAACACCACTCCTACAAATATGAACATATTATAGATAGGCGCAACCTGAGTAACAACCCATGTATTTGATTTAGCTATCGCGTTTTTCTACTTAACATATATAATTCAGTTTTCCGCTTTTTGATATATCTGTTTCTGTTTCTGTTTCTGACATTTCATTTCTCGTTTTGAAGGTCTAGTTGGTCATGGAAGGAGTAGATCGATTGAATGAGTTAAGTGATGAATTCTTAGTCGATAATATCATGTCTCGCTTGGACTGCACTACCGAAGAGCTGATCAGAACAACGGCTACCATCTCAAAACGTTGGAAAAATCTTTGGACTCAACTTCCCCATCTCATTTTCTCATATAAGGATGACGGCATAGGTTATGTAGATGAAGAAACTGATCTCCATGGTTACATTTCTTTTATCGACAACACCCTTAATAAGTGTTCTACAGATTTGAATCTCAAAAACTTTAAACTCGAAATATGTTACAGTAGTCTCGTTAATGCTGAGTTTAAATCGCGAGCAAATACATGGATTCGTCATGCTATTAGCCGTAATGTTGAAGAGGTTGATTTAGAGTTATTTGATATGGAAGGAGGGCCTTTTGGCTATGATGATGAGTTGTTTTTCAACAATTTGTGTTTTAATCGTGTGAAGCTGTCCTCGTGTTGGTTAAATCCTCCTAATGGGGAGATTAGTTGGAAAAGACTTAAGTGTTTGTGTTTATCTGAAGTGCTTCTGGATGAAGATATGATTGAGAAGATATTATTTGGAAGTCCTTGCTTGGAATCTTTGAAATTGAAACATTGCTATGGTTATAGGCGGATTGATGTTACTTCAAAGAGTGTTAAGAAGTTGGTGTTCTCTGGATACAACTATTATGGAAATCCACGCGAGGAGGGTTATATAGACTGTGTCAAAATGTATGCTCCTTACATATCATCTTTAACTATAAAAGGTATGTTGTGTTTGCGGGAGCTTGTGTTGCTTGACGTGTCGTCTTTGGTCGAAGCTCACTTAGATTATTCGATCAATCGGAGGCAGTATGTGATATTCGAGGAAGAAGTATTTAGAGGACTTTTAGAAAGCGTTGGCCATGTCAAATATATAACATTTGGGGATAACTGTTCGGAGGTAATATTACTTATGAATGTCTTTCATTCATACACTCAGGTTTGTTGTTTGTGTGTAAAATTATACACATTTTACTGCTCTAATAATGTTCACTTTTGCATTGATAGCTTCTCTCATGTTTGAAAGCTCGTGGCGGTACGTCTAATGGTGATCAAGCTGAAAATGGAGATTGAAAGGAACAGTTTATTGAAAGTGATTAAGTTGTTGATAGCTTAAAACTGGTTGCTGTCTACTGAAAATGGACAGATGATGCTTGCTAAGAAGTTGTTGACACTCCATCGAGCATCTCCAATAGCTAAAATAAAATTCAAACTTTTGTTTACGGTTTAATCTTGTGGTTTGTGACCTGGGTTAATGAAAAAAAAAATGTTCTTGGTGATCTTGAAAATGGAATGATTTTGTTGAATCCTGTGGCTCTATTATTGTCTAGTTATACTCGTTGGCAATAGATCATTCAAATAGCATTACATAACCGCCAATACTCAGAAATACGAATGAAACTATATCACTTATTTCTTCGTATAGCTCTCAATGAAATCTCAAGAATATAGACAACAATGGTAAAGATGTTGTTGTTCATACATGACTTTGATTAACTTGATTCGGTATGTGTTCTGGTTTTCTTCTCAATGAACATTTTTGTTGAGAGAAGTTAGTTTGAGATGAAAATTTTTTCTTTGAGCATGGTCTTTGATGGGTTAAACACATAAGAGGAGGAGAGGAGTAGCAGTAGAAAGCTGATTTTGTGGTGCTAATGCATGTTGCCTGTTTGTTATGAAAATAGGGAGTTATGGACTGTTTATTTGCTTATAGCTGGTTAGCTATCTTTGAGGAATGCGAGAATGGGTTAAAGAGGCTCTGAGTAGGTGCATAACATTACTGATTATCAAAAAATAGGAGGAGAAATAAAAGGCAGATGTGGGGTTCTATGCATGATTAACACGGGAATAGAAAAGTTCCCGTGTTAAGATGTGATTGTAGGACATAATGGATTTCTGACCATCGAGATTTGGCAGACATGTTTCTATGACGATATGTTGCATTTAAGTTGTACGTTTTGACCTGTATGAATGATTTCTACATAGGGAGCCATGATCATAAGCAAAAAACTAGTAGTGGCTAAGGATGGTCGTACACATTTATTGCATATTGTTTGTTTCTATGTTTATATCCATCAAATCCGGAACATGAGGTTAGAGGTATAATCTTAGGTAAGAAATATTTTTCCGCCATTTCCAGTTGCTTTATACGTACTAGGCAATTTAGGAATGATCTCATGTCTTGGTAATTCATTAAGAAACTTACTTTCATCAATCATGATCTGGCTTGAATCAAGAGTCTACTAGCAATTCATTAAGAAAATTGGATATCAAATGGTTGTGAGTTGGATCTCAAATTGGATATAGTAAGCAGATATTCCTCAACTGGCTCTCAACAACTTCTACTCCATTGGTACTTGCTTGACATATAGTAAGATCGGGTAGTAAAGTTTATATCCTCTTAGGCTCGTTCTTTATGCTTTGTTGCAGGGGTTATTAGACAAAAAAGTCACTAAAGTTTGCGAAAAAATTCACCTAAGTTACTAAAGTTTTTTTGGTTACATATAGGTTACTAAAGTTTTGTAACCGGTTACTTAAGTCACTCCTAAAGTTTTAACCCTTTGATACCGGTATGTAGCCGACGTGGATTTTTTTTTCTTTTTTTTTATTAATTCGTTTGAATATATAAACACGTTTTAACCCTAAAACCTAATTTATTTTCACCCGACCAAACACATCACCCCACCCATCCATTTCGATTAAACAATTTCTCAAAAACAACAAATCGAAATTAATATAATCAATTCAGATTAGGGTTTGCATCTCCCCCAAAAAAAGGTTAGTGTTGGTGATGAATTATTCTTTTTTTTAATTGCCCAGTCATTGTTTAATGTTAACAAATAATTAGGGTTTTGTAAATTTAGGGTTTTTACAAAATTAACAATATTTCTTGTTTGATATTGTTTCAGATGGAATCGGCATCTACAGCTTCATCTTTTTTTGATAAAGTATCATCGGGGTGGGGTGTTTGTAAGAGATCCTCTTTCATATGACTATGAAATACTTTCCGAAATACCTAATGTTGATCTTGTTTCTTTAAATTTACTTGGTTTTATAAAACTTTTGCAAACTGAATTTAGTGGTTCTGTCAAGTCTCTGTTTTATTTGGTGCCTGGATTAGATTTTCACTTAGGATTGAAAGCTATAAAATCTGATAGTGACTTTGATGCTTGTGTCCAATGTGGTGTTAACAATGACAATGTTTTGCACATATATGCCTCACATTCTGAGTTTGAACTGAATGCCACAACTACCTCACCTAAACAAACCTAACAATAAACATCACACAAATGACAACAATCAAAATCCTATTGTAGAATGCGGTTCTTGAGTTTTGAGCAATTTGAGCTTGTGCATTGACCAAATTAGCATGTTGCTGGAACATAGTAGCTTGATACCAACGATTTGGTAAAGGGCCATCAACCCACCTAAAGTAGTTGCAATTTCTTGATGCATCCATGAAGTTAGGACAGCCAAGGAACCTTCTTCCAGGGTTGTTTTGTGTCCAAGATGTACGACACCTTGCTAGTTCACCACAGCCACAAAGAATCGCCATTTTGTTAGTGGATTTTGGAGAATTAGATTTGGGTGGATATGGGTTTTTGAAACCCTAATTATTTGGGAGAAGAAGAAAAAAAGGGGAAAGTGTTATGTGGGGTGGGTGGGGCTTTAGGCTTAAATAAACCCGAAAAAAATCACAAAAGGTAATAAAAATCCTACGTGGACATGATAACCGGCTATTAGCCGGTTGCCCACCCTCGCGGTGACATTAGTGTAACGCTTTTAATCTTTGAGTAACCCAACTAACAAACCCGTTTAGTTTAGTAACCTATATGTAACCAAAAAAACTTTAGTAACTTAGGTGAACTTTTTCGCAAACTTTAGTGACTTTTTTGTCTAATAACCCTTTGTTGCAGTATCATTATTAAATTTTTGAGTTAATATCGAGTATAACTTTAACTATTTAGCTACTTAATAAAATTTTATAACTATAGTATAAAACCCGTGACTCTTATGAACAGTTTTCCTTATGAACAGTAGATTACAACTTTTGGGCCAGGCCACTTTTTATTATGGAAGCCCGTCAGCCGCCCACTTTGTTACCAAATAAATTCAGTGTTGCGCTTTTCTACCTTCTTCCAGAAACCTTTTCCTCATAAAAATAAAAATATACACACCCCAAAAACACATACTAACAAGAACAATGCCCGTGCGTTGCACGGGTAGACGGTTATCTTTTGTGATGTTTGAAATAAGTTAGGAATTATTAAAATATCTAAAGATCTTGTCTTTAAAAAAACACAAAAATGGTAAGCATTTTTCTACTTCGAAACTATGTTTTTGATTCCTATATGCTCAAAAAATTAATTTTAGAGAAAAGGGTCAATATAAAAATCTCGAATATTGAAAAAACAAAAAAAGGATCATCATTTCTTGGTCTCAAAAACATGTTTGACTGCATTATGCTCGAAAATTTTAATGGCCAGACGTGAGAGTGAAATGCATGAAAATTTTTATGGACTTTATGGCATTATGCTCGTAAAGTTTAATGGCAGAAAAGGGTCAACATAAGAATGTTGAACTTTGAACAAACAATAGGAGGGTCATCATTTTTGAATGAGAAGTATTGCTTTCATTCGCAAACAGAAAGACAAACACAAAAGGAACTTTTAAGAAACTACAATACGTATGAAAAGAACATTCATTAGATTAATAAACTATTAATCCTGGATTAAAGGAACAACAAACACAAAGGAACCAAAATACAAATCGGAAGGAAACACATGAAAAAACAATATTAAAACTACCATAATACTTAATAGTAAGGATTTACATCTATAAAAACTCAAACATGTCCATAAATGTCTTCATTATCTTCATCCTCGTCAATTAGTCAATACAACCTTCGTTTACCAGTAATTTTGACGCGAGGTATGTTTGTTCGCTTAACCCTTTCCTTCGACACATCATCATCAACAATTTCCTGCATGCTACATAAAACATTTACTAATATATTAAGTGTATAAAAAAAGAATCAAAGATGAATGAGCAATGCTACATTAACAGGAAGTGTTGCATTTGGTCTTCATTTGCCTCCTCATCAATAACAAATAAGATAGTAGTTTGATGATTTGTATTGCCAACATCAATAACATCAGTTGAGACAATTCCATTGTTATTGTTATCTTCTTCCCAAAAGAGAAACACCTTCCCGCTTAAAAAGGTCCTACAAATATGAAACAAATCTTTAGGAGTGAAAGTTAAGATATAAAATATTAGACATTACGATTTGTACCACCTCGTCATCTGAATATTGGATAAGAATGAGATCATCCCACTTAGCTTCCACTCCCTCAAGTTGTTTTCACGTTTGCGTTGTTCCATTGCCGTAGGCGATTCAAGTTGGAAATGTAGTGCAAAAAAAAAAAAAAAAAAAAAAAAAAAAAAAAAAATCAAATATAAATTTCACAACATATATAAAAATTCAAGGAAATAAGAAGAATAAATGTAACCTGGTTTTGATTGCTTGACATGTTTCTTGAATGATTCTAATTAAGTATGTACTGTAAATAAATCAATGCACATTTGTTATTTATATACTTATTGAGCAATATGGTGTCAAGTTCTAAACTGAAGTCACATTTTATGGAAGTTAGTTAAAGTGGATTTCACTATCAAATTTGTATTTATCTATTAAAAAAAACGTTTGTACTTATCTTCACATATCTTTTATAAAACGTGGGACAATAGTGAAAGAATACGTCAAATGAAAACCACCGAATATTTGGGATGAATTTATGTGGCTCAGATTAGTTTTAATGATGATCGTAGGGTTTCTAGGCTATGTCATGTCACATTTGTTTCTCACTGTAGCGCCAGCAATAAATAAGTTAACAATGACAATGTTTTGCACATATATGCCTCACATTCTGAGTTTGAACTGAATGCCACAACTACCTCACCTAAACAAACCTAACAATAAACATCACACAAATGACAACAATCAAAATCCTATTGTAGAATGCGGTTCTTGAGTTTTGAGCAATTTGAGCTTGTGCATTGACCAAATTAGCATGTTGCTGGAACATAGTAGCTTGATACCAACGATTTGGTAAAGGGCCATCAACCCACCTAAAGTAGTTGCAATTTCTTGATGCATCCATGAAGTTAGGACAGCCAAGGAACCTTCTTCCAGGGTTGTTTTGTGTCCAAGATGTACGACACCTTGCTAGTTCACCACAGCCACAAAGAATCGCCATTTTGTTAGTGGATTTTGGAGAATTAGATTTGGGTGGATATGGGTTTTTGAAACCCTAATTATTTGGGAGAAGAAGAAAAAAAGGGGAAAGTGTTATGTGGGGTGGGTGGGGCTTTAGGCTTAAATAAACCCGAAAAAAATCACAAAAGGTAATAAAAATCCTACGTGGACATGATAACCGGCTATTAGCCGGTTGCCCACCCTCGCGGTGACATTAGTGTAACGCTTTTAATCTTTGAGTAACCCAACTAACAAACCCGTTTAGTTTAGTAACCTATATGTAACCAAAAAAACTTTAGTAACTTAGGTGAACTTTTTCGCAAACTTTAGTGACTTTTTTGTCTAATAACCCTTTGTTGCAGTATCATTATTAAATTTTTGAGTTAATATCGAGTATAACTTTAACTATTTAGCTACTTAATAAAATTTTATAACTATAGTATAAAACCCGTGACTCTTATGAACAGTTTTCCTTATGAACAGTAGATTACAACTTTTGGGCCAGGCCACTTTTTATTATGGAAGCCCGTCAGCCGCCCACTTTGTTACCAAATAAATTCAGTGTTGCGCTTTTCTACCTTCTTCCAGAAACCTTTTCCTCATAAAAATAAAAATATACACACCCCAAAAACACATACTAACAAGAACAATGCCCGTGCGTTGCACGGGTAGACGGTTATCTTTTGTGATGTTTGAAATAAGTTAGGAATTATTAAAATATCTAAAGATCTTGTCTTTAAAAAAACACAAAAATGGTAAGCATTTTTCTACTTCGAAACTATGTTTTTGATTCCTATATGCTCAAAAAATTAATTTTAGAGAAAAGGGTCAATATAAAAATCTCGAATATTGAAAAAACAAAAAAAGGATCATCATTTCTTGGTCTCAAAAACATGTTTGACTGCATTATGCTCGAAAATTTTAATGGCCAGACGTGAGAGTGAAATGCATGAAAATTTTTATGGACTTTATGGCATTATGCTCGTAAAGTTTAATGGCAGAAAAGGGTCAACATAAGAATGTTGAACTTTGAACAAACAATAGGAGGGTCATCATTTTTGAATGAGAAGTATTGCTTTCATTCGCAAACAGAAAGACAAACACAAAAGGAACTTTTAAGAAACTACAATACGTATGAAAAGAACATTCATTAGATTAATAAACTATTAATCCTGGATTAAAGGAACAACAAACACAAAGGAACCAAAATACAAATCGGAAGGAAACACATGAAAAAACAATATTAAAACTACCATAATACTTAATAGTAAGGATTTACATCTATAAAAACTCAAACATGTCCATAAATGTCTTCATTATCTTCATCCTCGTCAATTAGTCAATACAACCTTCGTTTACCAGTAATTTTGACGCGAGGTATGTTTGTTCGCTTAACCCTTTCCTTCGACACATCATCATCAACAATTTCCTGCATGCTACATAAAACATTTACTAATATATTAAGTGTATAAAAAAAGAATCAAAGATGAATGAGCAATGCTACATTAACAGGAAGTGTTGCATTTGGTCTTCATTTGCCTCCTCATCAATAACAAATAAGATAGTAGTTTGATGATTTGTATTGCCAACATCAATAACATCAGTTGAGACAATTCCATTGTTATTGTTATCTTCTTCCCAAAAGAGAAACACCTTCCCGCTTAAAAAGGTCCTACAAATATGAAACAAATCTTTAGGAGTGAAAGTTAAGATATAAAATATTAGACATTACGATTTGTACCACCTCGTCATCTGAATATTGGATAAGAATGAGATCATCCCACTTAGCTTCCACTCCCTCAAGTTGTTTTCACGTTTGCGTTGTTCCATTGCCGTAGGCGATTCAAGTTGGAAATGTAGTGCAAAAAAAAAAAAAAAAAAAAAAAAAAAAAAAAAAATCAAATATAAATTTCACAACATATATAAAAATTCAAGGAAATAAGAAGAATAAATGTAACCTGGTTTTGATTGCTTGACATGTTTCTTGAATGATTCTAATTAAGTATGTACTGTAAATAAATCAATGCACATTTGTTATTTATATACTTATTGAGCAATATGGTGTCAAGTTCTAAACTGAAGTCACATTTTATGGAAGTTAGTTAAAGTGGATTTCACTATCAAATTTGTATTTATCTATTAAAAAAAACGTTTGTACTTATCTTCACATATCTTTTATAAAACGTGGGACAATAGTGAAAGAATACGTCAAATGAAAACCACCGAATATTTGGGATGAATTTATGTGGCTCAGATTAGTTTTAATGATGATCGTAGGGTTTCTAGGCTATGTCATGTCACATTTGTTTCTCACTGTAGCGCCAGCAATAAATAAGTTAAATTTTGCTTTACCAAAAAAACATACACACAATTGAATTAACATTTAACCAACCCAGAGAAATGAAGTGAAGAATGCAAGTTGCTGTAGACATTCATCAATTTCAAGATCTTGACCAATTAATTTTGATTTTGAATTTTTGGATTTTCAAGTATTGATTTGGGGTTATTATTATTATTATTATTATTATTTCCATATTTTAATACCGATTTAGGTTCTTCGCAGCATCTACCGATTCATGGATTTGGGGGTCTCAATTGCAGCAGCAGTGTGATGGTGGTGGTCCGACGCATAGTTTGTTTAAAATAAAGGTACTTTTTCTTCATAACATCAAAGTGATCTAATTGTTGATGGTTTTTATTAGAAAAAAATTATGTCGAGACCTGCTACATGCGTATCAAGTGTCTTTGCTTCTAATATCCATATTTGAAAGGTTCACCGTTTTCCGGCGAGTCGTAATGGGCCACTTGGTTATTCCGATTGGCCCAAACTCGCACCGCTTAATATTACCTGGGTCCGCCTATACTTTATCCCCCTCACATATTTCTCACAACTTTCCCGGTTTACCGGCGATCCAAAATGCGAAACAATTCATATATGTGCCTTTAGCAGCTGTTGTTGGTGGAACAATTTTGCCTGATTTTTCCATTCATTCTTATCGCATGTTTTCCTTTTCACGAAACGTCATTAAACTTCATCACACCCTCACAACTGTTGATTTTCGTACCTGGATATCTGTTGTACTCACTTTGTGGACACCATTTCGTCCATTACAGATTCATCGATGGGTTGTGTAACCGCCTAACTTTTATAAAGGAGTAGGCCAACAACGTTAGCGGGTCCAACAAGGCAACTAACACATGTTGTAATTACTGCATCCAGTAGTTAGAAAAGGGTGGGCGATACAATGTGGATGAATGGTAAGTTCATTTCATATGTGTACCTTTAAGAAGTCCCGAGGGCCAATGATCAGGTTACTAATATTTGTAATTCATGAAAATGATAATTTAGGCCCACACTTATAATCATATTACTACAGTAGTAGTTGTATCTTATTACAAAATTTGTTTAACGGTTATCAGAAAGGAGTATAAACATAAAAAATAAGTTTAAAATGCAACTACCAGTAAATGATTCATGCTAGCGTAAATCCTTTTTATCTCTTATCGAAAAAATATAGCCGATCCCAAATACCAGTAAAATGATTCATGTTAGCGTAAATCCTTTATAATCGCTTTGAAATAAGCTCGCGTCAAACATTTGAAAACTGCATTTTGCTTATTCGTATATTTGTGACATCTAATGTGTTAAAAATTTATTGTGCAGTGCTGGAGAGTGATACTAATGACAAGGGAATAACATTGGCTTATAGACGTTAAGCAAAGTATTATCACCCACTCACGAGATGATTTGTAGTTGACCCATTCTCTGAACTTTGATCATGGTATGTTATAGCTTAACAAATTATTATCTTCGCATTATCTGAACCAACTTCTTCAAGGCACTCATTTGGTTGCATTAAATTATGATGATTAGGTGACGGGCGCGCAAATAGAATGGAGCATGCTCTGGATACAGCTACTCTTAGAGTTCAACGAACAACAATGGTGCTCAAGAAAAGGTCAGAAAAACATATGATGAACTTCTGTAATCAAGAAGGCTGATAGACACACGCATGAAGGAAAGAAACGAACTGCACGCAACTTGCTAAGGGTAGACCATATAAGTTATCGCATACGCTTCCAAAAAATGAAACATAATATATCTTTCATGCTCTAACGCCCAGGTGACTTTTGTTCTTAATGCCTAATTTATCTCAACTGTAACTGTTACAATTCAGTAGAGGTAGTAACATATGTGGGCTAGGTAATGGGTTCAGATCAATATGGGTCAAATTTAGTAAAATGCTAAACTCGGCGGGTCAACAACAAGATGTGACGGCTTCATGTATATTTAACTTTTTCACCAGCTGTGGGCACTTTTTTTTCTATACGCTTGGTCGCTTGCTGCTACTATCTCAATTTATGTATGGTTGTTTTCTTTTTTATAACAGATGGTAGCAGAGATCAACAACAAGGTGTGACGCCTTCATGTTAGAATATTGCATGTGTACCTCTCATCAATGGCTGTAAGTTTCTTTAGATTGATTAAATTCTCAAAATGGTCTGTACATGGTGGTTCATCTCAAAATGGTCCGTACCGTGAAGGTGTGTGATCAGGGGGTGTGGGGTGTAATCTGTCAGTTTGATTTGCATGAATTTACGCGAATGGGGTGTCATCTGTGAGTTTTCACAAATTTACACGAACGGGGTGTAATCAAGGGTGTGGGGTGTGATCTGTTAATTTATTTATTAATATCAGATCCACGATATTTACACGAATGTACCCCAACATGTGATCTTAAATGACTTAATTTTGTGTTTGCCATAAAGACAAAGTGATTTTCTAAAACTTTTAGTACTTAACATTTAAAAGTTAATGATTTTGAAATGCCATTATAGATCAGTTCGTATTTGTAAGGTGATTCGTTATAGATCAGCTAGCTTAATTTCACCCACATGCTTCTCCTGATCTGGACATTCCAACTTCTGGTGATAAAAATGTTCTGCTTGCATGTGTTTTTGAGACAATGGTCACACATGCTTATTCGATCAGTTAGTACATAAATCCAGTGTACCGCAATAATTGGTAAGTGATTAAATGGTATGTTATATATTGATATATGTAATTAATTGTTTCTATATAAATGATTATGAAATATATTGAAGTGTGATTGTGATGGAAGAAAGTCATGACAGATCGTTAATCTGAATTTTGTTTCCTTTTGTTGATTTTTTACGATTTAGGTGACTTTCGGGATTGGGCTCAGTCGGGACGGGTTGGGAAGGTCTTATACAGTGATGGCAAATATATTTCGAATTTTACATGTGTATGAGAATTAGTTGTATAAAAACACCCCGCGGCAACGCGCGGGTTTAAAACCTCGTTTGTTTTCATTACATGTGTTTTAGCAGCTCATCAGGAAACGTTACAATTAGAGAACCTAAACTCCACTTTGCTTACATAAAAAGTTACAATAACAAATTGGGCTATTAAACTGGGCTCAATATCAGGCCTAACTAGAACCCAATGCTAGACTAATTTAGTTTAATAAGATTGAACTTATTGGGATGGGTTTCGCTAGGACCAGTTAGGCCTAAAACTATTTATGGGTAACAAAGTCACTCATGTTCCTTTACATGAAGAAACTAATTAAGGCAACTGTTAAGCAAGACCTTTAAATTTGAAGCAAAAGTCGAATGAAATATAAAATAACAAATTAAAAATGACCTTATATATGGAACCGTGAATCAAAGTGAGATTGAATTCGTGAGAATATCATACTATATTATAAAGTATGAATGCCTACTATTAATAGAATACTTAAAATTAAGACTTACAACTTCTAAAGCTATAAGTACAACAATAAATGCTACTTATAGAAATTCTTCTCATATTTAATTCTAATATACAATTAATACTAACATTAAATACAATAAATAAATTGTTATGTATATTAAATACAATTAATTAAATAGTCAATAAATACAATTAATACACTTATTAAAACACCTCTTAAATAAGAAATACAAATTATCAAGCATATTGTACAACCAACTTAAACACAATTCCTGCATTAAATGTCACTAATACAAATAATAAAGCGTGTTATACAAATTTTTAAGCCCGAACGGGCAATTGGCCAAATGGGCTCGAACCCGAACGGGCACGGGTCAAACGGGCTCGAGCCCGAACGGACACGAGCTAAAGGAAATTTTTGATATCCGTAAATTTATTGTCAAAAGGAACATAATAAACTAAAATATGTTCATATATTGTACAAACCAAGCAAACTACTAAACAAAAACATAAAATAAATAATAAATAAAATAATACAAACAAAGCAAAATTCATCAAACTTTTGCCATAAATAACTAATCGGTAAAGCTATTGTCAAAAAACGTACAATTAAAATAAATTATTAATCAAAAAAAATAAATTACAGGGTGCCCGCAGCTGCATCGCGCATGAACCCTGCTAGTAAAATGTGATGTGTCCATAGGCAAGCTCGTGGATTTCATTCTCATATTTTATGTGCTTTGCAACTTACCAAAATTTGTTAAATGCATGTCTATAAAGTAGTGATTTATAATAATGGCAATGTGGTCGATCCCTTTTTTTTTTTTTTTAACTTATTTTCATGTTTAGTAGTTTTAAAAACACAATTGTTATTAGTGTGGATGTTGGGGGAGATGGCAAAGGCTCATTTTATCTAAAGCTTTGATCATGAGTTCGAGTCTTACTTAGCTCATCTCTTTCAATGCTTTCTTTTTTTAATAGATAGTGTTCCTAGGAGACTTCAAGTAAATGTTTGCATAAACTAAAAATGCATCTATTGTTTTGGGGAAAAAAAAAAAAAAAAGAATAAGACGAAACTAAAACCGCAACTACAATTAAGTTGGGTTTTTGGTTGTTTTATGGACATGAAAACCAAGGACGAAACTAGGGGGTCTCGCGGTGTCACGGGATCACGCTAGAATTTTGATTTGTACTAATAATTTTATGAAAAAAAAAAAAAAAAAAAAAAAAAAAAAAAAAAAAACTCAATTTTCCAAATGCACCCGGTCCCAATGCATTGTGTTTCTAGTTATTGCTAGTTCATCAATAGGTGAAAATTGAATTTGGTTTTCACTAAACCCGATCACTTTAAACGAAAAATCATATTTTTTTGTTAATTATTTTTTCTTACTAAAAAATATTGTGCACCTGGTCACTTTTAGCTCTAGTTCCGTCCGTGATGAAAATGAAAATAAAAATATAAAAGAGCTTATATAGGTACAAGGTACTAGACGTTAATTCACAACGCCGTTTTTGAAAATATTTACTTTTATGTAGTTAGGGTTGTAGAAAGTTAACTATTTATTGACTTGTTTGAGCTATGATTATATTATTAGTTCATCTTAATTTGAACTGAGCTTGTGAGTTGCGCTTGAGTCAGCTTTGATAAATCATCAAAATCTCTACCAATATCAAGATACTTGAGCCTTGCAAAACTTCCTCAAGTTAAGCTCGATCCACCACCATCATGAAAGCTCATTGGACTATATATAAAAATCAAGTAAGAGCTTACTCTAAGGTTACGGGTGATACGCCTTTGGATAACTATATTTTATTTAGTCGTATTCGAGTCATATTAAGAAAGAGTCATGTGAGTCATTATCTATGAAAATATCTTTGTTTTGCAATTTATCTTGTATTCGACTTGTCATACAAGTTAGGGTTTATTCGGTATAAATACTGAATCATTCATTAATGAAAAGCATATTTGTCAAATAAATAAGTATCATCTTTTTAATATTCTTAAGGAGCTAGCACCCGCTAAAAGTGGTGCTCTATCCCGATATTACCGTAAGGGTCGTATCAATTAGTGCTTTCATTGAGAGCCCTCGTTGAGAGGGCTACCAAATTAGGGTTCAAATTAAAAAAAAAAAAAAAAAAAAAAAAAAAAAAAAAAAAAAAAGTTTACTGTTCATTGATCACTATTCACAGGTACTGTTCACGAAGTACTGTCATCGGTACTGTTCATTAGAAACTTTTTTCTGTTCTTCGAGTTACTATTCATGGCATCGGACAGTAACGATCAGGGCGCACTATCTAAGCTCTTGCAAATGGGTACGGTGGCAGAATATCAGAGTGAGTTTGAGATACTTATAAATCGAGTAACGGGGACTCTGAAAACTTACTTAAATCGATGTATATATCAGGACTTAAACCAACTTTACAATGTGCACTCTTAAGGTCAAACCCAACAACTTTAGACGAAGCTTTTTCATTAGCTCGTGCAACGAAAGCACGCTTCACAGACCTACAACTTTGGGAACAGTTGAGGTTGAATCCTACAACTTTGGGAGAAGCCTTACCCTTGGCCCGCATAACATAAGCATGTTTTTGTTAGAATATTAAAACCATGACAATCATGTAAACAAGTAAAACACATATGCGGAAGCGAATGAATCATCTATAACATATTAATAATTAACATAAACATAAATAGGAACGTACCTTTTGCAAAACATGAATTAAACTTTAATCTTGATCAAATGAAGAACCCTAATTAGGGTTTATGTGAATTAATTATCAATCCCTTACTGTTTGATTGATCGATTCCTTGATAACAACTATAGTGTTGTTACATCGTTCTTGTACACACAAATTAATAGCAAATTAAGGTTTATGCTAGTAAATGAATACAAGAATTTTTTGTTATAAAAATTTCGATCCAAACACCCCTTGAGGGTTTAGAACCGATCGGCTAGGAGAAACAAAAGAGAAGGAGAAAAACTTTTTAGGGTGATGTGTGTGTGCACAAAAGGTAAGAATGAATAACCCTTGGTTTTGTATATATAGTGAATGAGAGTCTTGGAGGAAAAGTTAGGGCAAAGGGTTGCCTTGCCCCCTTTTGTGTTGGATCGACTAGCCAAGGAACCCAAAGGGTCCTTCCGGATCCTTCTTGCCTCCTTGTTTCATTCTAGTCCTTCTCGTTTAACCGTTAGTCAATTATGTTAAGTAATAACGACCGTTAGCCATTTCTTGCATTCAAATAATTATATACACAACATTTAATATATATCAATTATTATACTTAATTCTCATTTGCAATGTGTGCAATCCCGAGGTCTCAAGTTCGATTCTAGTCATACGATAATTAATATTTATCCAAACCCTAACAGTTTTGAGGATCAGCGGTCGTCTTCTTTCAGCAACAAAGCGAGAAGTAGCAACAACATATCGCAAAACCAGAAACCTACAACTGTCGTTAAACTATCTTTGTAGACAACGTAACCTAAAACTACTGTTGAACCACCTCCACTGAGTGCTTGATCCAAGTGATCGCGAACAAGCCCCTCATACTCCCCAGGATTATACTGGAAACCACTAAGAGAAAGAAAAGAGATGAGGTGCCTATCGTGTGGATGAAATCAAAGTTTTATGTTGTCATTCAAGTTGGGCAGAATAAAATTGTATATGGCGGGCGAAATTTGGACACTAGTTAGGAAAATTATGGACAGCCTTGGCAACGCTTTTTGATGCACTTTATGCCGTTTTCTTATAATCTAAAAGAGGGTGAACAAAAAGCGAAGGTGTGGGATCCTGGAACTACATGAGGCGAGATTTTGAAGCAACACCTTTAGGACAAGGTGATTTCCGAATGAGTGGGGAGTGATACGCCTTTGGATAACTATCTTTTATTTAGTCGTATTCGAGTCATATTAAGAAAGAGTCATGTGAGTCATTATCTAGGAAGGTATATTTGTTTTGGAGTTTATCTTGTATTCGACCTGTGATACAAGTTAGGGTTTATTCGGTATAAATACCGAATCATTCATTAATGAAAAGCATAGTTATCAAATAAATAATTATCTTCTTCTATAATATTCTTAAGGAGCTTGCGCCTGCTTGAAGTGATGTCCTATCTCGATACAACCAAAACGGGTCGTATCGACGGGCTTACCTCAACCTTGTCAAACTCCCGATCAAATTCAAAGTAACCCTATAGAATTTCAACGAAAATAGACAAAGCAAATTAGTGCTAACGTGAGTCAAAACAATATAAACCCACTATATATTACTTTTCAAAACAAGTTTACTTATGTTCCTTGTTATTTTTTATTTTATTTTATAATGTTGTTGATTAATAAATATTTATTTATTTTTAATAATCGTGAAAATGAATTAAGTTACATGAAGCATCAAATTTAAAGGAAATGGGAAGAGCATTAAAGTTTGGCAATTTACGCTGCATGTGCTATGTTTTCAAGAATAACATCGATAAAAATGGCTTTTTCTCATGATGTTATGGAAAATAAGGAACTGGGAATCTGTTTTATTATTAGTCTAAACTTTTCTATCATTGATACTTAAAATGTTCATTAAGTCATTAATTGGTCAACAAATGAAACAAATTCCATTTGTGCCTTTTCCCATCCCTTTTCACACTTTACGTACAAGAATTTTAACAGTTACAATAATATATCGGACCATTGAAGTGGGCTTATAAATAATAAGCATTTGTTCATCGAAACCAATTAAACACCAACCTTAGTATTAGTTATTTAGTTACTTCCTACTGCTTTTGGTACGTTTCATCGATCTGCTTATTTTTTCTTTCTTCATCAATTCATTAGTTTCATGTTCATTAACATTATTTATCTGATGAAACACCAAGTGTTTTAAGGAGTATTTGTTTAGTAAACTGATTCATATTTGGTGGTGTTTGATTCATATTTGGTGGTGTTTGGGATTGCTTCTTAATGAATTTCTCATATGATATTAAACTTTTATCTTCTTATTACAGTATTATTATTATTATTCAATTTTCCCGCGTTTTGCTGTTTCTAACATTTCATTTCTCGTTTTGTATGGCAGTTGGTCATGGAAGGAGTAGATCGATTGAATGAGTTAAATGATGACTTCTTAGTCAATAATATCATGTCTCGCTTGGACTGCACTACCAAAGAGCTGATCAAAACAACGGCTACCATCTCAAAACGATGGACAAATCTTTGGGCTTCGCTTCCTCGTCTCATTTTCTCAGATGTGGATGACATCACAGATTATTTTGCAGTTTAAGAAATTGATCTCCGTGGTTACAGCTCTTTTATTGACAACACCCTAAATCAGTGTCCTACAAATCTCAACCTCAAAAAATTTGAACTTCGTATCCGCCGTTACAGTAGTTTGGTTAATCCTGAGTTTAAATCACGAGCAAATAGTTGGATTCGTTATGCTATTAGCCGTAATGTTGAAGATGTTAATTTATCGTTATGCGATGTAGGAGTAGGGGAACGGTTTAGCTATGATGATGAGTTGTTTTTCAACAATTTGTGTTTTAATCGTGTGAAACTATCCTGCTGTCTGTTTGATCCTCCTAATGGTGCAATTAGTTGGGAAAGCCTTGAGTGTTTGTGTTTATCTTTTGTGACTCTGGATGATGATATGATTGAGAAGATATTATCCGGAAGTCCTTGCTTGGAATCTTTGGAGTTGGCATATTGCTATGGTTATAGGCGGATTGATGTTACTTCAAAGAGTGTTAAGAAGTTGGTGTTCTCTGGATACTACTATGATGTTGTATCATATGAGAATTATATAAATTGTATCAAAATCAATGCTCCTTACATATCATCCCTAATTATAAAAGGTGAGTTGGTTTTGCAGGAGCTTGTGTTGCTTAATGTGTCATCTTTAGTGAAAGTCGACTTAGATTATTCGATCTATTGGAGCGAGTATGTGATATTCGAGGAAGAAGTGTTTGTAGAACTTTTAGAAAGCCTTGACCATGTTGAAGATATTACATTTGGGGAACGTTGTTCGGAGGTAATATTATTTATGAACATCTTTTTCTCATACGTTTGTTGTTAGTGTGTAAAATTATACACGTTGCAATGCTCTAATAATTTTCACTTTTGCATTGATAGATTCTCTCTCGTTTGGAAGCTGTCTTATAATGATCGAGTTGAAAATGGAGATCGAGAGGAATAGATTGCTTCAAGTGAGTAAGTGTTAGTTGATAGTTTGAAACTAGCTCGGAAGCATTTGGTGTGGTGACCATGGACACTGGATGCTTGCTAAGAAGTTATTGACACTCGATCGAGCATTTCCAATAGCCGAAATAGAACTTTCCTTTTTTGGTATTAATCAAACTTCTGTTAACTGGCTAATCTTGTGGTTTGTGAAATGAGTCGATGACAAAAAGAAATGTAGTAATTGACTTTGAAAGTGGAAAGATTTTGTTGCATCCTATGTTTTTGTTTTTATTTTGATTATACACATTGTTGACAATAATAGATCATTAAAATAACATCATGTAAATGAGCCTTATTATATTGCTATTGCCATGATTGATACTTTACAAAGAACATTAGTTTTAGTATGAGTTAAGAGGCTGGTGACCATGGGCTAGCAATCAGTTTTATACATAGATAGTTAAAACTTGTTTGTTAATTGCATGGTTCGTTGTACATATGATTGTCATTGAGTTAAACACATTTGTTGTAATAGCAAGACTCTTTACATGAGTGCTCCTTCAAATGCTGGCACAATTTTCTCGGTTTTCGCAACGTTAAGAACAATGTCCGAGCCAGTCAAATACTTTAATTTCCACAAGCTCTTCCAATTTTGATCCAGACTAAAGTCTCCTTTGATAGAAATTAATTTGTTTTTCTTTGAGAAGGAGCTTGAAAGTGAGGAGATGCTGCAAAATCAGAATACAACATGGTGATTTAAGTTGCGATCTTGAAGTACCTCTTCCGACTCTCAAAAGCATAAATATGGAAGTTAAAAAAGGAAAGAAAGTCATGATTTTTTGGTATTGGTTTAGTTAATCCCTTTTAAAGGGGTGACGCAAACGAAATCAAATGCAATGATATATTGACATAGCGTTTGATGCTTAAATTTTAGCAGAAAGTTTTCCTTCATAAAGGCCGGTTCTAAAACCAAAGTGAAATAAAACAGAAAGCTAAAACATGCTCTAAAGTCTTCCAAAATCTTCAAGTTAGGGTGTTTTCCCTAACATTTGACCCGCTCCCACTCATCCACATGAACTAAGATGCTAACTCCTCACATCAAAGGGGGCATGAGGGATACCAGACTCTCAACAAGAGAGCATGCTTCAAAATTTGCACTAAAGTCGTGAATCTCAGCGAATGAGCAATTTATGGAATCATAAACAAGAAATTAATTATAGATCTTCAGCAAAAATTTCCCATCATTCGAAATAGACAAATGCACTTTATATAATGCAAGATGAGTAAAATATGGAATGGAAACCAATTTATTCTAAGGATCTTTCACTCCATAGACCTTATCACCCATAAATTAGCACGAATCTCATTATAATGTACATGCACACACAACCAATATCCCAAAGCCCCCAACGTTATACACCTATCACATTCATCATGATACACAGGTGGCGAAACTTCACTATAAGTCTCGGTTGCTAAATCAAGAGAATTATAGTAGTTAACCGATAAGACGACACAAACTTTTTCGTGGGTTTAGGTAGTTTTGGCGTTAGGATTTTTAGGCGTCTCTTTATTGCCTTGCCTCATGTGTTTTCGTTTTTGGTGCCCCGTTTTTGCTTTGCCTTAGCTTTAGGCCCCGTGCATTGCCCTGCTTTGTTCTGTATTGCTCCCTTAGGTTTGCGTGCTTGTCTCGGTGCTTTGGTTCTTTGTATTGTTTGCGTTTTTGCTTTTGTGCTTCTTTGCTTGTGATTTTGCATGTGCCCCCTTCCCTCTTTGCCTTTCTTCGGGTCCCTTGTTTTGTTTCTGCTATGTTCACGTGTTTGCCTGCTTGCTTTTGCTTGCTTTTTGCATGTTGTTCTCTTACTTTTGCTTTCCTTTCTTTGCTCTCTCACCCGCATACCTGCACTTGCCAGAGGTCTCATTGGAAGCAGTCTCTCTACCCCCAGCAAATAGTTGGATTCGTTATGCTATTAGCCGTAATGCTGAAGATGTTGATTTATCGTTATTCGATATACGAGCAGAGGAACCGTTTAGCTATGATGACGAGTTGTTTTTCAACAATTTGTGTTTTAAACGTGTGAAGGTGTTTTGGTGTCTATTTAATCCTCCTAATGGTGCAATTAGTTGGGAAAGACTTGAGTTTTTGTGTTTATATTGTGTGACTCTGGATGAAGATATGATTGAGAAGATATTATCCGGAAGTCCTTGCTTGGAATCTTTGGAGTTGAAGGAATGCTATGGTAATATAGGCGGATTGATATTACTTCAAAGAGTGTGAAGAAGTTGGAGTTCTTTGGATACAACTCTCGTCATCAGGTGTATACATACAGGGAGCCTTATACAGATTGTGTCAAAGTCAATGCGCCGTACATATCCTCTCTAACTATAGAACGTGTGTTGTCTTTGCGGGAGCTTGTGTTGCTTAATGTGTCGTCTTTGGTCGAAGCTCACTTAGATTATTTGATCAATTGGAGGGAGTCTGAGATATTCCAAGAAGAAGTACTTAGAGGACTTTTAGAAAGCCTTGGCCATGTCGGAGATATTACATTTGAAAATCACTGTTCGGAGGTAATTTACTTATGGATATCTCTTTTTCATTCACTCCGGTTTGTTGTTAGTGTGTAAAGTTATACATGTTGCACTCCTGTAATAATGTTCACTTTTGCATTGATAGCTTCTCTCTCATTTGAAAGCTGGTAGTGATACGTTTGATGATGATCGAGCTGAAGATGGAGATTGAGAGGAACATTGTGTTGAAAGTGATTAAGTTGCAGTTGATAGTTTAAAACTAAAACTGGTTGTTCTCTGTTGTTAAAGAGCATGACTATTTGTCCTAACTCGGAAGTGTTTAGTGTGGTGTCCATGGACAGTTGATGCTTGCAAAGAAGTTATTGACACTCCATCGAGCATCTCCAAATAGTCGAAATAGAACTCTACTAGAATTTGGTAAATTTCAAACTTTTGTTTACTGTTTAATCTTGTGGTTTGTGAACCGAGTTAACTAGAAAAAGAAATGTAGTAGTAACTTATTATCTTGAAAATGGAATGATTTTGTTAATTGCATCCTGTGGCTCTATTATTGTTCTAGTAGATATGCTGTTGTTTATACATGGCTTTGATTAAGTTGATTCGGTATGTGTCCTGGTTTTCTTCTCGATTGACATTTTTGTTGAGAGAAGTTAGTATGAGATGAGAATATGTTGCTGTTCATACTTAGCTCTTCTGTATAGATTGCTTTCATTGTATGTGTTTTACCAGCTCATCAAGAACGTTACATTTATAGTACCGAAACTTGACTTTACTCAAATTGAAACATACATGAATCATAAACGTTATGACCAATCAACCAAGAGGTTATGGGTTGAGGTCTTGTTGTCTTTCCTCCAAATACTCCATAGCCACATGCTGATTCTTGATTTGGATATGTGCACACATAAACATTTGTAATTGAGTCGCGAAGTGATAATCTTATAATATTAGTGATCAACATGGAGGGTTCATATATCGTTTCACGCGATTGAATTTTCTTGTAAATGGACATCAAGCTTCGAATTAAAGCCATTATATATATACTAAAAGGTAAGAGGTTACACAGTAACTTTTTTTTTTTTTTAGTATTAACGGTCGTTAGTTATTTAACGGCTTTTAACTAACGACCGTTATCTTTAACATTTAAAAAAAAATTGTACGCACTTTGTCCTTCAACTCAGTGGTTCATTGCAAATTTAGTCCTCAAATAATTTACATAAATGGTCCTTCATGTTATACATCAATTGCAAAATCAGTCCTAGGTAACTAACTTCACGTTAAGTAGCTAACGGCAACAAAAGAATTCCGCAGCAACGCGCGGGTACCAAACTCGTTGATAACTATACGTTAACCATGAAGAAACTAATTAAGCATGACCTCACCTGTTAAATTTGAAGCAAAAGTTGAATGAAATATAAAATAAGAAATTAAAAATGACCTTATATATGGAACCATGAATCAAAGTGAGATTGAATTCGTGAGAATATGAAATGTGATGTGTCCATACTCCATAGGCAAGCTCATGGATTTCATTCTCATATTTTATATGTATTGCAATTAACCAAAATTTGTAAAAATGCAAGTCTGTATAAAGTAGTGATTTATAATAATGACAATGTACCATACTCATACTAGTACAATGTGAACAACGTATACAGTTACATATGATCTGATTCAATTGTGTCGTGGTCCCTAGACCTTTTTTTAAGTTATTTTCATGTCAAGTATATTTAAAAACACAATTGATTCATTGAGGATGTTGAGGGAGATGGCAATGGCTCATTCTACATGTAGCTTAGGTCATGAGTTTGATTCCTGCTAAATCCCCCCATCATCCCCATCATTTTTTTCAAAAATACCTAGTGTTCAATGGTAAAGAAGTATAAAGCGAGTGCATTTAACGGTGAATAACCAATTGAGCCGGATCTAGTCACAAGTAGCCTCGTCTTTGTGACTTCAAGTAAATGTTTGTATTAACTAAACCTACTTCTATTGTTATGGGGAAAAATTGAAGACGGAACTAAAACTGCAACTATAAGTTAGTCGGTTTGGAGTAAACTGAAGGCCCTGGTTTTTGTTGGAAAATTTAGTGCACTTGAGGGATTAATTCATACTTGGTAATGGGTTTGGAGGTACGGAGTGTACACCCATTTGGTCACTAAATCCCTGACTCAATAGTGGTTATGAAAAGATTCTGCTGCTAGTAGATCCTACTGACTCAAAGTACTGCTTGTTCAAAGTACTTCTTTTCAAACTACTTGGTATGTGTCAATTATAGTATATATTTATTTTCCGAAGAAATACTTAGGAAAGTATTTCCCGGGTCGTTCTCCCAACGAAGATTCGAATGGAATATCGAATAATCGAATTGGGAATCGTGTAGTGAAAAGTGTAAAATAAAAAGTGATTGTGGAATTCAAATTTTGAAAAGATATAGTGAATTATGCAAAAGGTACAAGCTATATATACACAAAAGTCAAAAACATAAAAACGGAAATGCAAACGTAATTTTAAACGTAACGTACGAAATAAAACGCGACTTTTATTCTTAAAACGATCCTACAAAGGTGAAACAATTTTCTAAAAATTTTAAACAACTAAAAAGAATTTTGAGAAAAAGAAAAATATTTTTTTGGATTTTTATTTATTTTCTAGGAATTAATTTCTATTTTTGGAATTAAAAGTAATTAAAAATAAAGGAAAAATGTAAAAATAAATGGGAAAAATATAAAATCAATTTTGAAAAATCTAAAATATTATAAAAGAATTATTAAAAATATTTTTTGTATTTTTAAAGGCTTTTTCTGAATTTTTATGAATTTTTATTTATTAAAAATGATTTAAAATTGATTAAAATTGAAGAAAAATTAAGAAAAATATCAAATCAACTCAGAAAATTATGAAAAATTTACAGAAAATCTAAAATGAAATGTAAAACTTGCAGAAAATTTTGAAAATAAAATATTAAGCAGAAGTGCTTATTATCTGTAAAACAGCTTATCACAAGTGCTTATTAATAAGCACTTGTGACAAGACTATGTGAAATTAAAACCACAGAAGCAATATGCTATAATAAGCTCAAATAAACTCAGAAATGATGAAAGAAAACACAGAACTAATGAATGCAAGCAAATGAGTAGTTCAAATTAGCACAAGCATTATACAAATAAGCACTAGGTAAAGCCAAAAGTTAAAACATCATGTAACTCACTTAATACAACTAAATGATGCACATAAATAACAATCAAATCAGATTACAAGCTAAATTGCTCACTATGCAGGCCTAAGTTAACTTCAACAAACAAGTATCAAAGGCTAAACTAGCAAGCTTCAGTTAGCTTCCAAAGAAGCTCTAAAAAGAAAACTAAGCTGGGAATCCTAAAGCTAGACTATCAACTATCTACAATTCCAATAATCAGACCTACAGGAGCTATTAATAAGTTGAACATAAGCTAAGAAAGTGGGCTAGTGGGGACAGAACAAGGTCGTAATGAGCAGACCTGATTAAGCACTATAGAGACAGAAATAAGCAGTAATAAAGCTCTGGAAAGCAGTAATTTAGCAATTCTAAACCTAAGGGATACTGAGTACGGAACAGGCTAAAAGGGAAAAGTTAAAAGGCCCAAAGTAAGCTACTAGAAAATAAGCTAAGGCTGAGTAAAGCTGTTAAACCAATTAGAACTGACAAACTATGCTCTGAGTAAAATAATGGACCACAACAGCTAAATCAAAGGCTGGTTAAAGGCTACGAGATAGAACCTAGAAGCTCAAATTAAATCATCCTTATATTGTAAGCTATCTCATAAATCAAATTAAAGCAAAAACAAACTGATTAAGACCAAGAAAATGGACAGAGAAATGGCCTAGTTGGGACAATTCCAATGCAGGTGCAGGGGAGGTTAAGCTCAAACAGTCCAATAGAAGCTCCTTAAAAGCTAATGAGAAAATTTACCAAAAATTTGAAAAAAAATAGGACTAATAAGCTCAGCTGCTAGAGATTGACATCACCAAATCTCAGAGAATTTGAATGAAAGTTAAAATAAATGAAAATTCAAAGCAAAAATAGATTTGGAAAATGATTGAAACTTTTTGACTTTTTAAGTTCTAATGAGAATTGACTATTGTGAACTACAAATGATCAGATCTAACTGGAATTGTTGTTAAAAGCTAAAATGAGATGATAAAAAGCTAAATCAACTACTTACAAAGCTATGATAATAAAAATGCAAGCTAAAATCTTATCAGTTAAGTATATTTTTTATTCAAAGGTAATTTTGACTATATGCTTAATGACTACTGAATTTTTACTGCAAATAGACTAAATGAAACTAATATAAACTATCTATGCTAAGCAAGCTCAAAATAAACCTCTCAAACTCAATGATCAAGACTTATCCAAACACCCTTTCAACTATCAAATACACTACGCCTACTGATTCTAAACCTCTAACCACTTCAATAATGAACAAATACAGTCACAAATCACTTAAATCAACTACCAAAGCACAGATAAACCACTACAATCAATTCTAATGCAGAACCTTAGAAATCTCAAATTTAAAAGAACAACAACTAATATATGAACCAAACAGTTAAACTAAAGATATAACAGCTCAACTAGCAAATAATAACAACTAAATAGTAGCTATATCAACCGAAACCAACAAGCATACAGAAAACAGATCAATGCAAAAGTTTAAACATAAATGAATTGAAACTTACAAAGGTATAACCCTCAGCATGAACAGAGGGCTTCTCTTTGCTTGCCTGTCTCTAGACAGGCTCAATCTTCTAATTCTGTATTGGTCTGTCGAATTCCACCCTCAATTCACCAAATCCAACACCATTAACTTCTGTTTACTTTCTGAATTTAATAACAATGAAATTGAAACTAGACTACCAAAAGCTATATTTAACTGATAGAAAATATAACAAACAACAATCTAGCTAAGTTGAAAACTGATTCACAATTCAGAAATTTATTTTTGTATTTTCTAATTTAATAAAACAGTTGAATGAGATAAAAACTAATTTGCAATGAAAGTAAATATGTAAAAACTGAATTAAGCTAAAAGTAAAGAAGATTTAAACTAGAACAAAGATAAGTAAACAATAAGCTAAAGTGATTAAGAGTAAAAAAGCTGAATTCATTAAAACTTTAAGAATTACAAAGAGAAATTACAGGACTACAATTGAGAAGAAAATTTGGCAGAGTTTAGCTACTCTAAACTCCACACCTAAACAGCTATGATGCGTGGGAATCGCACCTTGCTTTACCTCTCGAGGGATCTCGCGAGGCTTACAACCCCCACCAGGCAGTGTACCTGATCGTTGTAGTATAGTATAGTGACAAGTACCGGGGGATTGATCGTTCAGCTTAGGAATAGTGTCGCTAGGATTAGAAAGCCTAATTAATAGTTCTAGAGGTGAGAGATGATTATTTTTGTATTTTTATATTTTTATGAAAGCAATTAAAATCTCGGGTTTTGAAGGAGTGGGCGGAATTAGTTGCTAATCAACTAACCCAAAACTAAGATGCAATCAAAATAAAATAATAAAAAAATGAAAACAAACTAATTAAACTAAGGTTGTGAGCAGTAATTGGAGAAATCGTGTTTACTTAGACTTCACTACTCCCTAGATATCTTTTACATGTTAATTACTTGTTACACTTGTATGAATGACGGGTTGTATTCCTTAATACCATTCGTGGAGTGGCATACATAACTCCCCAACTCTATGAGCTCTTATCTCCTCCTACACCATGACCCAGCACAACTATAGGGATTGTAAACAGTGGCTCATGCATTAAATACAACCAATAAAGACCTAGTACGCCTCGGTTCATGTTTCTTAAGACGTTCAAGCATGTTACCATTTGGAGATCTGCCAGTTTTCTTAAGCCTAACATATAATATCATTCATTCAAAACAAGAATAGACAAGTAATCAACACGTAATCAACATCTAGGTTTCATTAGATCTAAGCAAACACAAAGGAAATTTAGCCTAGCATAGTAGAATTAAGATAAGAACAAAAGATAGACAACCAACACATAGACATATTGATTGAATTAAGAGTATACTTATCTCAATTACAATGCAAGGTCTCAAGGGTTTGGAACCCTTGAAAAACCTGTAAAAGAGGCACCAAAATCGTCTTTAGGGTTTCACCAAAACTTCTCTCCTTTCTTAATGAAAAAACTAGAAAACTATATATAGGAAAATCGTCCTGACGGCGTCAAGAGTTAAATCTGACGCCGTCAACTCGCCGCCATACACTTCCTCGGACGCCCTAGATAAAATCGTGACGGCCTATGTGACGCCGTCACCACCCACGGTAAATTATTCTTGGCCACTTTGACGCCGTCATAACTCCATCTGACGCCGTCACCAGCTACGGTAATTTATTCTTCATGTCTGACGCCGTCAAGAGTAAATCCTTGACGCCGTCACCTTGTAATTCCAGCTTGGATTTGGTACTTTGTTGTTTTCTTCACTTTATGCTCCAAAAACGTCCAAAATAGCTTCTTTTCCAGAATTCACTCTCCAAACACCTAAAATCACAAAAGGAACGATTTAGGGCAATATTTGATCAAATAAATTCGGATTCGGGCTTAAATGACCCCCTAAAAACGGATCATTTTTCGCCTCATCATATACCCTTACACTTGAGATTTGCTTGTCCTCAAGCAAATGAGCTTTTATTCTACTCAAAAGACAAGTTAGGGGTCATTTAACACTAATATAAAAGTAATTACAACAAATAATCGTTCCACTAAAGACCAATAGACAAGCACGGAGGTCATACACAAGCACCTCACAAATAGTGTTTAGATACTCACATCTCTCGGGTGTAATAAAGTAATATAACATTATGGAAATGGAAGATATCTCTCACTACCTGTCATAGCAAAATAGATTACCATAGGCTTGGGAAAGGATTAAACCTCCACCACATGGCGTAAGCACCTAGGATAAACTATCAAAGAGGTCTTTTTAAAGGGTTATAATGTTAGGTGTAGGGATATGAATTACACGGTTTTGTTGGATAAAGGGGATTTTACTGGTGGCGAGTTAACAATCTTAGTTAATTACATGTACAAGATGGCGTTGCTAAGCCAAGACTAGACTCGACTTAAGCTAATAAATGAAAAATAACAAAAACATAAAATGAACATAGAATAAAAACGGGATGGTAGTCCGTATGTTTTTTCTCTCCTTCTTTTCTATTTTTTTTTTTTTTTTTTCTTTTTCTTTTTTTTTTTTTTCGATTTTTTTTTTTTTTTTTTTTTTTTTTTTTTTTTCGCATACACTCTTACCCTACCATCCAAAATAATACATCATAGGGGTTTGAGCACTCCCCTTACACTTGAATCTTTACATACTTTACATTAAACTATTCTAATGACTCGAATTAAGAAAATCAAAACACTTGGAGCACTTTTTAAGATTAACGTACATATGGGGATAATAAGTGTTGTTCTTCCCCATTACTCCATAAAATAAGTACTTACCCATGAGTCCCAATCGTTCCAAAACAATATGTACACGGATATGACTCGACTTAGCAACCATGTAATCAATTAGAAAGTTAACTTAGGGTTTAACATATAACAATAATGCACTAAAAATGAGCGCATACACGGAAGGCTAAGGCGATTTGGGTGTACATTTAAGTGAGGTGTAACAAATTCTTCCTTTAAGTAAAATGCTTAAAGTTAGAAACGAAAAGATAGGCTCGGAGGGGTGTACTAGGGGTTTCGTGTACTAAAAATGAGTACAACGCTAAAGGTGTGGAAAAAATTAGTTGACTTAACTAGCCAAGTAATATGACTTAAATGGTCAAGTAATTATAATACGGGTTCAACACAAGGGTGATCCTAATGCCTCTTATCATGTAGTAAATCCTACCACACGAATGTAGTCTCACTAGCGGTCTCGGGATGCATCACTAACGCAAGTTCTAGAATCTAAATGCTACCGGTACACTCATAAGCACTAATAATAAATGCTTTTCCTATCAAATCTAAAGGCGAACCTCACATTTTTGGGTGGAAAATTTTTCTGAGTATACGGTTATGTGCTAGTCATACAACCTCCTATCCATGAGACACTTGCTATGGCTAAAGTTTCACTCCTAAATGTTGTAAAAAATTTTAAATTTGGCGCTAAAATTACACTAACAAGTATTTCTCATAGTTTTATTACTCATCTACTATCAAACAAAACAAACTCAAGCGAAAGTGCATATGTAAGGTATCATCTTTTTACCCTCCCCTTACACTTAAGATGAACATTGTCCCCAATGTTCAAGTAAAGAATGTAAAAGTTAAAAGTAAAGAGAATGAATTCAAATACTCCCCTGATTCGCTCGGTATGTATTTTAGGTTGGCCAGGTTAAATCTTCCTCCAAGAAAACGAACAATCAAAGCTTCCCTTCCAGAATATAAATCATCTTCTTGTCTCAAATAACCTGTAAATCCTGACAAAAGTAGACAAGGCAACCTCGCGTAAAATCGGCGGCATCCTATATAAGTTACTAAATCCTAGAAAACAAAGTAAGATATAATGCTTGTGGGATGAAGTTTGCAGATTTCCTGGAGATTATAAAACTTAATAATTCACAAAAACTTATAAGACTCCGTTAGAAAAACAAAATCGGTAAAATTTCCAGATTTTTGACTCCTGACGCCGTCAAGAGCAATTGCCTGACGCCGTCAGAATGAACCTGCAGAAATCTTTATGTTAAGTTTCCGGAAAATTTCTGGAAAAACTTTGTCCTACTTCCTGGAAAATCCTGCAAAACTACATCATGACTCAATACAAGCATTTGACTCTAACAATACGAATACACATGTTCATTAAATATTGTGGAGAATCATGATCGGTTTGTTTCTTAAAAAACATATTTGGGGTTTCCCCTTACACTTATCTTTTGCAAAAATACCTTTAGGTTGAAGTTAAGACTAGGCTAAACAACATAATAAAGTATTTCACATTTTAATTGAGAAACATGATCAACCAACAATAAAAATAAAGCATGCATACGGAAGCAAATAACAATCAAACAATTAAAATCACACAAAACATGGGTTGCCTCCCAAGAAGCGCTTTTCTTTATTTACGAGTCTTGTAGCTAGACTCAAAGTCGTGGGTTACTACGTGATTCGGGTGAGTTCCTCATTGAGGACATCTTTGGGATCGAACTTAGGTTTCAACTCTCTATCGGTTTCCTTAGTATGGTATGACCTCTCGAACATCTCTCCATCCGGATCATATAAAGTCATTCTCATGTGCCATGATCCGTCTCCTTCTTTAGGTGGCTTGTCCCACCTCCATTCATACTTATCTCCATCTCTTTTCCATTTATTCAACTCTATATTAATAGGCATTACGCTTAAGAACTCAATCATTTTTCTAAAGACTAAGGGGTCCTCAAAGGGATCTAGCTCCTCATCTCTAGCTATGAGTTGTTCAACCGAATGTGTTCTCTCAACGAAATCCTTTTCTAGATAAAATGGGCATTGAGGTCCTATGAAGTTCCTTTCTATCCAAGGTCCATATCTAGATGGTCTCCTATTCATCTCTACCTAATACGGTGTTGGTTCATCATCACAATCATAACTATGCTTCTTAACATTATACACCGACCAAGTATCGCCTTCACCTACCGCTATCTTAGATTCCTTGCAATCTATCATGGCACTAGCGGTTGCTAAAAATCCTCTTCCAACTAATAATGGGCATGTAGTGTCACTAACCATGTCTAGGACGTGAAAATCCGCTAATATAGTCAACTTTCCTACGTGAACAACTACATCCTTAATCATCCCAACCGGGTGAGCGATACTCCCATCCGCTAGCCCTATCAATACCTCCGTTTCTTCTAACTTTCCTAGCTTAAGAGTGGTGAATAAGGATAAGGGAATCAAGTTGAGGCTTGACCCTAAATCGGCTAATGTGTCGAAAGCTTCGGATCTTCCTATCTTACAAGGCAAAACAAATATACCCGGGTCATCAAGCTTTTTAGGTAACTTGTTTTGAACGAAAGCGGTCCCATTTTTGCCTAGCTTACACTTCTCATATTTTTCTAGGAGGGCGCTATAGTATGGAGCACGCGCTAAGACATCAATGACGGGGCGTTCAATGTGAAGTTCTTTGAATTCATCGTCAAGGTCTTGCGTAAGAGGTGTTTCAACAATACTTTTGACCGGTTCTATAGTGGGAGTTTTAGTTGATTGGTCCTTTTGAGGAACTTGGTTTTGCTTGAAACACTTGCTCGTTGATTTGACCGAATAATATTGTGGACACAAAGCGGGTGACGAAACGGATGATATGGAATTAACGGTTAGTTTCGGATTCTTGATGGTGTCACTTGGGAGTGCTCCCATTTCTCGGTCATTGAGAACTTTCAACAATGTGTCAATTCTATTGGTCATCTCATTTTGATTTTGTTTGAAATCGGCTTCAAACTTAGCTATGCGGGCTTCTTGAGATGCCATGAACTTTGACATCAATCCTTCCAGATTGTTGGTACTACCATAGTTGTTAGAAGGATTGTTGTTGAAGATACGGTTGGATGGTGGACCGTTTGATTGGTAACGATTAGGTGGGTTGGATGAATTTGGTTGATTTTGTTTCCACCTAAGGTTTGGGTGATTTTTCCATGAGGGGTTATATGAATCACCGTATGTGTTTGGCTCGGGCTTGAAAGTGTACCACTTATCTCCCGCTTCGTCGGTACGCGTGGATGCGTAGTCCGCAAAAGCTGTTCCGGGGAGTTCCACACAATCACGAGTGTCATGGGGACCACTACATAATTCGCATGAAGAAGTGATTTTGTTCACTTGGCTTGAATGCTTCGGAGCCTCGTAAGATTTCATGAGAAACTTGACTTGGTCCTCAAGTTCCATGATCCTACGGTCGGGAGTGCTTGAATTATTCGAAGGCAAAGATATTGCCTTGACCGTTTTGTTCAAATCACGGGGATCATTCCAACTTTCGTTGTCATAGAGAGCAAGATCTTCTATGAGTTCCCATGATTGTTCCGCACTAAGATCACGTAGCTTACCACCGGCCGATTGGTCAATGGTTCGCCTCGTGGGGATATCGATATGGTCATAAAAAATTTGGACTTGGAGCCACAAATCTATGCCATGATGAGGGACTTTTTGGAGTAAGTCCTTGAAACGAGTCCATGCTTCATAAAGAGATTCATTTTGACGTTGTTGGAACATCAAGATGTCATTCCTAAGTTTAGTAGTTCTCCCTGGTGGGAAAAATTGAGCAAGGAAACGAGTGGTGAGATCATCCCATGTGGTGATGGATCCCGCGGGTAAACGCTCAAGCCATTGACTAGCTTGATCCCGTAGAGAGAATTGGAATAGGCGTAAACGGGTAGTCTCTCTAGTTTCAACACCTAGGTCTATGGAATCTACGATTTTGAGGAAGTCCTTAAGGTGTTGGTTTGGATCTTCGGAACGAAGTCCATGGAATGCACATCCGCTTTGCACCAACCGGATGGTGTCGGATCGCAAGGGGGTCACATTGGCTCCGGTGAGCTCAATGGTGTTTCGGTAGCCTTGGTGGCTAGGTCGGGAATACTCTCCTAAGGTTCGGGGCCTAAGGGGTTCTAATGGTGGGTTTTGTTGTGGTGGGATGATGGGTTCAAAGATGTTACCACCTTCCATGATGTCGGATGGTAAAGAGTTACGAACAAAAGCACGAAGAAATAAGATAGACTAAAGAAGACCTAAAAATAAAAATAAAATCTTACTAGAAAGGAATCTAGCAAGTAGACCTAATAAAAAGAAATCCTAACCTAGACAATAACTATTCCCCGGGCTGCGGCGCCAAAAACTTGATGCGTGGGAATCGCACCTTGCTTTACCTCTCGAGGGATCTCGCGAGGCTTACAACCCCCACCAGGCAGTGTACCTGATCGTTGTAGTATAGTATAGTGACAAGTACCGGGGGATTGATCGTTCAGCTTAGGAATAGTGTCGCTAGGATTAGAAAGCCTAATTAATAGTTCTAGAGGTGAGAGATGATTATTTTTGTATTTTTATATTTTTATGAAAGCAATTAAAATCTCGGGTTTTGAAGGAGTGGGCGGAATTAGTTGCTAATCAACTAACCCAAAACTAAGATGCAATCAAAATAAAATAATAAAAAAATGAAAACAAACTAATTAAACTAAGGTTGTGAGCAGTAATTGGAGAAATCGTGTTTACTTAGACTTCACTACTCCCTAGATATCTTTTACATGTTAATTACTTGTTACACTTGTATGAATGACGGGTTGTATTCCTTAATACCATTCGTGGAGTGGCATACATAACTCCCCAACTCTATGAGCTCTTATCTCCTCCTACACCATGACCCAGCACAACTATAGGGATTGTAAACAGTGGCTCATGCATTAAATACAACCAATAAAGACCTAGTACGCCTCGGTTCATGTTTCTTAAGACGTTCAAGCATGTTACCATTTGGAGATCTGCCAGTTTTCTTAAGCCTAACATATAATATCATTCATTCAAAACAAGAATAGACAAGTAATCAACACGTAATCAACATCTAGGTTTCATTAGATCTAAGCAAACACAAAGGAAATTTAGCCTAGCATAGTAGAATTAAGATAAGAACAAAAGATAGACAACCAACACATAGACATATTGATTGAATTAAGAGTATACTTATCTCAATTACAATGCAAGGTCTCAAGGGTTTGGAACCCTTGAAAAACCTGTAAAAGAGGCACCAAAATCGTCTTTAGGGTTTCACCAAAACTTCTCTCCTTTCTTAATGAAAAAACTAGAAAACTATATATAGGAAAATCGTCCTGACGGCGTCAAGAGTTAAATCTGACGCCGTCAACTCGCCGCCATATACTTCCTCGGACGCCCTAGATAAAATCGTGACGGCCTATGTGACGCCGTCACCACCCACGGTAAATTATTCTTGGCCACTTTGACGCCGTCATAACTCCATCTGACGCCGTCACCAGCTACGGTAATTTATTCTTCATGTCTGACGCCGTCAAGAGTAAATCCTTGACGCCGTCACCTTGTAATTCCAGCTTGGATTTGGTACTTTGTTGTTTTCTTCACTTTATGCTCCAAAAACGTCCAAAATAGCTTCTTTTCCAGAATTCACTCTCCAAACACCTAAAATCACAAAAGGAACGATTTAGGGCAATATTTGATCAAATAAATTCGGATTCGGGCTTAAATGACCCCCTAAAAACGGATCATTTTTCGCCTCATCAAGCTAACACTAACTCTCTATTTATACTAATGTGAGGAAGGATCTAGATATGAGTAGCTCACGGATTGCCACCTTGGCAATCCGTGTGGTGTGTTTCTTAGACGCAATCCTCAGCCCTTGATCTCACCCAATGATTGATAAATCATTATAAGCCCTTTGATCATCCCTTGTGGCGCGTTCACACCAATAGAATGATGCCACGTTACCCAAAAGTGTGTTTCTTTAGTTCTGACATCATCTGACACTCTGACAATCATCTAGAATCCATGTAATTATACGGATATGCCCTTACTCGTTGTTAATTAAGGGATTTGGTAACTAGGGTTCTTGCCACAATATTTTTCTGGGTAAAAAGGGGCGGGGTTTGTGTTTGTTATATTTTTTAAGTGTTGACCGGGTTGGGTATGGTTTGACTTCGGGTTTGGGTAAATATTGATGGGCCACGGGTTTATTTAAATAAAGGGAATTGGGCTTTAGGTGATGGGTTTGGTTATATTTTTGGGTTAGGATAATTTTGGCAGATTTTTTATAAGTGGTGTAAGATTAGTTTAGTGAAAATTCCAAGGACCAAAGTTGTAAAATTGTAAACTTCAAGGGCCACATTTGCTAACTTTGAAAAATATATCCAAGATCTAATCTTGCCAAGTAAGTGATTCTTCAAGGTAGCTTATGACATTTTTAACATAATGGTGATCCAAACTCGTAAACTCCTTCCCCAGCTTCAGCTCTTTTGTCCTTTTCCATTCTCGTGCCCGTGTTGTCTTTTTTTGCTTTGATTTTGTCCATTTTCATGATACCCGTACCTGCACAATCATAAACACAAAAACACAACATATTTGGCATATTTTGGTCGGTTTTTGGTTACTTAAGTCTGGTTTTGGTCGAATAAAAGTGAGTGAATAAGCACTCACCAGTACTGCTCGGGTTTAACCACTGATTCCTGCTATTATGGAAAGTATTATGATATAATTAATAGGCCGTTAATTATACATAATTTCATGGGCTAGGGTTTGAGTATTCTCTATTAGAGGTCATAACATTGCATGAGAACGATCAACGCAAACCCTAAACACTTGAATAAGTTTATGTTCTTGATTTGTGCCTAAAACAAGAACATCACTTGGTCTTATCCCATAGAGATATTCGTGTAACCCAGGCATAGGGTCGAATAGTTTCTAGTGGAAAGTGATACCACGATTTCAAGTGAATATCCGGTACCTTATTGATTATCTTACCCCTAATCTGGGAACACTCAAACAGTAATTAACCAACAGTTTTGAACATCAGATTTCGTATTGAAACCACTGTTAACTATAGTCTCTAAGTTAATCATGAAGAAATTAATAAAGCATGACCTGACCTGTTAAACTTTGAAGCAAAAGCTGAATGAATATAAAATAACAAATTAAAAATGACCTTATAAAATGTGATGTGTTCATAGGCAAAGCTCGTGGATTTCATTCACATATTTTACTTTCATTGTAACTTATCAAAATTTGTAAAATGTGATTTTATACTATAGAGTCAATGAATATAAAATAACAAATTAAAAATGACCTTATAAAATGTGATGTGTTCATAGGCAAAGCTCGTGGATTTCATTCACATATTTTACTTTCATTGTAACTTATCAAAATTTGTAAAATGTGATTTTATACTATAGAGTGTGATTTATATGATCATGGGCTTGTGGTCCAATGGGCATTGCTTATTCAGTTAAGCGTGCCCGGGTGAGAGTAGTACCGGTTTGCGTGACCAACCAGGAAGTCTTCATTTGGGGACCACAAGCTCTAATGATACTAGGCAATGAAAGGATAGCCTGCGAGCCATTAGTTGTGCAGGTTCGAATTCAAGCCGGCCCCGGTTCATCTGACCGTTACTCCAGCGAGTAATCTCGTGTGAAGGCGGTACGGTTTTCGAGCGGAAGCCGCTTAATCCCCACTGCGCCAGCGTGGGCCCAGTTCAGACAACATAGTCTGGGTATGTGGTGGATGAGGGCCTGCCATCTTAGCAGGTGCGACTCTAAACCAAAAATTGAAAGTCACATTCAAAAAAAAAAAAAAAAAAAAAAAAAAAAAAAAAAAAAAAAAAATAGTGATATATATAGTATGACAATGTACCATACCTACCCTAATAAAAATACTACTTGTGTAGTGGTCCTTTTACTTTTTTTTTTTAGTAATTTTCATGTTTAGTATATTTAAAAACATAATTGACTGGTAGGGAGATGGCAAGGCTCAATGGCTCATTTTACCAAAAGCTTAGGCCATGAATTCAAGTCCAACTAAAGCCATCTCTCTCTAGTAAACTTTTTTTTTTTTTTTTTTTTTTTTTTTCCTTTTTAAGAAGAAAAAGTAAAAAAAAAAAATGTTAGTGTTTAATGGCAGAAAAGTGTAGTAAACTTCCATTTTTTTTACTTTTTTTCTTATATATATATATATATATATATATATATATATATATATATATATATATATATATATATATATATATAGGGTAAGGTTCTAGAGAAAAGTGCATTTCGATAGAAAAGTGAAAAAATAACTATGATGCACTAGAATAATAATTGTGATGCACCGGGTTTTTTAAAACTGTGATGCACCACACTTTTTATTCTGCTGCATCACAGCTAAAAAACCCGGTGCATCACAGTTATTTTCTCACTTTTCTATCGAGATCAACTTTTCTCATGATCCCACCTCTATATATATATATATATATATATATATATATATATATATATATATATATATATATATATATATATATATATATATATATATATATATATATATGGTTTTACTAGAGAGAGATGGCTTTAATTGGACTTGAACTCATGGCCTAAGCTTTTGGTAAAATGAGCCATTGAGCCTTTGCCATCTCCCTACCAATCAATTATTAGTGCTTAACAATTGATAACAACGAAGCCCAATTGGGTTGGGCACTAGTCACAAGTAATCTCATCTCCGAGACTTTAATTATGTTTTTATTAACCAAAACTACATATATTGTTGTGGGAAAAGAAAAAAGAAAGAAGAATGAAGTTAAAAATGCAACTACAATTAAGTCCTTTTTTATGAACTTGAAACAAACTGTATTAAGATTGAAAGACAAACTTATATAAGCACAAGGTACTAGACGTGAATTCATAACAAAGTTTTTAAAAATATATACTTCTATGTAGTTAGGGTTGTACAGATTTGAACTATATTGAACTTGTTTGAGCTTGTATTATATTATAAGGTCATCAGATTTGAACTATATTGAGCTTTTGAATTGAGCTTAAATCAACTTTCGTAACTCATCTAAATCTCTACCATTTTCAAGATATCTGAGCTTTCAAGACTTTCTCAAGCTAAGCTCAATCCGCCACCACCATGAAAGCTCACTAGACTATGTATGAAATCATGAAATCTAGTAAGAGCTTAGTCTAAGGTTATGGAGTAGAGATTATATATGCATTCTCTGACCCAACTACGCTCGTTCTTGATACATTATTAGTGCATAATTTTTATTTATTTCTATTGTATTAGAACAATGTTTGTTTTCATTGTAAGTGTTTTAACAGTTGATCAAGATACGTCACATTTAGAGTACCAAAACTTTACTCTACTTGACTTAAAACATACATGTATCACAGAAGTTGCAATAACAAATACGTAGTACTAGGTATTTTTCTTTATAAATTATATGGAAACATAATGGGCTGTTGAAATGGGCTTAAAATGAGGCTTAACTTAAGTTTTTATTTCTTTTAACCAACACAAAAATAAACCCACTAGTTGAGTAGTTGATCACTTGATCTTACTTTTCAAAACAAGTTTACTTATGTTCGGGATAAAAAGATTATAAATATATTTCATTGTTTTTTTTGTTTTTTGTTTTTTTTAAATAATTGATAAAAATGCATTAAGTTATAAGAAACATCAAATTTAAAGGAAATGGAACGAGCATAAAGTTTGGCAATTTACGGATGTGATATGTTTTCAATTATAAAATTTAAAAAAGTGGCTTTTTATCACATAATGTTGTGGAAAATAGGGACTAGGAAAAAATTTTGATTTCCTCAACTTTCTATCATTAATTAATATACTTAAAAAAAAGTTGGGTAAGCCATTAATTAATTGGTCAACAAACTAAACAAATTCCACTTGTCTTTTCCCATACCATTTCACACTTTACATAAGAGACTATCTTGCATGCTTTAAATAATAAGTGTTTGTTTCATCCAAACCATAGTAACTTCCTGCTGCTTTTGGTACTTTCTTTTTCTTCATCAATTTACTAGTTTCAATATTTTGGTAGTGTTTGGGATTGCTTGTTCATCACCATATGAAATTCTCTTACGTGGTAGTATATTTCAAACACAAACAAATATCCCTCCTACAAATATGAACATTTGATTTTCTATTGCTCGTATTTGTACACAATATGATATTAGACTTTCATCTTCTTCTTAGTTCTTATTACAGTATTATCTCTATAATTCAGTTTTCCGTGCTTTGCTGTTTCTAACATTTCATTTCTCGTTTTGAAGGTCTAGTTGGTCATGGAAGGAGTAGATCGATTGAACGAGTTAAATGATGAATTCTTAATCGATAATATCATGTCTCGCTTGGACTGCACTACCAAAGAGCTGATTAGAACAACGGCTACCATCTCAAAACGATGGAAAAATCTCTGGACTCAACTACCTCATCTCATTTTCACATATCACCATGACGCCACAGATTTTGTATGTGGAGAAACTCATCTCCATGGTTACCTTTCTTTTATTGACAACACCCTAAATCAGTGTCCTACAAATCTCAACCTCAAAAAATTCAAACTTCAAATCAATTACCGTAGGGGTAATTCTCAAAAAAGTATTTTTGTATTAACGTATCTATTGTTTTGGGGAAAGAGGAAAACACAAAAAACGAAGCTAAAACTGCCACTACGATTATGTCTATTTTCTGTGAACTTGAAAAAAACTTTTGTAAGATTGAAAAACTTGAAACAAAATGAGCTCAAGCATGTGTTAAAACAGTTCGAGCTTATATAGGTGAATTCATAATGGAGTTTTTGAAACATATACTTCTATGTGGTTAGGGTTGTACAAAATTGGTTATATACGTTCATGCTTGGATTCAATTATTAGTTCGCCCGAATTTCATTTACATTGAGCTCCCGGATTATGCTCGAATGAGCTTTCTCGACTCATCCAAATCTCTACCATTTTCAAGATATCTTAGCTTTCAAATCATACATGTATCACAGAAGTTGCAATAACAAATAATTTTTTTTTTTTTTTTTTTTTCATAAGTTACATGGAAACATAATGGGCTGTTAAAATGGGCTTAAAAACAGGCCTAATTACTTAAATGTTTATTTCTTTTAACCAACACAAAAATAAACCCACTAGTTGAGTAGTTGATCTTACTTTTTTCAAAACAATTTTTTATTTATTTTTTTATTTTAAATAATTGTGATAATGAATTAAGTTAAAAGAAACATCAAATGGAAAGGAGATGGAAAGAGCATTAAAGTTGGCCAATTTACGCATGGGCATCCTTTTTCATGTGTAACATCGAAAAAAGTGGCTTTTTATCTCACAATGTTGTGAAAAAAAAAAAAAAAAAAAAAAAAAAACTATGAATCATTTCATTGGTCTAAACTTTCTATCATTAACAAATTAGTCAACAAACGAAACTATTCCACTTGTGTCTTTTCCTATCCCATTCACACTTTATTTCTTATTTTTCTTTCAACTTTGTTATTTATTGCTTAAATTTTTTTTTTCCTAATATTGCTTTTTATAGAAAAACATAACTAGAAATTAATTTTGAATGGCTATCATACATTTCTTTAATGGCAATGGAACATTTTTACTTACTTTCTATTATTGTTAATCCTCTAAGGACATTGGTGTCTTTTTCCATGTGATAATGGAAATGTGAATCTTTATTTACTATCATCAAAATAGTCAAGAAAATTTATTAATGATGACTTCTTATGATGTTCCACATTGTTGGCAAAAGATACTATGAATCTATATTACTTTAAAGGAAACCACTAGGAATATTGAATCTTTGGTGGAAAGCAATATTATCTCAAGTAAAGGTAATAAGTAAACAATTGAATTCAAAAATGATATCATATCAATATTTAAAGATTTACCTATGTTTCGAGAAGTACGGAGGTACAATGAGCTAAGTCCACATATATATTAGACATAAAATTATTCACAAGTTTTAGTTGTTTCAATCATTTTCTTATTCTATACAAGTCAACTTTCCTAATCAAGTTACACAATTACAACTTTAGACATAAAATTATTCACAAATTTTAATAGTTCTGTGGGTACATGTTTAATGTTTTCTGATAGAAAATATGATATACCATTATATTTTCTGCAGTTGACATTGATTTTTTAATATAAAATACTTTTATAAAACCAATGGAATATTTCGATAGCGTGTTTAAGATCATGAGAAAGATGAACAAAAAGATATGGCAAAAAGGATTTTATTTATAAGCAGGGGCTAAAAGCAGGAGTTGTGTGAGACACGAGCTATACACGAATTATTATTATTATTATTATTATTATTATTATTATTATTATTATTATTATAACATCACTTTTATTATTATTATTATTATTATATTTATTTATTTTTATTTTTTGCTACTTTCGTTTTTTGCGGTGTAGTTAGCACAGCAATTCTTTGTGTAACGCCCTCTTGAAAATTCTAGTTGTGTTTTAGGCTAAAAGTAAAAAATAAAAAGAATAAAAAAAACATGTGTGCAAAAAAGGAAAATAATAATATAGACTCATACTTATGAAGTAAGTTACTGCTAGTGAATTATTGGCATGCAACTTCATTCATAAAATTGAGCCTAAAACTAGAGAAAATTTTAACCTTCAACTAACTCCTTGTAATTGTATTGTTGCTTTCAACTTTTTTAACTCATCCGTATGCAATTAATTGTGTTATCATTAGACTTCAAAGAAAAACATTCTTGGTAGTTGTCATGACTTTAAGAAAAAATTAAGCGTTAAGAACTCTATTACTAGAAAATTTCAAAATTTCTAAGCATATGTGTGTCATCAACTCATCATCTTCAAATACTTTACTAGTTTATGATAATAAAGAAAAAGGTAAATGTCACAAAAGCCCATGTATTTTTGTTGTATAATTGAAAAATGCTTTTATAATTTTTTATTTATTTTTATTTTTTATTTTATTTTTTGATTAAGTCATCCAGTTATATATTAAGGCATGCTTGGTAGTGGATTATAGGAGGTGGGGAATGGTAAAAATAATGAAAAAAGTGTTTGGTATAGTATAATACAATGACACATTACCTAATAAATTAACGGGAATGCTTTTCTTTTCATGTCCCCACCATTATCATTGCCTTTTTCTTTTCCCCTTCCCCTCTCGAGTTTAAACCGAGCACACCTGATTGTTGAAAAAGCCCTTTTAATGAATTTGATTGATCTTACAAAGTTATTTAACATTTTTATTCAAAAAGAGAGACTGGTTGATGTTTTTATTTATTATTTTTTTTTTTTTTCAAAAATCTTATTTATTGCTTTAGTTTTTTCCTAATATTAGGTGTATTGCTTTTTATAGAAAAGCATGATTAGAAATTAATTTTGAATGGCTATCATACATTTCTTTAATGGCAATTTACACGTTTTATTTATGGGAATGTCTAACCAATGCCCTAAGGGCATTGGTTAAGCTTTATCTTTTTGTGGTTTTTAATTACTTAAATAGTCCTTGTAATTGACATAAAATGGCATATTTGGACAGGGACCCACAAAAAAGGAATTAAAAATCACAAAAAAACAAAGCTTAACCAATGCCCTTAAGGCATTGGGAGTTGATTTGCACACTTCATCAATTAATTGGGACACACCAATTAATTGTATTTGGACATTTATACCCTTACATGGGTAAAGTGTAAGGATAACTGTGAGGGTATAACTGTCCAAACACAATTAATTAGAGTGTCCTAATCAATTAATGGAATGTGCAAATCATCTCCCTAAGACATTGGTTAGACATTCCCTTTATTTATTTCTAATTATTGTTGATCTTCTGAGGACATTGGTATCTTTTTTCCACGTGACGATGAATTTTAATCTTTGTTTTTTCATCAAAACAATGGTGGAGACAATTTATTATTCATGACTTTATTTTGTTTGATGATCTAATCCAATCTAAGTTAATAGAGTCTTTGTGCAAAAGTTTAAAAGATTAATAAACGTGCAACTATTTAGCTTCACTTATTGTTTACATTGTCATGACTTTGTACTTAAAGTAGAGTTCAACCAATATTTAGATTATAAAATCATATAATTAACATTTGTTTGTTGAAAGTGAACTTTGAGACCCGAGTATAAAACGGATTATGCGTTTTTAAGGTCTCTATAACGTTGAAGTCATGTACGGTTGCACACCCTTGTAGTGTAAAATGTCAAATATTTAGCTTTTTTCGTAATTTGCTTCTCTTAGTATCAATTTATAATGTAGTTTCTAAAATTGATCAAAGTGTGTCCCCTCGACCAAAAATTTCTGGCTCCCCATGCATATATGCAATTACCATTAACAACAAAATCAAGTAATTTTCTGTAAAAGATACTATGAACCAAAACTATGTGTCAACAACAAACAGGAATATTGAATGTTCGAATCTTTTATATAATAAAATAAAACCCCTGTTGGAATTTTGCATTTTAAAAAAATCAATTCATACCTGATTTAGTAATAATTTTATTTAAAAAAATTATTTTCTTATTAGGTAATATTTTATATTTATAAAAAAATATAGATAAGATATTAAAAAAAATTATTTATTTTATATTTATCCACAACACAAGTAGAAGATAAATACAAAAAATATAGATAAGATGCAATTAACAATAGGATTAAAATTTTCAAATAATTATTTCAAAATTTTTTTTAAAAACTCGCGCGTACACGGGTATTATAACTAGTTTTAAAAATGATATCATATCAACATTCAAAGATTTTATCATTTATCTATATTTCGAGAAGTACAGAGGTACAAAGTGTCAAAGTCCCGTGGATCTATAACTCTTTTATCACCGTACAAAGTGTTTCAAATTTAACGGAAAGTCTGCCTTATATTATTACGGAGTATTTTCTTTTTTACAAACATGGTCTTTTATTCTTCTTCTTTTTTACTTTTAGCCCCTGCTTAGAGGGATGGGTCGAGAAAGTTTTTTTTTTTTTTTTTTTTTTTTTTTTAGTAGTAACATCCAATTGGGCCCTGCTACTCGCTTATCGCTTGGAGGGGTAAAAGTCCCGTGAGAGACTCAAACTTGAAACCTCCCCTAGCCAAACATCCTCTCCTAAGGCATTTTGAAAAAACTTTGGTAGCCAACTGAACTAGCCCAGTTGGTTTGGTCGAGTGAGTTATATACCCACGTTTGGAGTTGTCATACAAGCTGACCCGAACCGAACCCGAATATGGCTATTCGGGTCGGGTCATTCAAGTTCAAATTTATATACGGGCCGGGTCAACCTGAATTGACCCAAGTTCTAAACAATGTCGGGTTCGAGTTTAATATATGTATCTTCCTCGGGTTCGGGTCAATCCGAGTGACCCGAGTTTGATTTTTATTTCCTTTCTAAATTTTATGTATTTCACGTTTGAACACGAAAATTGTGACCCAACCCAAATTGACCCAACACGAATTGACACGAACTCGAATTGACCCGACCTAAGTAATCCGAGTTCTAAATAAGGTCGGGTTCGGGTATGTTTTTTAAGCCTTGACCCGAACCTGTCCGGGTCAACCCGAATAACACCCCTACCCTTTTATATGAAAAATGTACCTATAACATTACCTATAAAACTTATATTGCACCAGTGCTTTGGTGTTATAGGGTTTTCGCCATCCCTTTACCACCCGTTAGACGTTTACATTTTATTTTATTTTATTTTTATTATTATTATTATTATTTTTTGTGATGTGTTATATGAATTTTTTGAAAAAGTTTTTTGTTTTATAAGCGTGTTATAGGGTCTATACTGACGCGATAAGCAATTATAAAATTTATAGATGTCCACTGCACCCACCACTCTCGTAAATAAATTCTTTTTTGCAATATGTTTTTGTTCATCTTTCACATGATCTCTAAGCACGTTATCGAAATATTTCATTGGTTTTATAAAGTATTTTATATTAGAAAAGCAATGTCAACTGCAGAAAATATAATGGTATATCAAATTTTATAGTACTCCATGGTATGCAAGCAAGCAACCAACCTGGAGTTGGTCAAAAGTTGGAATTTTGTGCGTTGATTAAGAAAGTTGACCTAATAGAAAATTTTAACCTTCAGCTAACTCCTAGTAAATAATTGTATTGTTGCTTTCAGCCTTTTTAACTCATCCATTATCCATATGCCAAGCAATTATGTTATCGTTAGACTTCAAAGAAAAACATTCTTGGTAGTTGTCACGACTTTAATAAAAAAATTTAAACGTTAAGAACTCTATTACTAGAAATTTTGGAAATTTCTAAGCATATGTCATATGTGTGTCATCATCTTCAAATACTTTACTAGTTTATGATAATATAAAAAAATTACATATATAGTTGTTCTAATGAATAAATAATACTCACTCTGTCTCATATTTATTGTTCATATTTTCATTTTAGGATGTCTCAAAATAATTGTCCACTTTCCCTATTTAGTAAAAACTAGAGAATCTAGTTGAAGAATATTCAATTTTATTGGTTGAAAATTAAAGTGTCCCCACTTTTATTAAACTTTGTGTATTCTCTCTCATGACAATAATTTTGAGACGGAGGGAGTAATGATTTTTCATGTTATTGATTGAATCTACAGAGTGCAAGCAGATGCGAAGATAGGAGGAGTGTAATGTGGACACGTGCCTCATATCGAAAAAATTGTAATGTAAACTTTTTAAAATATTTAGTTAATGAACTGATTTGTAATGCAGTTTTTAAAAACTATTAAAGTTTGTTTTCTCGATCATAACTTTCTGACTCCACCATTAGTTGCAATGATTAACTTCCAAAATATCATTGTGTGAAAACAAGAATAGAAGTAAGAAAACAAAGGTGCAAGCCACCAACATTTTGAATCTTTCTTTTTTTCATCGGAGTAAATTGCAAGAATCGTCCTTGTTGTTTGCTCAAATTGCAGATTTCGTCCCTGAGTTTTCGAAAATGCAAGCGGCCTCTCTGTGGGGAGTTTTTGGTTCCGTTTTGGTCCTTGGTCATTGCAGAAATGGTCTTTGTGGTTTGCTCAAAATTGCACGTTTAGTCTCTGGCCAGGGACCAAAATGAAACCAAAAACTCACCACATTGAGGCCGCCTGCACTTTTAAAAACTCAGGGAAAAAATCTGCAATTTAGACAAACCATAGGACGATTCTTGCAATTTACTCTTTTCATCGTAACGAATAGTTACCCAATGATTGCTTCATTATAAATTTAAATGTAACACATATTCTATTGATAATTCAATCCAATCTGTATTTTAAATATTCGCTAATAAATGCGAAAATTATGTAAAGGATACACAACTACACATATTGAATCTTGATGGAATCATATAATTTGAATTAGATAATTAAATATTGAATTTAAAAATGATATCATATCAATATTCAAAGATTTACCTATGTTTCGAGAAGTACGGAGGCACAAAGTTCCATGGATCTATAACTCTTTTTATCACCGTAGAAAGTGTCACATTTTAAATAGAAAGTTTGTCTATTTTATTATTTTCCTTTTTTTGACAAATATAGTCTTTTTATTCTTTTTTCTTTCATTTAAACCCTTTTGTTTTCATTCTATCCATCTCACTCTCAACTCTCAAGCACACTATCAATATATACGTTGTTTACTTTTAGCTCAACTAAAATATTGTGAAGAAAAGCACTTACTTATCAAACATAATCCAACAAAGGCAATTAGCATGTGTTCTTGCATCCTATGCGACAAAATCACAAAATTCTATATAAGTGGTAACTACATGAAGTATATCACATGTTAATTCGAATTAACTACATACTTTGTGTGAATATAAGTCATATGACAAGCAGTGGTGGACTCAGAAATTTTTTTAAGAGTTTGTATCTTTTTCAAAGCTGAACACCGTATGTACTTAACGTTACACTCTAAACAAAATAAAAAATATTTTCTTTTTACATTACACATAATGTTAAGAGGATATGAACGTGCATACTATTTGTCTCAAGTATTTCCGCCTCTTAGCACCTTGTAAATTAAAATAATAAAACATGGATGTCATGAATATATTTGTGTCGCTTTCGATTATTTTTTAATCAATAGTACGTTTTTTTTACTTTTGAGTATTTGACATGTTCAAAGTCAATCGTACTATATACTGTATGACAAGTTGACAGTATACAAAGTTGTTTAGTCTACATGATGCAATCCATATCCATAACAGATATCCAAACTTTTATTTAATCCAAACATACATTATGTTATCATGTATATGTTGACAAAATGTAGCGGTATCAGTTAACAGTAGCAGCAGTAAGCAGTAGTAGTTACTTAGTTAGTAATAACAGTTGCCAATACCTGTTTACTTAATAAAAGAGTTATGTAACGTAATTATAGGCTATGTTTGACGCAGAGCTTTTTTGGACAATGAGTGGTGAGCATTAGCTTTTTGGTTTTTAGTGTTCGTTTGGCAAAAGAGCGATGAGCTTTGTTATTTTTTAAAAAATCTCATTTTTCCAATGCTTCTTTAAGAAGCAGTGAGCTGTGGCTACAGCTCACTGCTACTACTTACAGCTAGTTTTTCCAAACAAAGCCATAATGGCATAATGTGTAAAATGACGTAAAATAAAATATAAGCGCATAAAGCATAACATTAATAAAAAGATTCTAATGCTTTCCGAGGAAACATTTTAAATAAGAGCAGTTACACAAAATACAAATACTAATTGCTTGATACCAAACAAGCTTTGCATTTAAAACAGTACTTATTAATCGCCCTAAAACGCTCTTAAATACTCGCCGCCAAACATAGTAACATCAAGCAGAAACAAAGGACCAAAAAGCCAATATCTGAAAAACACAAGGTCAAAAACACAATCACCTTAAAAAGAATCATAATAGAACCAAAAGTCAACAGTCAAAGACGATAGGCTCACTTATTCTTCTCCTTATTTTTCGTTTCTGTTTCATACATCTCGGTATATAACTATATATTAACACACTCTCATCATCATTTTCACAACCAAATCATTTTTGTTGGGTGCCCCAAACCTTAAACAACAACATGGCATCTTCATGTCCAGCCGACCTGGCCTCCATGTTTGGAACCAACATCGCAAACGCAACAGCAGCCGCAGACTTAATTTGCAACAAGTTCACAGACACTGCCTTCGCAGTCGACTCTACGTACCTTTTGTTCTCAGCGTACCTAGTGTTCTCCATGCAGCTAGGTTTTGCCATGCTGTGTGCTGGCTCAGTTCGAGCCAAAAATACTATGAACATCATGCTTACTAATGTTCTTGACGCTGCTGCCGGGGGCTTGTTTTATTATCTTTTCGGGTTTGCTTTCGCTTTCGGGACACCTTCTAATGGTTTCATAGGAAGGTAAGGTCATCAATTTTTCTTAAATGTATCTGGTCCATTGAAATGTGTTTCTATATTACAGTTATGTTTGGTCCTTGTTCCGTCCCTGGCTCTTCAGAACATCTCTTTATTATGAGTAGTGATTGAGAGACCGAGGGGCGGACCTAGGCATCAACTTTGGGGGGCGGTGCCCTCTACGACTCGTCGAAAAAGTTCAGGTTTTAGTGTAAAAAAATTTTTTTAGGACGTTTTTATTAAAGTGCACCCCTAAAAAAAATCAAATTGCCCCCACCTTGAAGCCAAAAATGTAAAAACCTTATTAGTTTTTAGTGTAAAAAAACAAAAATTATAACCTTTTTATTAAGTGTATCATGAATTTTATCAAAAAAAAATTTTTTTGCCCCCGCCTTGAAAAATCATGGGTCCGCCACTGGAGAGACCTAAATTATATGACTAAAGATATGCCTAAGCCTGCGTGCTATCAGCCATGGGACCACTTTTTCACAAACTATCAAGATCATGCCACAAATGTTTAGGCAAATAATTAGGTTTTCCAATCATGTTCCCTTTATTATATGTATTTATATGTTAATTGTACAGACTTTTTTATGTATTTCGGTTTTTACAGGCATAACTTTGGTCTTAAGGATATACCAACTACAAACTTTGACTATAGCTACTTTTTATATCAATGGGCTTTTGCTATTGCTGCTGCTGGTATTACATCTGGATCAATTGCTGAAAGGACACAGTTTGTAGCTTATTTGATATATTCGGCTTTTTTGACTGGCTTTGTGTACCCTGTTGTTTCTCATTGGTTTTGGTCTGCTGATGGGTGGGCTAGTGCTACTAATTATGATTCGTTGTTGTTCGGGTCTGGTGTGATTGATTTTGCGGGATCAGGTGTGGTTCATATGGTTGGTGGGATTGCGGGTTTGTGGGGTGCTTTCATTGAGGGGCCTAGGATTGGGAGGTTTGATCAAAATGGGCGATCTGTGGCGTTAAAGGGCCATAGCGCGTCTTTGGTGGTTTTGGGTACCTTTTTGTTGTGGTTTGGTTGGTATGGGTTTAACCCGGGCTCGTTTACTAAAATATTGGCCCCGTATGAGTCCGGGAATTATTATGGACAGTGGAGTGCAATTGGTAGGACCGCAGTGACTACAACTTTAGCTGGTTGTACTGCGGCCCTAACAACTTTATTTGGGAAAAGAATATTGTCAGGACATTGGAATGTGACAGATGTGTGTAATGGGCTTTTGGGTGGATTTGCTGCTATAACCGCGGGTTGTTCAGTTGTTGACCCGTGGGCTGCGGTTATATGCGGATTTGTAGCCGCGTGTGTTTTGACCGGGTGCAATTACTTAGCTGTAAAGTTCAAGTATGATGACCCATTGGAAGCAGCTCAACTACACGGTGGCTGTGGTGCGTGGGGGATTATTTTTACTGCTTTATTCGCAAAAGAGAAATACGTAAATGAAGTGTATGCAATTCCAGGCAAAACAAGCCGACCCTACGGGCTATTTATGGGAGGCGGGGGAAAACTATTGGCTGCACATATCATTCAGATACTAGTGATATTTGCCTTTGTGAGCGCGACTATGGGTCCATTGTTTTGGGGTCTACACAAACTAAAGTTGCTAAGGATCTCGCCTGAAGATGAAACTGCGGGTATGGATATGACACGACATGGTGGATTCGCGTACGTTTATCACGATGAAGATGATCAAAAGGCTTTCCCCATGAGGAAGATTGAACCGGCTTTATCTGCTTAATTAGTATTAATTGTGTTTCTATTTGTGTTTGTGTAGGTATTTGGTGTTTCATTGCTTTCCTTAGCAAGTTTTTTAGGATTTTCGTACAAATATTGGTTTGGTATTTTATTGAAATTTGATTCCTAGGAGCTTTTAATTTGTCGAACATATTATAAATGCTATCTGTGTCATGGAAATTTCATAGCTGTTTGTTACTTCATGAGTTCCTTTCATCATGAGATCTATGTAATCACGATTCGAGCTCACAACTATTTGATTGAAAAACTTTTTACATAACTTTAACAGTCGTAAAAAAATAAAAAATAAAAGGATATGGGAGTTTTGGATATGTGTTATCATGATAATGGAAATGATCGATCGTCGGTTAGTCACTCGATAAGGTGGATATTCAACTTGAGTTGCAACATGTGCTTCATTATTGTTCGTGTACAGTATATCAATCAATAATACTCCAATATAATATAGTTACCTTAATCATTTTTTATTTTTTTTTATTTTCTTATTATTATTATTTTTTTTGATATCATATATGTACACTTTTACGATCCACACGGGTATGTTTGTGAAACGTAGCACTAGCAAAAGCAGTAACGTAAAAAGCCATATACACATACTAACATTTTTTTTTAATGATGAAATATATTACTTCAAAACTCAATATGTACAAACAAGCAACTTATAAAAGGAGTTGGGCATGTCCCAAACACCCTTTAAATTCTTTTAAATAAATGAAAGGGGCGTATACGTAATTTAAAAGCCAAAACGCTAACGGCTAAATCCAAATGGTTTTTCATAAAGCGTTTTGGATGAGAGCGGTTACACATGATTCAACCGCTAGTTACTTGTTGTCAAACAAACATTATATTTAAACCGTTAGTCACTTGCGCTAGTTGTTTCATAATGTTCATTCGCGAAATGCTATATTTTTCATAGATTATACATCAAAGCGATACTTAAATGCTAACAAAGTTTTGTTTAACAAATAATTTTTTTTATTATTTTTATTATTTATTTATTTATTTATTTATTTTTAACAAATGTAGTTAAACTTTTTGGACTCATTGATAGCTGTCGAATACATCCATGGATCCTATTTGTAATTTTCTTAGGTCGAAAATGATAGATGAAGTCAAGTCAACTGAGATTATCATCTTTTGGTAGCACACAAAGACTTTTAAAGCAAGTTGCTTTTATGAACGGTGTAATTGAATAATTCCACATGACTTTAAATCACACTCAACCACTACCCTTGCGTAAGATACAAAAGCAATTTATGGCTGATATTCCTACACCGTAAACATCAAAACACAACTGGACTACCTAATAAATGAATTCACGAAGAACCTTTGATTATATAACAACAAGAAATCATGTCATGGCGAGATATAAGTAAACTATGATCCAAGCGGTTATATCACTAGGATTTTCGGGAAGGTGTTGCATTTTTTTTCCCTATAAGGACTAAGGCTATGTTTGGCAAAAGTAGCTGTGAACAGTAGCAGTAGTGAGCAGTGAGTTGTAACCACAGCTCACTGCTCACCGCTCACAGCTTCTTATACAAGCATTGGAAAAATGAGTTTTCCTAAAAAATAGCAAAACTCATCGCTCTTTTAACAAACGAACACTAAAAATCAAAAAGCTCATTGCTCACCACTCATCGCCCCAAAAAGCTCTGCGCCAAACATGGCCTAAAAATCACATCACAAAGATTTTTAATAAAAAAAATAGCATAGAAAACTTTGGGTTAGTATGAGAAATGATCCGACACAATCACCAAACATTTAGTTAGGCCGCGTACATTTTAGTCAAATATCAAAATAACCTCAGTCGAGAAAACTTTCTCCTTTCATATATATCTTCTTGTTTTCTGACCCGTTAACATTTTAGAATAATTTCAGATGTATGTGTTTAGCTTAGCTGGTCATTATAGTGTATTTATGTTGGATAAATGGGTGAATGGAATAAGAGGATGTTTGGAACAAAGAGGGTGTTTTGATTCATAAAAGGTATCTCCTTTTAATTGATGTTGTAACAACTTGATGGAGATTTAATGACATTATGATTGTCATTATACCAATTGTAACACTGTTTTAAAGGCAATTAACATGTTGTTTATTGTCATTAAACATCAGTTACTATGTTGGGTGTATAAGTACCACCATCAGGTTGTAGAAAAAAAATGAAAAGAGATAACGCCATAACACACCAAACGAAATTGTCCTCCTATAAGTTTTTTATCTGATCAAAGAATACACAATAGAGTTTCAGGCATCTTAGTCATCTCCGGCAGTACAACTGCTTCGATCATTGTACCCTGGGAAACGGACTGCGAATAGACGGCAAATCCGTTTTAAAGGAAGCGTGTCAAACAATTGCCTCGGTCCCGTTCATGAATCGGTGATATCTACTTCTATTTTTTGAAAATTGTTTTATGCTTATGTTTGTAACTTTAGTTTACAATTTTCTGTCCTTTCCATGTATTGTATCATTATGGTGATTTCTGATTTTAGATAATTTTCCCTACAATTTATTCATATCATATTACAAAAGAGAATATAATGCACATGTCAAGGAGTTGACTTTGCTCAAATAACGGGGTGTAGTGGCAGGTCATTATGAAAAAAATCCGCGAGTCACTTATGTCTCAGCGTTACATATTGTTTTCGTATAGATAAGTTTTGATATATATGCTAGGTGATTACAAAAGTAAATTCATGACATAAGGTAATGTACGTATGGCGAGTTTAAAAGTAACTTACGTGAACTGTTGTAAAATTTGATCACCAAACACAAAGTTTAGTATGATTCAAGTAAAATTTGGTTTAAGGGGACAAAATAGTTCCAAAAAACTAAACCAATTCACACGTAATCAATGATAAAATTATACTCGATGGAGGATCTCCTTGTCCAATTGCTTCACTAAAAAACTGTCTCTTGGCCTCAATTAACCGAGTACCTTCAATTCTTTAAAAGATATATGGTGTGTAATGAACACATAAATGATACTAAAGTTTCACTAAACAACATTTAGGTGCTTTATAAAACTTTTCTAAAAGACTATTCAACCTTACAAGTTCATCACACATAGGTTGAGGAAATGAAATGTTCTTTGCCTATATACTTCAACATATATGGATATAATGTGTTTAGAATGGTATTATGTTTAGGTTATACCTTGATCAATGACGTTCGTATATAAAGTGAGACTGAACGTCTTTAAGAAAAGGTTCTCCTGAATTTGTACAAGTTCTTAACTTTTTATGTTAACTTCTTTGTGTTTTTTAAAAAGTACCCCAAAATTTGAATTACAAAGATTAGAGTACATAATTTTGTGTATCTAGATTTTAATTACTTTTCAAAGGTATACGACGTAGTTATATACTTATATCCTAGTTAGCGGTAAATGGTAAGAAAGATAACGATCAATACTATAGATCCTAGCTACTGACAAGTGGTAACATTACGAGTTCTACAGGTAGCAACATTTTGGTCAACCTTCATGACGCAAAGCTAGTTGATTCCGAAAAAGGGAACTTTGCAAAACAATTGTCAGCTTTTCTTAAAACCGGTGAACATTCTTTTAAATCGAGTCAACCTGTGCATACTTCCTATGTATTATCTTGAAGTACAATGTGTAGTTGTGTACACACCAGATATCTACTTCCTCAAAATCACTTTAAAATCTAATTGATTAACACCACAACATTAAGATTACCTAATAGAAATTCAAACAGTACTAAGGTTGATCATAGCAGTTTTAAACACAAATCCAAAATGAACAAATATGATCCAAAATCTCAAAGTTTCACTCAAACCACACAAGTCACGTTCAAAAATAGTCCTTGAACTTTGATGGTTTCCTAATAAACCTCCTAGGTCGCGGAATTGGACCATCATTTGAAACAAGTCCTGCACCAGGTTGTCTCGTCGAACGTTTATCAACAGGGGGAGGTCTTGATGTATGAACAACTACTACATCTTTATCTGCTACATCTCCTGCCAAAGATAAATGCCACCACTGACACAGCATCTTCAGCATTCCGCACTGCCGATGAGCTCCCAGAATCTTGGCTGTGAGAGGTACAATGAGGGCACGGGTCTATCTAGAAAAAAAAGGACAACGATAATTAGAATCGGGATTTACTCGAGGTACTACAATGTGAGGCACTAAAATGTAGACATACTAAAATGTGGGCATACTTACATCGCTTGCTTTCAAAGCCTTTAATAAGATCTTTCACCCTTTGACCTTTATACTTTTGGATTGGCGAGGACTATTGGGACTTTTTGTCAGAAAGCTTGGGTTGTATCTCACGTATGCGATTATAAATAACAGCCTAACACAATATACGTTTATTAGTAAGATGATTTGGGTACAAAAGAAATATGGCACAAATCATTTATTTTTATTTTTCGGAGAAAAAGGTGAAGATTTTATTAATAAAAAACTATGATGAGTTACATCAAATAAACACTAAGAGGACAGCTTGAGCGTGATTGGAACATACCTCCAAGACAGGCATAGGACCCTCGAAAGAGTGTTCACTAATACACCCATTCTTGTCCCGGTCTTTGCAACCCACCAAAGCCCAACGCAGGTGCTGCTCTATGGCTTTGGGCCAGTTTACTGTCTCACATTTCTCTATATCTTCAACCGCCACATCTTAGCCTGTGGGACCCGGCTGGAGTTCGCTTCACACAAGAGCACTTCCTCCATTAGATAAAATATCGTAAGCTTTTTGAAAATCAACTTTCCCTCATCATCACCTACACTCATCCCCATCAGCATTGCTCGGATATGGTTAGCTGAGATTTTACCTTACGCACCACTAACTAACTCCCCTATAAGTTTAAATAGGTATTGAGGAAAATGTGGACAGGAACTCAGGCCTTCTTCATATTCTTTAAGGCTTATTCAACTATCTCTCATGCCAGTCACTTCGGCAATCTCTTTGGAGCAAAAACTGATAGATGCTTTGCGGGAGTGATGACGACTCTTTCGGGTTGGTTATTTTTGAAAGATCTCCGAAAACAGAGTCCTTCAGCAAGTCAGACTTGTTTTCTTCGAGCTTCAAGTTAGCTATTCTTCTCAGTCCTCCCATAAGTCTTACTTTTACTTGTGCCGTAGACTTGTGTCCTTGTGGCTGAAAAAGGCAAAACCAAACTGACATTAGAGATATCAAGTTTGGTTATCTCATATATATTTAGAGAAAACACAGCCAAGGAACCTATTGTAATTCAGGTCAACCCGACTAACCCGAATTCTAAATAGGATCGGGTCTCGGGTATAATAATTATGTTTAACTCGGGTTCGGGTCAACCTGACTAACACGGCTAAGATTTTTTTTTTTTTTTTTTTTTTTTTTTTTTTTTTTAATATATATAATTTCTACTTAGAGTGAAAAAGAGTTTTTTTTTTTTTTTTTTTTTTTTTTTTTTTTTTTTAATTTTACCTATATTCGGGTTGACACAAACCCAACTGACCCGAACCAACTTGGACCCGACCTGAGTTGACCGGAACTCGAGTAACCCGAATTTAACTAAGATGTCGACTTCTCACAAGACAATCAATGTGACAGCTGAGATGATCAATGAAACGACCGCGCAACAAGCACCTGATCAGGTAACATCCGATTAGAGGTCTGAATCATCTATATTATTTTACGGAGATTTAGGTTTAAAGGGGTGTTTGTTTAGATTAAATAGATGTGGCTTATTTAAGGGTGGCCCATTTTTATTAGTTTGAGTTCATTTAAGGGTGGCCCATTTTTATCCGTATCCGAGTTGGCCGATTCGTGTCTGATTTGACTGACTTATTTCCGATTAATCTGCTTGTTGACCGATTCTTGACCAAACCGATTAATAAGGCCGAATAATAAAAATCAAGGCGGTTAATCTCCACCTAGCACCGATTAATCGGCCGCCTAGGTTGATGTTTGCAACTAGGGGTGGGAATCGGGCTAGGTTGATCGGGTTCGGGTCAAACGGGTCGGGTCCAACTCGGGTTGAGGCTAAAAATAAGTTAGCCGATCCCGACACTAGTTGAATTCGTGTTACTCGAGTTCGGGGCAACTCGGGTCGGGTCCAAGTTGAGTCGGGTCAGTTGGGTTTATGTCAACCCGAAAAAAAAAAAAAAAAAAAAAAAAAAAAAAAAAAAAAAAAAAAACTTTTTTTTCACTCTTTTTAATGTAAATTATATAAAATTTATATTAAAAAATATTGAAAATATACTCCCTCCGTCCCATATTAAGTGTGCACAATGAAATCTTGGGATGTCCCAAATTAAGTGTCCATATTGTATTCCAACCAATGATATGAGACTTTAGTGGGCAAAAATGATATTTGATTGGTGGAAAAAGTAGTTAGTTGAATTTTCTAAAACTTTGTGCATTAAAAAAATACACTTAATATGACGAAGCGAGTAAAAAAAAATCTTAGCCGGGTTAGTCGGGTTGACCCGAACCCGAGTTAAACAGAATTATTATACCCGAGACCCGATCCTATTTAGAATTCAGGTTTGTCGGGTTGACCCGAATTACAATAGGTTCCTTGGCTGTGTTTTCTCTAAATATATATGAGATAACCAAACTTGATATATCTAATGTCAGTTTGGTTTTGCCTTTTTCAGCCACAAGGACAGAAATCTACGGCACAAGTAGAAGTAAGACTTATGGGAGGACTGAGAAGAATAGCTAACTTGAAGCTGGAAGAAAAAAAGTCTGCTGAAGGATTCTGTTTTCGGAGATCTTTCAAAAATAACCAACCTGAAAGAGTCGTCATCACTCCCGCTAACTCCCTTGTACACATCATACGATGCTCATAAAGGTGTCTTTGTTTTCAATGACGAAGCATCTTTCATTTTTTGCTCCAAAGAGATTGCCGAAGTGACTGGCATGAGAGATAGTGGAATAAGCCTTAAAGAATATGAAGAAGGCCTGAGTTCCTCTCCGCATTTTCCTCAATACCTATTTAAACTTATAGGGGAGTTAGTTAGTGGTGCGAAAGGTAAAATCTTAGCTAACCATATCCGAGCAATGCTGATGGGGATGAGTGTAGGTGATGATGAGGGAAAGTTGATTTTCAAAAAGCTTATGATATTTTATCTGATGAAGGAAGTGCTCTTGTGTGAAGCGAACTCCAGCCGGGTCCCACAGGCTAAGATGTGGCAGTTGGTTGAAGATATAGAGAAATGTGAGACAGTAAACTGGCCCAAAGCCATAGAGCAGCATCTGTGTAGGGCTTTGGTGGGTTGCAAAGACTGGGACAAGAACGGGTGTATTGGTGAACACTCTTTCGAGGGTCCTATGCCTGTCTTGGAGATATGTTCTAATCAAGCTCAAGCTGTCCTCTTAGTCTTTATTTGATGTAACTCATGATAGTTTTTTATTAATAAAATCTTCACCTCTCTCAGAAAATAAATAAATAAATAAATGATTTGTGCCATATTTCTTTTGTACCAAAATCTTCTTACTAATGAACGTATATTGTGTTATGTTGTTATTTGTAATCACATACATGAGATACAACCCAAGCTTTCTGACAAAAAGTCCCAAGAGTCCCCGCCAATCCAGAAGTATAAAGGTCAAAGGGTGAAAGATCTTGACATTGTATTAAAGGCTTTGAAAGCAAACAATGTAAGTATGCCCACATTTTAGTATGTCTACATTTTACTGCCTCACATTGTACTACCTCGAGTAAATCCCGATTCTAATTATCATTGTCCTTTTTTTTCCAGATTGACCCGTGCCCTCATTGTACCTCTCGCAGCCAAGATTCTGGGAGCCCAGATTCTTGCAGCTCATCGGCTGTGAAGAATGTTGAAGATGTTGTGTCAGTGGTGGCAGAGATTGCCAATTTATTTGTGTTAGGAGATGTAGCTGATAAAGATGTAGTAGCTGTTCGTACATCAAGACCTCCCCATGTTGATAAACGTTCGATGAGACAACCTGATGCAGGACGTGTTTCAAATGATGGTCCAATTCCGCGACCTAGGAGGGTTACTAGGAAACCATCAAAGTTCAAGGACTACTTTTTAAAACTATATGTATCATGGACTTGTTATGTTGTATGAAGCTTTGTATGTTTTATTAATTTGTATAATGTGTATAATAACATGTACTTTTCATTTTAGGGTATTCAAAATAACATTAATTAGTGTGTTTAATTATTTCATATGAATTATGTTGTAGCTTATTTAAATTGTACATTATAAAAAATTTATTGTACTTTTTAGTAAGTGGTGTTTAAATTGGTTGTATTTAATTTGGTGGATATATTTTTAATTAGTTGTATAATGTGAATAAATAATTGTACTTTTAAGTAATGAGTTGTTTTAATAAGAGTATTAATTACATCATTTTTCTCTCTCATATGACCAAGTGTTGAAAACTTTAACTATTTATTTTGAATATTTTTCCTAGTATAGATAACTCACTATATTTTGACGTGAAACTAGAGCCCAACTTTCACTTTTTAAAGACTTACCATTGGGCCATCACAATGGGCTATCCTATGTAGCTGGACTGTCTACACAGGCACAAATCCGGCTTTGCATAACACTCAGTGACTCGGTCATTGGTTTACAACAAAACCCACCTTTCTTTAAATTTCTTTATTCCAGAAAAAAAAACAAAAGAAAAATATTGACCAATGAGTTTGGTGGTGACCTCGAAGACAACAACAACAACAACAACAACGATGACGTCATCCAAGTCTACGAAGAAGAAGAAGACGACGAAGACGAGAGTTAAGAAATGATGATTGGCAGAGGAGATGATGTCATTGAAGGCAGGATTCGTTACGGCGGCGGCGGCAGACGGTTCAACCGCCGTGGAGGAGGAGAAGTTAAGATGGATGATGCTGGCTTCTTTAACTCTTTTGAAGATGACTTTGATGATCAGGATCTGCTTTAATTTTTAATCTCTAGGGTTTATTTATTTATGTCTATTAGTAATTTACAAAACAATGCCTTATTCTCTATGGATGATACTTATTAATTATAGTCTTTTTTTTCTATTGGTTGATTTGTGAAATTGGGGAAAAAGGTATTTTTTATTTTTTTGGTTTTAGAAGAAGGATATTGTAGATGATTCTATGTGCGTAATATTTATTTGCTATAATAATAGTCCTCTGACTATCTATATCCTGTAAACCAAGATAATCTCGATGTTACTTTGTGGAGAAACGTGAAGGACCAAATTTGTAGAAACAAAACTCTACAACCGCTAGTTAGTTAAAGTAGTTATTAGTTAGTTATTTCTGGACAAAACTCGAAGGGTCATGTCGATTCATGCATACCTATTCGAATGGTTGTGATGGTTGGAATGCAACCTTTCACAAAGTATATATACATATGAACTTGTAACTTTACATTGGTTAGACAAATATATATAAGTTATCTTTAGTTATTTCGTTTGCAAATCTTATTTGACTCAACCATAAAACCGTACACATTCATATACACGGCTGGGACAACAAATGGTATCAGAGCTATGGCTCTCGACCATGGGATTTGCCAACATCAATGATCAATGGAGGTTTTCACACTGGAAGATATTTGCTCAGGGAAACACCCAAGCGTGTTTATCAATGGAACACAAGGAGGACAAGCATCTCTCCCAAAGGGAAAGAAATGCTTCTGAAAGAGGTCTTGGAGAACAAAGCATACAACAATGACAAGTTGAAAGAAAACCAGAAAGAAGAGAAGATGAAAACAAAGACAGAAAAGAAATCAAGATGTTATATCTGTAAAGAGAAGGGACATGCCTTCTGGGCGTGTGAAACTAGGAAACGAATTGCAGTTGCATAATTAAATCAAGAATTGTCCACTACATCAAATATTCTTGAAGAAGAAGCAAAATACCCAGAGACTGTTCATGTTATTGGAGATTACATGGTAGAAGGAACAAACTTGAAAACTTGGAATGAAGTTTGGTACGTTAGTAATCAGTACAAGTTCCATCTATGTCCAAGAAGAAAACTATTCAAGAAGATTAAATACAAATTCAAGATGATTGGGAAAGAGGAGACAGAGAAGAAATTTATATTCTCATATGGAATTGGTCATGTTTCGATTGACACAGAAGATGGAGAAGTGATAATACCAAACGTTCAATATGCACTAGAGGTATCTCTAAACATTCTCAATTATGATTTATTGGAAGAGCAAGGGTATATGGTGAATACAGAAAACAACGTGCAAAATCAAATACATGTTTGATGAGGGATGGACTGGAAAGAAAGAGGGAATGAACACAGAAGATTTGGATCAGATATGGGGGCCAAAGCATGTAATAGCATAACACAACAGATACTTGGATGATTACTTTGAATCTTTGGATCCTAAAGAAGAGTGCTCCCTGGTTAAAGGATTGGATGATCTGAATGTTGACAGAGATGATGAGCATGATTATATAGATGATGACTATATAAGTTGGAATGGTACACTCTATGCATTAAAAGTTAATTCATACAATAGGTTTTTATCTTTCATGAATTTACTTAAAAAGGATAGTATTGTGTACAAAAATTGGGAAGTGTTCAGTAGAAAGTTTGTGGACATGCTAAAATGGTTTTACTTGGTGTATCTAAATTATGATTTGTTGGATGAGATACCACCAAAAATTAGAGTGATTAAAATGGATTTGCTGGCCTTACACAAATCAGTGGATAGCCTTGGAGGCTATGTGGCAGTCACATTAAGTGGCAAAGGGGGTTTGGTTGCACAAATGCATGGTCTGACAACCGGGGATGGAGAGGCAACAAAAGATTGTTTCACAAAGTTCATAGATATGGTTCTGGTATACCAAGACACTGCTCAAGTGCCATGGACAGAGAAAGCACAAGAAGAGAAGGGTGAAAGCAGTTGGACTGCAGAAAAGAACAACCCACAAGGCTTTGAAGGTTCAACAGGTAGATCAGTTAGGGATGGGTACACAGAAGAAGAGGTGAACCGGCTTGGTGTTAGAGATGCAAGCAATGAAGATCAGAATGATGAAGGTTCAAGCAATGGAAGTAGCAGCGACTTTGATGTCATTGTGTGAAGGAAAAGAAGCACTCACAAGAAACTTTGATACTAAAGCATTAGGAGGGAGATGTAGACCTTGTAATGCTTCATATCACAAGTTTGGAAGGAAAATCATTTACAGTCTAAGTATAAGTCTATTAAAACTTTAGTATATGTATTATTTAGTTAAGTTTGGGTCGAATATTAATGTTGTATGGGTTGAATAATGTTTGACAGTTAAATTAGTTATGTGACAGTTATTTGCCAAAGGATGCAACGTTTGGAAATAACTGTCAATAGACAGTCATGTCGTTTAGGAAAGAGTTGTGACTCTACACTATGTATAAATATGTTTTCTTTCAGAAAACATAAAAGCTCTTTTTCGTTTTATATAATAAAAGTCCATATTGTTATAGTAACATTGTTATTCTTATTGTATCTTTACTGCACACGACACAAACACAAATCTCACAGAAATCATGGTTAATTACAAACACATCTTGCATTCAAAAAATGTTGGCAAACGTCCTGTGAACAATTGGCATCAAGAGCCTTGTTGGAACACCTCTCGTTACACCATCAAAACAGAACCAGAAAACCAAGAACTTTGTATCGAGACAGAAACCAAAAACCCACGCTGAAAAACTTGTTTTTTCAGGAACAACGCACACCCTTGATCCTTGTTAACATTAGAAGGGTTTCCTAGATAACTTAGGGACATAAGAAAGTCGTATACAACTTTCTTTGTGTCGAAATTTGCAAACAGGAAGGACACCGAACCAAAAGTGGTGCCTTGGTTTGTTGTGATTATTCGTACGAGACAACAAAACCAGAAAAGAGGGAGAAAACATTTTGTTTAGAAGATTTCTTGTTATCAACAACAAGAACGCACTTGTTGGTTTTACTACAACGCAACAAGGGAAAAAGAAAGACGTCAAAGGAGTTTGTGTATCGTTACCGTGATACACAAGAAAGAAAAGGAAGCGCAGAAACATTAAAAGGCGTTGCTTGGAAGATTGAAGGTATACCGAATAACAAAACAATCAAGGATTGTTTGGACGTTGGCAATACAAAGAGCAGCAACAATATTGAAGAATACGCGACTTGATCACTCGCTACACAAAATACTGATTAGGGTATTAAGATTGTTGACATACGGTGTGGACAAAAGAAAAGAACGAAAGGAAGTATTGTGAAACAACGTGACATAGGAGACAAGCAACAGCGGAACGACAAACAAAAATCACTTTTGTTTAGACGTTGGTAGAATACCGTAGGGTATTAAGGAAAAGAAAAGAAGAAGGAAAGCAACCGGTTTGCTGTTTTGGCAGAAAATACCGCGGGTATTTTTTGAAAGAAAAGACTTGGAACAAAGAAAACAACGAGAACAATTTGAAGTTGATCGTGGCCAAAAAACACTTATGGTGGATTTGGAGGATAGCTGAGATATAACAAGGATCTAAGGCACGTAGTAGGAACCAAGTCAAGAAAGAAAAAGGAAGGAACAACGTGAAGTTTGGTTACTATACAAATCAGCCGAACTTGGAAGGAGACGTGGAAAGAAATAGCGTGGTTGATATAACTCTAAGTATCGACACACAAGTGGGAACATCATTGTGTTTTAAACACAACATACGAGGTCACAAAATTCATCATTTGGATTTCATTTATACTTTATAGTATAGATATTTTTTCACATTATTAGGAAATCCCGAGAACTATATATTGATCCCGTATTACTAGGATTCCCGGATAACTATTTTTGTTCCCCGTAGTAGTAGGATATACCATACTGGTTAGATTTCCCATACAAATTAAAAAGGTGAAGATTGTAAACACATCTAGGATGTCGGGTGGAGATGATGACAACAATATCAATAACACTATAGTAAAACCCATTACACCCTTTACACAATATCAATGCCCTAAACTCAAAACCACAAACTACAAATTAAAAGGTGAAGATTGTAAACACATCTAGGATGTCGGGTGGAGATGATGACACCAATATCAATAACACTATAGTAAAACCCATTACACCCATTACACAATATCAATGCCCTAAACTCAAAACCACAAACTACATTGTTTGGGCTATACAAATTAAGGTTATATTAGAGGCACATGGTTTATGGGAAACTATAGAACCTAAGGAAAACACCCAATTAGATGATAAGAAGGATAAGGCAACTATTGCCCTCCTATATCAAGCGGTGACCGAGGATGTGATATTACAAGTAGCAAGTTGTAAACTGCAAGAGAATTATGGGAATCATTGAAAAGGAGACACGTTGGAGGAGAAAAAGTGCAACAGGCACAATTACAATCACTAATGATAGGATTTAATGCCCTTCAAATGAAGGATGCAGAAACAGTGGATGCATTTATGAACAAACTAAATGGTTACGCCACGAAGGCTAAAGAATTAGGAAAAACCATGGATGAATCACTTTTAGTACGAAAACTATTAGACTCCACACCAGATAAGTTCATTCAGATAGTAGCATCCATAGAGCAGACAAGTGATCTAGATGATATCACCTTAGATGAGATCACTGGAAAATTAAAGGCATTCGAGGAAAGGATAAAACTCCGAAAGGGAGGACAAGTAGAAAGCCAGGATAACCTATTATTCGCACAAGGCGAACACTCTAGATATAAGAAACGTTTCAACAAGAATAGGGGTAGATCAAACTATACACGAGGAAACTGGCAGAATAAAGGAAATAGAGATAACTCGAATGGAGAAAATTCAACTCACAATGACAAGAACAATAAGAATAGAAGTGACTGGAAGAAGAAAGTAAAATGTTTCAATTGCGAGAAACATGGACATTTTAAGAAAGAATGTAGAAGTAAACCAACAACTCAGGAACAGTCAAACCTTATCTATAAAGACGATGAACCATCACTATTAATGACTACACACGAAGAAGTATTGTTAAATGAAGGACAAATACAACCCGGAAAGTATGCTACAACAGATGCTAGCATATGGTATTTAGATAATGGTGCAAGCAACCATATGACGGGAGCGAAGAGTCATTTTAAAGATATAGACGAAAATATCACTGGACGCGTTCGTTTTGGAGATGGATCGTATGTAGAGATAAAGGGTAGAGGTTCTATATTACTAGGATGTAGAAACAAGGAGCAAAAGATCATATCAGATGTTTACTACATACCAAACCTCAAGAGCAACATACTTAGTCTAGGACAGCTTACTGAAATAGGTTGTAAGATCATCATGAATGGGAACAAGCTGACTTTGTATGATAAGAATAAGAAGTTGTTGATGAAGGTAGAAAGGTCAAAAAATAGACTTTACAGTATTAGACTACAGATAGAAGCACCTATATGCCTCTTAGCAAATGTGGATAACCAAGCATGGTTATGGCACGCTAGATTAGGTCATCTGAACTTTGATGATATCAACAAGATGACAAGAAAGGGTATAGTAGAAGGAATACCAAGAATAAATCATATTGGACAAGTATGTGATGCATGTTTATTAGGAAAACATAGCAGAACACCATTTCCCAATCAAGCTAAATTCAGATCCAAGAACTTATGGAGATGATACGTGGGAATCGCACCAGGCTTTACCTCTCAAGGGATCTTGAGAAGCTTACAACCCCCACCAGGCAGTGTACCTGATCGTTGTAGTATAGTATAGTGACAAGTATCTGGGGATTGATCGTTCAGCTTAGGAATAGTGTCGCTGGGATTAGAAAACCTAAATACTAGTTCTAAAGGTGAGGGATGATTATTTTTGTATTTTATATTTTTTTAGAAAGCAAGTAAAAATCTCGGGTTTGAAGGATTTGGGCGGAATTAGTTGCTAATCAACTAACCCAATACTAAAGATGCAATCAAAATAAAATACTATAAATGAAAATAAACGAAATTATACTAAAGTTGTGAGCAATAAGTGGATAAAGTGTGTTTACTTAGATTTCACTACTCCCTAGACATCTTTTACACGTTAATTACTTGTTATAATTGCATGGATGACGGATCGTATTCCTTAATACCATTCTTGGGGTGGCACACTTAACTCCCCAATTCTATGAGCTCTTATATCCTCCTATACCATGCCCATCACAACCATAGGGATTATAAACAGTGGCTCATGCATTAAATACAACTAATAAAGACCTAGTGCGCGTCGGTTCATGTTTCTTAAGACGTTCAAGCATGTTACCAATTGGAGATCTGCCAGTTTTCTTAAGCCTAACATATAAATCATTCATCCAAGACAAGTATAAACAAGTAATCAACACATAATTAACATCTAGGTTTCATTAGATCCAAGCAAACACAAGATAGATCTAGCCTAGCATGATGGAATTAAGACAAGAACAAGATATAGACAACCAACACATAGACATATTGATTGAATTAAAAGAACACTTATCTCAATTACACATGAAAGGTATCAAGGGCTTGGAACCCTTGAAAAACCTGTAAAATTCGCACCAAGTTCGTACTTAGGGTTTCTCCAAAACTTCTCTCTTTTTAATGTGAAAATTAGAAAACTATATATAGGAAAAGGGGTCTGACGGCGTCAAGACTAAACTTGTGACGCCGTCACCTCGCCGCCAAAATTCTTCTCGGACTGCCTTGATCTACATTTGACGCCGTCATGTGATAATCATTTCCAGGCCGTCATGACTTTTACTCTTGACGCCCTACTTCGTGACGCCGTCAAATCTGTACTGGGTCGTCATGGAATTTTGCTCTTGACGCCGTCAGGAAGTTACTCTTGACGCCGTCACCTACTGTTCCCAGCATGGAAAATTAAGACTTTGGCGTTTTCTTCACTTTTATGCTCCAAAAACGTCCGAATTGCTTCCTTTTCCAGATTTCACTCCCAAAGTACCTAAAATCACAAAAGGAACGATTTAGGGCAATATTTGATCAAATAAATTCAATTCCGGGCTTAAATGACCCCCTAAAAGTGGATCATTTTTCGCCTCATCAGGAGATCTATGTGGTCCCATAAGTCCAACAACACATTCCGGAAAGAAACTCATCTTCTTACTAGTAGATGATTGTATATATGTTATATGTGGGCTTATTTTCTAGTAACTAAGGATCAAGCCTTCAACACATTTAAGGAATTTAGACAAAAGATTGAAATGGAGTTAAGATTGAAGTTAAGAATGCTAAGAACAAATAGAGGTGGCGAATTTACATCAAATGAATTCACAAAGTACTGTAAAGAGAATGGAATAACAAGAGAGTTAACAGCACCATACTCACCGCAACAGAATGGAGTAGTTGAAAGAAAATAGGATGGTGTTATCAACTACTAGGAGTATGATGAAAGCGATGAAGTTACCCTTAACTTTTTGGGCGGAAGCAGTCAAGCATGCCATTTATATTCTAAATAGGGTACCTACACGAGCACTAGAAAATAAAACACCATATGAAGCACTCTACAACAGAAAACCAGACCTACAAAACCTTAAAATATTCGGATGCACAGCTTATGCTAAGATAACGATACCTCACTTGAAGAAGTTAGATGATAGAAGCATACCGATGGTTTATTTAGGAGTAGAGGAAGGATCAAAAGCTTGTAGGCTATATGATCCAGTAAGAAAGAAGAAACATGTTAGTAGGGACGTAAAGTTTATGGAAACGAAACCGTGGAATTGGGATAAGAATGGAGATGATACGGGTACACAAGACACATTTTGGCCTAGTTTTGTGGTAGACGAAGTTGATAATGGAAATCCTACACCAATCAACATAGAAAACATTGATAACACGTATCATGAAGAAGATCAAATACCGGATCCAATACCAGATCCAATACCTGATCCAGAATCACCAACTACACCACCGACATACGCTTACGAACCCAACTCAAAAAGTGAAAGAGAAGCTACTATTAGTTCATTAGAAAGCTCATTAGGAAGCTCAGAAAGATATGATCACAAACCAGTACGAGGTTTAAAGAATATCAATGAAATTTATCAACATGCACGTGAAGTAGAAACTCCAAGTTTATTTTTCATAGAAGAAGGACCCCATAACTACAAGGAAGCATCAAAATATGAGAAATGGATTGAGGCCATGAAAATTGAATTAGATTCAATCAACAAAAACAACACATGGACTCTTACAGATTTGCCAGAAAATCAGAAGGCAATCGGACTCAAATGGGTTTATAAAACCAAAAGAGATGCACAAGGAAAGATCATCAAATATAAAGCAAGATTAGTAGCAAAAGGTTATGTACAAGAACAAGGAATAGACTTTGATGAAGTATTTGCACCAGTAGCTAGAATCGAGACAGTTCGATTAATATTAGCACTAGCAGCATATCATGGATGGCAAGTACACCACTTAGATGTGAAATCAGCATTTTTACATGGAGAATTAAAGGAAGAAGTCTATGTTACACAACCTGAAGGTTTTATTCAGCAAGGAAACCAAGGAAAAGTATACAAGCTAACCAAAGCTTTGTATGGCTTAAGACAACCACCAAGAGCTTGGAATGTGAAGCTTGATCAAACCTTGAAGTCATTAGACTTTAAGAAATGTAATCTCGAACAAGCAGTTTACACGAAGAGAAGCAAGAATTCAACACTTATAGTTGGAGTATATGTAGATGACTTAATAATCACAGGCACTCCAAAGAAGGAAATAGACTTGTTCAAATCCTAGATGGAAGAAAAGTTTGAAATGAGCGATCTAGGATTGCTAGCATATTACCTTGGGATAGAAGTCACACAGACAGGAGGAGAGATTACAATCAAGCAAACTAGATACATTAACAAGATCCTAAAAGAAACAAGTATGACGGATAGCAATGATACGAAGATACCATTGGATCCCGGCACTAAGTTGGTCAAGGCGTAAGATGGAGACCCAGTTGACGCAACTTATTACCGAAGCTTAATTGGAAGCCTCAGATACTTATTACATACAAGACCGGCTCTTAGTTACTCAGTCGGACTACTCAGCAGATTTATGCAAGACCCGAAGGATCATCACCTGAAGGCAGTGAAACAAGTAATCCGATATGTCAAAGGAACAAAAGAACATGGAATAATATACAAGAAGGAAGGCGGCTGCAAAATTACAGGTTACAGTGACAGTAGTTATGGAATCAATACCGATCAAGGAAAAGGAACTACTGGAGTCGTATTTTACTTTGGAGAGTCACCTATTACCTGGTGTACTCAGAAACAACCAACAGTGGCGCTCTCATCATGTGAATCAGAATTCATGGCAGCTACTGCAGCAGCATGTCAAGCCTTATGGTTAAAACGTTTACTTAGTGAACTAACTGGAATGGAGGAAAAAAGTATAACACTCAGAGTCGACAACGTATCAACAATAGCACTCGTAAAGAACCTAGTATTTCATGGAAGGAGTAAGCATATAGACATTCGCTATCATTTCATTCGGGAATGCGTAGAGAATGGTCATATAAATGTGGAACACGTTAGCGGAGAACTACAAAGAGCAGACATCTTAACGAAAGCTTTACCAAGACTCAAGTTTACAACTATGAGACAAATGCTCGGAGTTCAAGACCTTGGACAAAGCAACGATCAAGATTAAGGAGGAGAATGTAAACCAAGATAATCTCGATGTTACTTTGTGGAGAAACGTGAAGGACCAAATTTGTAGAAACAAAACTCTACAACCGCTAGTTAGTTAAAGTAGTTATTAGTTAGTTATTTCTGGACAAAACTCGAAGGGTCATGTCGATTCATGCATACCTATTCGAATGGTTGTGATGGTTGGAATGCAACCTTTCACAAAGTATATATACATATGAACTTGTAACTTTACATTGGTTAGACAAATATATATAAGTTATCTTTAGTTATTTCGTTTGCAAATCTTATTTGACTCAACCATAAAACCGTACACATTCATATACACGGCTGGGACATCATATCCAACTCTAATTGCTAGAGATGCACCATGGGAAATGGAAACCAATACCCCTTTACAAATTTTATCAAACTATGTATGTGTTTGGCGAAGGCTTATTAGGGGTTTGGACTTCTAAAATAAATCTCGTTTGTCATAAGACTTACGAAAGACTTATAAAATAAGTCGTCTAGAAACTTTAGTCTCATAAAAGGGGCTAAAAACTTAGCTCGGGGCTTTTGAAAAATAAATGATTTATTTAATCACAAAAATATCTAACATATATAAAACTTTATTTAATTATGTCATTTTTAATAATTTTACAATAATAAGCCCAAGTCACAGCTTATTTGTCAAGCAAGTTTATAAAACTAAAAATTTTAATTTCAGCTTATAATATAAGTCTCAGCCCCGGCCCAGTCCCAACCCATTTCGCCAAACATACCCTATGTGGATTTCACAAAAAGAGTTGCTAGTATTCCACAAGTTCATTTTACATAAATGTATACTGTTAGGGCCCGACCTTGACTTGTTTTGAGCCTTCTGTATTTAGCTAGAGTTCAACTCGATCGTGACATATTTTACTAACTTTTGTTCGACTAGGGATTGACTCGTTTAGATTTTTTTTTCTTCTTTCTGAACAATAATTTATTACATGCCTATCTCACATAATAATATCTTGCAGATCTCCTAACGTGACCTGACTCACAACCTCATGGTTGATGAGCCCCTAACATACCCACAACTTTTTAGTTGTCTCGTTTATATGATTTGCCTTTAAAAACTAAACTTCGACGTCTTCTTAAGCACAACAGGCTCGAGTTCGATTAAATATTTTGAGCTCGTTTATGTACATATACATAAGTACACATACAATCAAACGTATAGGTGCGTGTATTTTTAAGACTCGTATGGACTCACAGACCTAATCAATTATGGGGTATGAAGCTTGGCTTCAAGCTCGTTTAAAAATAGCTTTATATAAGACTCAAGCTCGTTTAAGCTTGGTTGATATCAAGCTTTCACTAAGCTAATCCCGAGTAATTTACAAGCGGCTTTTGCTCATTTACACGACTACAGCTCCTAGTTATGAGCGAGTCACGCTTGTACTTTTCTCAAAAACTGATAAGTCACATTGTAACAACACTATCTAGCTATCTTTTCTTGAACAAATATCAAATTGTTAAACTGAGACACAATGACTAGCAAAAACCTTTTAAACCTTTTCTTACTTATAAACATTTGATGACAAGGTATTAAATCACACATTGCTCCACCAATTAAACATTAATGATTACGAGTAATAATTAATAAATAAAAAGGTATATCTTTATAGTACAAATTTATTTATAGTAAATAAATGAATTTATTGTAAGAAAAATAAGTTAAAGGATATCTCCGTATAAATATAACAATTGCACGTCGATCGTTAGGTTTCAATTCTATATAAAAGGCAGGCAGGCATAGGGCTCGAACCACTTTTTTCATTCATCTAGCTATGTTGATCAAACAAGATACCCAGATAATGAAGAAGGGGTTCCTTAATAAGCGCGACCATTACGCGTATAATCACATGGACGCAAACATCTTTGCCTACAACAACGATCTTGAAGAAGAAGGAGATGACACCTTTGGATACAACCTTCTCGATCTCAATGATCCAAAGATGCCGAGTAGATATACGGATCTTGCTGATTTCAATTTCTTCAACCGCTTCCAGGATGACTTTGACGACCAAGATTTCCTCTAGACGCGCGTATTCTACTAGAGATCGATATATGTGTTTATGTTTTGTGTTTTGTCGTACTAGGGTTTACGGTTTATGTTCTTGACTTCTTGTGTCTTTTGAGAAAAACCTTATTATGCTATTGGTATTGCTATGCTTGATACTTTGATTGAATGAATATATATAATATTACGTTTGCTTTGTGGTTCATATACGTTCGCTTGTTAGATTTGAGAACTCATATGGGTGAGCATCCATCGTTTACAATTGCCGTTTATGCATTTGTATGTCTTTTTAGTTGCATTGCTTGTAAAATTGTAGGATATTACATCCATGAGCAAATTCGATCAGTTTTTCGTCAATATTCTAGTTTAGAAAGGCCTTTTTTATGTTTAACCCTTCATAAGTTCATATGCCTCTTATGCACGTATTATCCAGCTACGTACCCTCTAGATGGACTGGTTTGTTTTTAAGCATCTTTATCTCATTCAAGCATACATACATGTTTTATGCGTACGTGAGGCTGGTATATAAGGCGTACTTTGGCGTGTAATAGTAGTTTTTTTAACATAACCTTGAGTTTTTCCAACAAGATTGAGATTAGCTATAAACATATGCATGGCTGGCTCCTCTATGAATATCTGATAGGTGTTCATATCATCACGTCACGAATGGACTAGGATGCCTCCAAAGTAGTTAGCTAGGTATACATGTTTCAATGTGCATGTTAAAAACTTATAATAAATTGAGATGACACAGAAACACAACATGCTATTGCAAACCAATCAGCAATATCAGTTATCAAATTCTTCAATGACTTGACGAAATAAATACTCTTTTCAACAGGAACTACACATATGATTAATTATATGAACATACATGTAACGTACTAACGTTTTTCCATTAGTGTTTGGTTGATACATGTTTTATACTCCCAACCCGTTACTTACTGAAATCCTTTTTACTTATCTTAGACATTGTAGAAGGTATAGAGCATATAAGTCACAACGAATTGAAGAGAAGCTAAGCGATATGATGAAACAATCACCACTAATTGTTTTAAATGCTTAACTAGCGAATCATGATTATCAAACTTGAACAAAGTTCCTACAGATAGACATATGTGAAGTCATCTAAGACGACTATACGCAAACAACACCTATCACAATAGCGTAATCAATGATTGTATTTTACTCGAAAGAGGATCTCCCTGTCCAATTGCTTCACTTAAAAACTCTACTTGGAATCAATTAACCGAGTACCTTCAATTCTTCAAAAGATATATGATGTGTAATGAACACACAAATGATACTAAAGATTCACCAAACAACATTTAGGTACCTTATTATTTTTTTTCTTTCTCTAAGACCATTCAACCTTACATCCCACATTGGTTGAAGAAATGAAATTTGCTTGGGTTATATACTACTGTGTATGACGATAATATGTGTTTAGAATAATATTATGTTTCGCCATCTACTCTTGTAGATAATGTTCATTTACAAATGGAAAATTGAACCTTATCTCAAAAGTGTAGAAGGCGAAATTTATAGAAGTTCTAAATTTTTTATATTTATGTTAACTTTTTCTTTTCTTAACACTTACTTGGAAATTTGATTTACAAATGTTATACATATTTTCTAAGTACCTAGATTGGTAGTAATTACTTTTGAAAATTAGACGATAGTCGATGTAGGTATCGATTTAAGAAAGATAATGCTCAATACGATATATCCTAGTAATCGGCAAGTGGTAACGTTACGAGTTTAAGTTTCACATGAAGCAACATTGTATCCACAGTGTAGATGCGAAATTTGTACAAGTTCTAAATTTTTTATATTTATATTAACTTTTTCTTTTCTTAATGCTTACTTCAAAATTTGACTTACAAATATTATAGTACATATTTCTAAGTACCTAGACTGTTAGTAATCACTTTTGAAAGTTAGACGATAGATGATGTAGGTATCTATTTAACAAAGATGATGCTCGATACAGTATATCGGCACGTGGTAACATTACAAGTTCAAGTTTCACAGGTAGCAACATTGTGGTCAACCTTCATGCGCAAAGCTCGGTTGCTTCTGGAAAAGGGAACTTTGCGAAGCAATTGTCACGTTCTTTCAAACGGGTGAACATTCTATTAAATCAAGTCAACCTGAACATATACCTCCTACGTAGTATCTGTGGAGCAAGACGAGTACACCAATCGGCAACCAACCTCTTCAAATAACATGAGCAAATGAGTAGATGAACATACATGTAAGTATGTAACATCCTGTCATTAATGTTTGGTCCATACAAATTTTTATACTCGCAACAACTTAATGAAATCCTTTTCATTGCTCGTTCCATGTGCTTGTAGAGCATGTAAAGTACGACGAAGTAAATAGAAGATAACCGCAATTATAATGACTATAATTTTCAAAATGGTTTGGGCAGCATCACTTTGTCTACTAAAATTTTTGCCAAAATCTTGAAATGATTCAATTTTGGATATATAATATTTTCATTATAAATGTTCAACCATCCCACATAGGTTGAAGAATTGAAATGTTCTTACTTATATACCATGGGGTATACGGATACACTGTGTTTAGAATGGTATTATGTACGTTTACGTTATACAATGATTAATGTTGTTCATACATAATGTGAAAACGGAACTTCATTAGTGGTCGTTAAACCTAAATATGTACAAGTTCTTAACTTTTTACATTAACTTCATAATTTTTGCGTATCTAGATAGTAATTACTTTTCAAAGTTACACCATGCACTTATATACTTATATCCTGGTTAGTGGTAAATGGCAAGAAAGATAACGCACAATACGATATATCCTAGTTAGTGACAAGTGGTAACATTACGAGTTCCAATTTCACATACAGCAGTTGTGGTCGACCATCATGACGCAAAGCTCAATTGATTACGGAAAAGGGAACTTTGCAAAACAATTGTCAGGTTTTCTTAAAACCGGTGAACATTCTTTTAAATCGAGCCAATATGTGCATACTTCCTATGTATTATCTTAAAGCACAATGTGTACACACCAGATATCTACTTCTTTAAAGACTTGATGAAATGAATAGCTTCTTTTCAACTGGAACTACGCATATGATTATATGGATGAATAAATATCTTGGAGATCATTCGACTTATACACATTGTAGACTGTATAGAGCATATAAATCACCACGATGGTAAATACTACAAAAAATGGTAAATACTTTCACATTTATCATACGAATATATTTCACTCTTTGAGGTCCATGTGCAAGGACTTCAACCTCTCCCGGAGCATTTAAATGGTATATAATATATTACTCCCTCCGTCCCATTTTTATTGTCCGCGGGCCCGAATTTGACCGTAAATATTTTTGTTTGTATTATATAACACTTGATGAAATTTATATCATTGAAAAGTTCGTTAAACGAACTTTTCAATGATATAAATTTCATCAAGTGTTATATAATACAAACAAAAATATTTACGGTCAAATTCGGGCCCGCGGACAATTAAAATGGGACGGAGGGAGTACTAAATTTTACGAAACATGTTGGGACCTTATTAACTTTTTCTAAGAGAAAAGTTAAGATTACACCCACATAGGTAGAAGAAATGAAATGTTCTTTGGTTATATACTACTATGCATGTCAATAATATGTGTTTAGAATAATACTATGTTTAGCAATATGCTTAGTGAATGATGTTCAAGAAAACGAAAATTAAACATCATTCATCTTATCAATTGCGAAATTTGTAGAAGTTCTCAATTTTTTTATATTTATGTTAATTTTTTATTTTATTTTTTTTACGCTTGCTTCAAAAATTGATTTACGAATGTTAAAGTACATATTTCAGACTACCTAGATAGTAATCACTTTTGAAAGTTAGACCATGTAGGTACCTATTTAAAAAAGATAATAGTCAATACGATATATGCTAGTTAGGCAGAATAAGTATATTGACGTTTCCAAAATATTTACTACCATTTTTTGAAGTACTCGGGTGAAATATGATTTTTAGCGAATCTTGATGATGAAACAAGCACCTCTAGTTGGTTTAAATGCTTATATAGCGAATCTTGATGATCAAATATTTGAAACATGAACAAAGTTCTACAGCTAGACATATGTGAAGTCATCTAAGACTATACGCAAACAACACCTATGACTATTTTCCTAGTCGCTTCAACCACCTGCAGCATCACGGTTTCCATTCAGAGTACTTTATGCGCCTTGCCATAATACCTATTTATATATGAACTCTGCAACAAAAACACATATGGTATATCAGATGATCAAAATCTAACACTAAATAGGTAAATTATTTTATTAAGATGAATGAAAATTAATCAAACCTTCGGCATAACTGTGTTATCGGATGCCTCAAGGGGATAAAATTTGTAAAACCTGGTGTTATTAATTGCGTCCAATTTCTCTTGACTCAGTTCCTCTAGAGTTTGTTTACGCTTCTTCTTAGCCTACATGATATCAAAAATACAAAACTAAGACTATGCTCAAGTAGGCATATAAACCAAATCTGTCATATGAATAGACAGTTAGCTACCTCTCGATTAGCCCTCTTTCTTTCTCGGACCTTTTCCTTCATAAATTCCTGTACAAAAGTAACTATTTAGAATATATCGAGAGAATAGGTCCATAACAATTGAACAAACACTGTCCGGTGATTTGATTTAGTTTTATTGTACCCTGAAGGCATCCTTCTCCGTAGCAATGAGATTATTGGTGAATTCCTATAATAGATTCAAAATATTATCGTGCTAAACCTCCTCTACTGGCAACAAATAAACTTGCAAACCATTATTGATTTTCTAAAAAAAATTAAAACATTATCGATTTTCTAAAAACAAAGACAGTTGTGAAACACCATTTTTCTATTTCTTTTTTTCTTTTTTCTATTTGGTCTACACTCTTTAAAAACACATAAGAAAAACCGAAAAATAGAGGATCATGGGCTTATGGCTTACCTCAACCTTGTCAAACTCCCAATCAAATTCACAGTAAACCTATAAAATTTCAACGAAAATTGATAAAGCAAATCAGTGCTAACCCGAGTCAAAAAGTTGGTTGTATGGATATGTTATGGTATACACTCGCTGATTACAAAAGTTATATGCATGGCAAGTTTAAAAAGTGACTTACATGCGGTTCCACTGGATAGAGGAATTCCACAATAGTACTCTCTTCTGTCTCGTCTTCCTCAAAGGGGTTATAAAAATCTGCAGAATATAAATAATTGATCCAGCTTAATCAGTTAAATGGACATACAAACTAAGAAGAAATTTATATGCACATTTGATCACTAAAGACAGAAAGTTTAGTAAACCTGAAACAAAATTTGGTGTTAGGGGATAAACTGGTTCCAAAAAATATATGAAACTAAAAGGCAAGACTCGAAGGATTTTGCATAAAAGATTTTGCACTCAAATAGGTAACAGTTTGAAGTGGTAAGATGGGCGAGTTTTTTTTTTTTTTTTTTTTTTTACATGTCACGGAGTGTTGTGCCGCAAATACTAACCCTTTTTTGAAGTTTATCAACTTGATTAATGCATTCACTAAGATTACAGAAAGCATTATTATCAAAACAATATTTTACATTGAATTAGCTTATAATCCCACTTGACCCGTATGAGATAAAAACACAAGCCAAAACGACCCCTTCTAAATACATGCGTAGAAACTGCCACCTTCTAAGCAATGATATAAATTCATGTGGAGAGTTCTATTAGTGGTATTATTGAGCGATTACCAACATTACATGTTCTTCAATGGTTTAAGAACAAAGATTTTTCAGTGACTAGGCTTCATTAGCACAATTAGAACACACGTCATCCTAGTGATGACAATAACAAAGAACACCAACTCTCGCTTAAACAGCAAGACCATGGCACACCACAGCCTTTCAACTTTGCAAGAGCCGGGGATGAAACCAAGGTCTTTGTATGCAACTTCTTATCGCATTTTGCTATGTCGTTTCTAATGTGACTCATAAACATCACCGATTGCTTTTACACTTATTCCTTAAATCACTCAACATGACATTGCAACAGAATTACAAGCACAATCCTTAATAAACTAAATAGACCCATTTTATACATTCAAAAGGCAAAACAAAGAATATATACTTACATGGTATGCAATAAGTAAACTCTGCGACACGTTCATCCTTCAAACATTTCAAGCCAGCCCTGGGTCATAGGATAGTAAAAAGATAAGCCACAGCCCTATCCGGTTTTAAACACAAGAAGAGCATGAAAACGAATATGCATGTTACGAGGATTAATACCTTCTTTGGACACAGTTTAGCACAAAGATTTGAGATTTTAGTCTTTCTACTAAAGCACTCCTGTAAGAATGAGATTCACATCAATGTAAGTACCAATTACTTAGTAACATTAATCGGAACCTCTCACGTATAAAAACAAAATGAATACCGTTTTCCCAATGGAACATATGGAATTTCATATGCTTCATGTCAATAACTTTTCTAGACTCCGACTCCCTTTGTACAGAGATTAGTGCAATCTTTGTTGGACTATAATGTTTATTATGCCAAAAATACCAAAGAATAAAGCCCGTATGTTCTTCTAGTTTGGGCCGCATGAACAAACCCACAAGATGGAAAACATGGCAGTTAAATAGAAACAGTTTAGTCTAGGGTTACAACGTTTAGATTGGTTGTATCGTTTAGATATATAGAATCGGTATTCCTCCTTGTGAATACACCGTTTCTTCTTGTATAAATAGGGATCAATTTCTGTAAACAAATGCAACCTTTTCAGATTCATTTTATATCAATATAAAGGGTTCTACCCATCTTCTTTTGTCCTACTTTTTATTCGATCCTCTTTGCATGATTATACATGATTGTTGTTTGATATTTTCTGTTAGAAATGAAGCTGAGCGATATTTACGTGAATTGGAATAGACAACTAGAATGCATAAAGTGCAGGAACTACTAATGTAATATTGTAAAAGTTGTCTTATGTAAGGCCTATAAATACCCCTCAAGGCTTCACTTGAGGGGTGTGGGTGTGCAACATAATTTATCATAATAAAAGTATCTTTGTTTCACCTCACATTCTCTCTACTTTCTCTCTCTAGAACCATGGTGTATTTCCATCAACCGCGACCTCCCGAACGTGTTTCTGGGTTCTACAATTGGTATCAGAGCTAACCGGGGGCGAATCGTGGTGTTTTTGGGTGAAAAATCGTGTTTTTGGGTGATAAAAGGCGAATCTGGATACTGTTCATCGTGGTGTTTAACGAGTTAGACAGTTTTTTGGCGAGTTAGAAATTTTTTTATCGAGTTTGGATTTGATGATTATCGAGTTTGGTGTTTATCGAGATAGGTAGCAATTTTTGTCGAGTTAGGAGACAATTTTTATCGAGTTAGGGAGCTGACTATCGAGTTAGCTTAGCGAGTTAGACGCTTTATCGAGTTAGAAGCTGTCTTTTGCCGAGTTTGGCTGAATCAACCTTATCGTTTTGTCGAGTAAGGATATCAATTGGGCTTACCTAAACGAAACTCTGCCAAATTTTTCTGAGCTTATCGAGTTACAAAAGATCTTATCGAGTTTCAAGATCTTACCGAGTTACAATAAGGTTACCGAGTTAGGAGCTTTACCGAGTTACAAAAATCTTACCGAGTTTGAAGGTTACCGAGTTAGAGGCATTATCGAGTTAGGGATTATCGAGTTATGAAGTTTTATCGAGTAAGCAAAGGTTACCGAGTTAGGGGCATTATCGAGTTAGCAAAAAAAAAAAAAAAAAAAAAAAAAAAAAAAAAAAATTGGCGGGAAAATTTGAGTAAAATTTATTTTTGAGAGGAGACTAAACGACCAATTTTTACACGAGATTCAAATTTGGGTATAACGTTGAAAATTTTGGCCCGAAATTCAAATTTTTAGGCCAAAATTCAAATTTTTTCGGTGAAATTTTGCGTAAAAAATTTTAATACTCAAATTTTTCTGGTAACCTTAGCATTGTATTTCTTAGTGATTTCCAAATTTTGAGGGAGAAAATTTTCCAATTATATTTTTGGAGGTAAAATCCGAAATCACTACGAATCAACGAGATTGAATTTCAAGTTTCACCAAAAACACACCACGAACTGCTTAAAAGATCCTGATCAAGATTCACCAAAGATCGATGGCTAAATTTTGATCGTTATCAAAAGGTGACTACGGGGATAATTTGTTTATTACTTATTTGAGCTTGAAGTGACGTTTCATGGGTGCGTGTACTTAGTATCTCAAGGTCTAGGGGTTGGTTGGATGCAAGACTTTTGAAGATCCTTGTTTGAGCATTCATGGGATAGTGATTAAGACTTGGACATCTAGCTATGTGTGAGAAATATAAACACATAAGTTGGTTCTTAATGCTCACAATAGCTATCACTTTAAGGAGTTACATTGTAGTGCTCAGTGTCACAAAAGGTTGTGGATTGTTCAAGAGACGGATATACAATAAAGGATGGATGGTTGGGTATATGCCACTACCTATATTGTAAGGAGTAACGTTGTTGTGCTTAGTATAGGTTCTTAATCAGGATAGTACAAGCGTAAGTCACAAATCTGAAGAATTTTACTTCACACTCAAGTTTGTCATATCGGGTTGTCTCCACACGTGGTCACTTACTATTAGCCAATGGAAGTGAAAAGAGGTTGATCTGAGATGAATTGTAGAGAGAATAGTTATTGCCATTTCACTCATGGGGTATTGATTTGTATGTTGCTTCCAGTTGATATGTTTATGTACACATATTTATGATGATTCCGAGAGATCGTCATCATCCAGGAGGGAGAAATGTGTACATCGGGGCTATTATTGAAGAACTGAAAGCATTCTAAGTGAGTTGAAGATGACGATATGATGCTCCCCAAACAAACCTGTGAAGAAGTTACATATTATCAGTCTAAGATTCATTTTCCGCTGTGCATGAGACTGAAGATTATATGGGCAGAATTCAAAGATACTTCTTCGACAAGCATCAAGGTTATATCAAACGGGTTGTCCATTTGGGAGGGAGCATGTAAAAGTAAATGGTTTACTAATTGGGAGGGAGTAATAACCTAATTAGATTAGCAAGTGATTCGTCTACAAGTAAACAAAGATTGCTGGGGATATTTATGAAGAGACAAAACTTAGTCGCATGAAAAACATCAACGGCGGTCGATCGAGCAAAAGAAATGTATCATGGATCTCCCTTTCAAGAAAGACAAAACTAATTTATTTATCAAACATCACATTGATTGAGCAAAAAATATCATGATCGCACAAAATTTCACTTCAGTACAGAAAAACATCCATTTACTTTCGAAACACTTGTCAAAAATTAAATGAAATCGCGCCATCTAGCGATGGAACGAGATTAAAAACGTAAACCAATGTGATATAAGACTGGCCACAATAGGTGTACTCGACCGACTTCCATGACCGATCACAAGTCGGTCCCTTTATTGTGGGACTTTTTTTCAATCGGTCGTTCGTAACATTTTTTTGGATATCGGTCGTAGGTAAAACCGATTAACATACACACATAAAAACAAAGGTCCCAATCGCCTTTATTGGGGTACCCAATCGCCTACAGGTCGCTGGAAAGAGAAAGCTGACGTGGCAGAAAAAATAAGAGGGATTAACCTTTATTGTTGTGCCTAGTCTAAGAATAAAGACTCCTTTTTTACAACTTTGTAGACCACAAATGACCACTTTTGAAATATAGACTCCTTTTGAAATTCTAATAAGAATAAAAAACTTTGTAGACCACAAAATAGTGAAATACTCATATTGGTTCGCAACAACTCACTTTTCATTTCTTTATTCCAACCAAAAAAAAAAAATGTTGACCGGTGACCTCCAAGACGACCTCTTCAAACTCACTGATGACAACAACAACAACGATGACGTCATCCAAGTCTACGAAGAAGAAGACGACGACGACGACAGTTCCGAAATGATGATAGGCGGAGGAGGAGATGATGAAGAAGCTTTTTTAACAACAAAAACGATGACGTCATCGAAGGCAGGTTCTTTAACTCTTTTGAAGATGACTTTGATGATTATGATCTGCTTTAAATTATCATCTCTAGGGTTTATCTATTTTATTTATTTCTAGTGATTAACAAAACAAGGACTTATTATTATTATTATGCTGCTATTGGTACTACTGAATCATTATGTAATGCATTTTCATTTAGTGTTTTTTTCTTCTTCTATTGCTTCCATTTGTGAAATTGGGGGAAAAATTTATTTTTTCATTTTTGGGGGTTTTGGATAGGGGTGTCAGTAGGGTCGGGTCAACCCGACCCCGAACCCGATAAGGCTTATCGGGTCGGGTCAAATCGGGTCAAAAATCTAATCGGGTTATTTTGACCCGAACCTGATAACCCGATAGTGTTATCGGGTCGGGTTCGGGTTAAGAAAATTATGCTATCGGGTTATCGGGTCAACCCGATAAGACCCGAAATTCACTTTTCCAATTTTTAATAAATAATTTTAGAGTTGGCTGTAAAAGGTGGTTTGGCGGTGTTTGGAGTAGGCTCTAAAGAGCTAATCCTCAAAGTACCAAATTAAATGTTCATATTTTTATTTTACTTGTTCAAAATAGGGGTGAGCGCGGTTCCGGAACCGCACGGAACCGACCCGGAACCGCAAGAACCGAGAACCGAAATTCTCAAAATTTAGGAACCGAGAACCGAACCGCAGAACATGTTTCGGTTCCGGTTCGGTTCTCGGTTCGGTTCGGGTATCTCGGTTCTACCCGATTGGAACCGCAAAAAAACTAAATATGCAATCGTGAACTTTAAAAAAAACTACACGTCGCATAAAAATCCTATATATTTAAAAATCCTACCAATTAAGGTTGCTTATGAAAGAACCTGTGTACTTGTGAGCACCTTCATCCATGTACTACTTAGAGTTTGCCGACTGTTTTCCTTTTTTTCTTCTAAGGGCCCATGGTTATCATCTTCTTATACATGTTCTGTGTACATCAACTATATATTAGCAGTTCTCAAACTTTGGGAAGTGGCTGTCATCTTTTGTATTAAACGTTAATAAACGTATCTATATATTCCGAAGAATAAAAAATTGACAGGTCTCGTCAATTCAGTATGAGGACTGTTTGTGTTTAGTTCTTGGATGATTGAGTCTCATTTGATACCTTTAAAGATAGTTAACTAGAGCTTAGATGGCTGATCTTATAACAGACTAGTATATGCCCACTTGCTTACTTGTTGCATGATGCTTATTGTTATTTACCTTTTTTAATGTCTTCATCACTTCATGTATCTTGCTTCAGCTGCTTTCAAGTCAAAACCCCTAGAAGAATTGACATACATGCGTACTGATGGATCTTAAAAGTCTATACATTTTTTTTATCTTTCCACCAGTGCTTGCTAAACTTCCATTATATTGGACGTTTTGACAATATTTTCTTTACTAAAACTAAACATTTACATGTTGGAAGGTTTTTATGGAACTGATGTTGGACTGTATATATATATATATTAATGATGACATTTTGAAATTGTGCGGTTCTTTGGTTCCGGAACCGATACCCGCGGTTCCGGACCGGACCGAACCGAGAACCGAAACTTGCAATATTTAAGAACCGAGAACCGGACCGCGGTTCTAAAATGCGGTTCGGGTTGGGTCGGTTCCGGTTCGGTTCTCGGTCCATTTGCTCACCCCTAGTTCAAAACAACTTTAATCTGTATAGCTGACATACTTTTCAATAACTATGCATTTTGAATGTGAAGATTTAATTTAGGACCAAGTGAGATTTATTTGACATGGTTAGTTGTTCGTCTAATCCATATAGGTTTTGAGCTGAGGGATGACAATATCAACACACATAAGAAGATAATACAAGATAAGATAATAGCTGTGCTAAAGCTGTTGACTTTCCGTGAACAAAATGTTCTTGTTCAATTTTGGTCACCTGCTCATGTTGTTGGGAAGCACCAAGTACTTACAACTATTATGGACCAACCATTTGGTCTTGGTGAAATTACGGAACAACTTACTTTATATTGGATTTATACAATTGCTTCACTTAAATACTGTAATTGACATCAATTAACCGAGTACCTTCAATACTTCAAAAGATAAATGGTGTGTAATGAACACACAAATGATACTAAAGTTTCATGAAACAACATTTAGGTACCTTATTAATTTTTGTCTATAAGACCATTCAACCTTACATCCCACATAGGTCGAAGAAATGAAATATTCTTTGCTTATATACTACTATGCATGTCAATAATATGTGTTTAGAATAATACTATGTTTCGCGATAAGCTTAGTGAATGAAGTTCATATACAAACCGAAAATTGAACTTCTGTTCATTGTTTATCTGCGAAATTTGTAGAAGTTCTCAACTTTTTATATTTATATTAACTTTTTCTTTTCTTAACACTTAGATTTACAAATATTAGAATATATATTTCTAAGTACCTAGATAGTAATCACTTTTGAAAGTTAGACGATGTAGTTACCTATTAAAGAAAGATAATGGTCAATACTGTTAAATATTAGTAGTAACTTAAACAAAGATTAAGGACTAAAGTGTACTTTGTAATTAGATTAAGTGGTAGACTAGACCTACGATTAGATAACTTGAAGTGCAAGGCAAGCTAGGGTTTCTATCCCCTCATCTACATAAATAGAGATGAAGGGGTAACCTAGTTATTCATTCTTCTTCCTCCTCGGTGTAATAGCTTTATTAGCTTTTTAATAAAGGTTTGGTACAAGGATATAACGTGTGCATATTCTTGTCGGTTCTTTGTAGTCTCTCGTGTATTCTACTTGTGCTCAATATAACTCGCGATCTAACGTTCCACGATCGAACTTCGGGTTTTTTGTCGAGGTTTTTTCCAACAAGTGGTATCAAGAGCCACAGTTATTGTGGTCATCGAAGTTCGAGTGCTAGATCGAAGTTTCGAGTTTGTTCGAAGGTTCGGGTTACTAGAAGTTGTAGGTTTTGTCAATTGGAGAAGACGAAGTATATTAAACAAAGTCACGTGATTGACAACAAACCCGAAGTTCGATCACGGAATGCTAGATCGCGAGTTATATTGAGCACAAGTAGCATACACGAGAGACTATAAAGAACCGACAAGAATATGCACACGTTATACCCTCGTACCAAACCTTTATTAAAAACCTAATAAAGCTATTACAACGAGAAAGAAGAATGAATAACTAGCATCCCCCCTCATCTCTATTAATAGAGATGAGGGGATATAAACCCTAGCTTGCCTTGCACTCCAAGCTATCTAATCCTAATTCTAGTCTACCACCTAATCTAATTACAAAGTACACTTTAGTCCCTAATCTATGTTTAAGTTACTACAAATATTTAACAAATACGATATATCCTAGTCAGTATTAGCCGAATTATATTAGCCTGTGCATGGTTCATTATTCACAATCTGGCCCGGACCATATCTATCATCTAATGGTGGGTTTGGGTCATATATATCCTCTAATAGTTAGTGACAAGTGGTAAACATTACGAGTTCAAATTTCACATTTAGCAACGTTGTGGTCAACCTTCATGCGCAAAGATCAGCCGATTTCAAAAAAAGGAACTTTGCAAAACACTTGTCGGGTTCATTAAAACGGGTGAACACTCTTTCAGTTGAGTCAACCTGGGCATACCACCTACGTGCTATATTTGAAGCATACCTATCAGCAACATCAGTTATTAAATTCTTCAAGGAGTTGACAAAATGAATAGATTCTTTTCACGGTTAGATTGAAGATGTTAACTCTAAAGTTCAAGACTTCGCCACAAGTAAAACCTAGTTCAATATAAAACTAGAAGGTTAATATGAAGTAACATTCGTAAAATGTATTTGATGGCCGTTAAAAGCTTGCTAACCAAAACATATTTACTTTCAGAACACCAAGGCCGTATCGAGGTATATCTCATTAAAGGCTTGCAAACCAAAACATATTTGGGTGTGTGCGAGTGGAATAATACGACTTCTAGGATGATATATAACCAACATCTCTGTAACCACGTTCAATTATTTCTTGAAGCGATGATGAAACATCCACATCTACTTGGTTAATATGTGAAGTCATCTAATTTCGGATACACAAAAACAACACATTTTACTATTTTGCTTGTCTATTTAACCATCACCATCATGGATTCCAATGGTAGTACTTTACGTGCCTCAACCTCAGTTAATAGCTACAAATCAATGTGTTTTAGCTCGTCAAAAAGTTGTATGGATAAGTTATGGTATATGCTCAATGATTACAAAAGTTATATGCATGGCAAGTTTAAAAAGTATCTTACAGGCGGTCCCACTGGATAGAGGAATTCCACAATAGTACTCTCTTCTGTCTCGTCTTCCTCAAAGGGTTTATAAAAATCTGCAGAATATAAGCAACTGATCCAGCTTAATCAGTTAAATGGCCATACAAACTAAGAAGAAATTTATATGCACAATTTGATCAGTAAAGACAGAAAGTTTAGTAAACTGAAACAAAATTTGGTGTTAGGGGATAAACCGGTTCCAAAAAAGGTAATCCTTAATTTTGTTTTAGTTTACTAAACTTTCTGTCTTTACTGATCAAATTGTGCATATATGATTTGTAAAAATCATATATGATTCGTTAAAATCAAATCATATATGATTCTTACGAATCATATATGATTTTTAAAAATCATATATGATTCGTAAGAATCATATATGATTTGATTTTTTCGAATCATATATGATTTTTACAAATCATATATGATTTTTCTGGGCGGAAAATTTGAAAAAAAAAAAGTTATAAAAAAAAAAATTCGTCGAAAGTATATAATAATGCATGTCTATAGAAAGATAATTTAATTCTCGTTGCGATGGTATTTTTTTGTAGCTTGACGATTTACGGTTTGCGAGATATTTAAGTTTTAATAAAAGGGTGAAAGTTTATTTTTTTTTTATTTTGATAGAAAAATGGGTGACTAAAATTGCTAGATGAGTTATATTGTAAAAGTTGGATTTATAAAGAATTTTTGCCCTTGTTTATGTGATTTGCCTAATCAAAGTAAACCTCGATGGTTTTATGAAAACAATATAGGCTAGAGCTTTTTTATATACATAGACATGCCATTGTGTTTATATGTGTACATATTTTAAAGACTCGTTTAGGCCCATGAGCCCAATCAATTATGGGATATGAATGGAAGCCTGGCCTCAAGCTCTTTTATAAGATAAACTTTAAACAAGGCTTGAGCTAGTCTAAGCTTTGCTCCTATCAAGCTTTTACTAAGCTAAACTCGGTAATTTACGAGCGTCTTCGGCTCGTTTAAGCCTGTCACTCGTGTACTTGTCTCAAAAATGCAAATCTTACACTTAAAACTCATACGTCACAAGTTAACGTTAAAAGGTTTTACTAAATTAAAACATTCTCTCTCCTAACAAGTTTTTATTTTCTTTACATTTACTTCAAAATTTGATTTGCAGATATTAGAGTACATATTTCTGATACCTATTTAAGAAAGATAAAGGACAATACGATATATCCTAGTTAGTGACAAGTGGTAATATTACGAGTTTAGATTTCACAGGTAGCAACAATGTGGTCAACCTTCATGCGCAAAGCTCGGCTGCTTCAGGACAAGGGAACTTTGCGAACCAATTGTCACGTTCTTTCAAACGGGTGAACATTCTTTTAAATCGAGTCAACCTCAACATACCTCCTAGGCTCCTACGTATTATGTATGGAGCAAGACGGGCAACCAACCTCTTCAAATTAATAACATGACGAAATGAGTAGATGAACATACGTGTAAAGTTCCGTAATGTTTGGTAAATACAAGCTTTTATACTTGCAACAACTTGATGAAATCCTTTTAATTGCTCGTTCCATGTGCGTGTAGAGCATGTAAAGTACGACGAACTAAATAGAAGATAACCACAATTATAATGACTATAATTTTCAAAATGGTTTGGGCATCATCAAAATGGTTCGGCCATCCCACATAGGTTGAAGAAATAAAATGTTCTTTGCTTATATACTATGGATTATATGGATATGATGTGTTTAGAATTGTATTATGTTTAGGTTATACAATGATTAATGACGTTCATATATAAAGCGAAAGTTGAATGTCATTTACAGTTGTTTCACCTCAATTTGTACAAGTTCTTAACTTTTTATATTAACTTCATAATTTTGTGTATCTAGATATAAAGTAATTACTTTTAGTGTTGTAAACCTGAATTAGTACAAGTTCTTAACTTTTTATATTAACTTCATAATTTTGCATATCTAGATAGTAATTACTTTTCAAAGTTATACGATGTAGTTATATACTTATATCCTACTTAGTGGTAAATGGTAAGAAAGATAACACATATACGATATATCCTAGTTAGTGACAAGTGGTAACATTACGAGTTCCAATTTCACATAAATGCGTGTTGTTGTTAGAGCTCGAGCTAAACTAGTTTGTTTATTATAAAGCTCATCTATATATTTTGAGATTGTTTATATACATCTACATAAATAAACATACCATTTTTGTATATGTGTATATATTTTTAAGGCTTGCTTAGATTTACTAGCATAATCGATTATGAGGTATGAAGATATGGCTCATGCTCATTTATAAAATTAAATTTAAAAAAAGACTCGAACTCGTTTAAGCTCAGCTCATATTGACTACAAAGCTAATCTTGATTAATTTATGAGCGTCTTCAGCTCATTTACACAATTACACACCTCCTAGTTATGAGCATGTCACTCTTGTATTTTTCTCAAAAATGAAAATTTAACACTCAAAACTGATACGCTACAAATGTAACAACACTACCTATCTTTTCTTGAACAAAGATCAAATTATTAAACTGTGAGTCACGATGACTTGCAAAAACCTTTTCTTAGTTATTAAAATTTTACGTGAAAAAATAAAATGTAAGTTTTATTAAAGTTTAACGATAGGAATTAAATCACTAATTTGCTCCACAAATTAAACATTTTTAATAAACAAAAAGGTATATTTGAGAGTACAAAATTATTTATAGTAAATAAATGAATATATAGCAAGAAAAACTAATAAGTTAAAGTATATCCCGTCTATAAATATAACAATTATATTAAAACACGTCGATTCGTTAGGTTTCAATTCTATATAAAAGGTAGGTAGGCATAGGGCTCAAACCACTTTTTTTCATTCATCTATGTTGATTAACCAAGATACCTAGAGAATGAAGAAGGGGTTCCTTAATAAGCAAAAGCGTTACGAGATTAATCGCATCGACAAAAACATCTCTGTCTACAACGATCTTGAAGAAGAAGCAGATGACACCTTTGGATACAACCTTCTCGATTTGAATGATCCAAAGACGCTGAGTAAACAAGATACCCAGAGAATGATCATGAAGAAGGGGTTCCTTAATAAGCGTGAACATTACGTGTATAATCACACGGACACAAACATCTTTGCCTTCAAAAACGATGAAGAAGAATTAGCAGATGACAGTACCTTTGGATTCGATTTCAATGATCCAAAGATGCCGAGTAGATATACGGATCTTTCTGATTTCAATTTCTTCAACCGCTTCCATGACGACTTTGACGACCAAGATTTCCTCTAGACTACTAGCTAGAACTAGAACGTTATATGTGTTTATGTTTTGTGTTTCGTCGTACTAGGGTTTATATTTTATGTTCTTGTGTCTTTTTAGAAAAACCTTATTATGCTATTGATATTGCTATTGCTATGCTTGATACTTTGATCGAATATATATAATATTACGTTTGCTTTGTGGTTCATATATACGTTCGCTTGTTAGATTCGTGAACTTATATGGGTGAGCATCCATCGTTTACAATTGCCGCTTATGCATTTGTATGTCGTTTTAGTTGCGTTGCTTGTAAAATTGTAAGATATTACATCCACGAGCAAATTGGATCAGTTTTCATTAGTCTTCTAGTTTAGAAAGGCTTTTTTTTTTTTTTTTTTTTTTTTTTTTATATATGTGTAACCCTTCATAAGTTCATATTCCTCTTATGCACGTATTATCCATCTGCCTTAAGCATAACCTTGAGTTTTTTTAACAAGATAGAGATTAGCTATAAGCATATGGCTGGCTCCTCTGTGAATATCTGATAGGTGTTCATATCCGATATCGTCGTCACGAATGGACTACGATGTCTCCAACCTAGTTAGCTAGGTATACATGTTTCAATGTGTTAAAAACTTAGAATAAGTTAACACAGAAACACTACTTGCAATTGTAACTTGTAACAATTTTTTCCAATCGTCGCCCAACTTCCACACGTTTGCATTTTGGGTTCTCTTTATCCGATCATGTTACCGAAAACACATAAAAATCCATGGATAAGGTTTTTACTTGATAAAGGTAGCACGATGGGAGATACCGTCGTCACATATTGATCATGATCTTCCAACTCCCTTTAATTAACGTAACATGTAAGTACAATGTGTTCCTTAAATCCATAGTTTCGCCCGTTTTCTAAGTTAATCAAACTAGTAAATTAGTCGATACATATACACATAAAAAAGTGTTCACCACGAAATCACATCGTCATAGGAATTGAACTGGTTTCTTTAGATCTTTTAGTGTGAAAATATAAGGGATTTTGATTTTTTTTAATGGGCCTAAGCCTACACACTAACGTAACATGTAAACACTATTAATGGGCCTAAGCCTACACACTATATATTTTTTTAATGGGCCTAAGGTATTTTGATTGTTTTTTTAATGGACCTCTTATTGATTTTCAATAGTTTCGAAAACAACTTTAAAAACCTACACACTATATGTATTGACATCTTTCACTATCGTTTCATTGTTCAACAAGTTCAACAATAACTACATTTTTTTTCCGACACATATATGATAACATAAGAGCTTTTACATAAGACATTGACAACAAGCATAGGCTCCGCTATGAATATCTTATAGGTGTACATGTACCCCTTTATTCCTATGATATATTTTGTAGCGAATGGAAAAGATGCATCCCAACTAGTTTCGGTTTACATGTTTAGTTCAACAATGTAAGTTTGGGATGACATGGAAATACAACAACTTAAATGCAAAAAATAAGTACATGAAATGAAAAGTTAATGGGGAATTGGATGCGAATAGTTGACTTGTAGGAAAAAGCCATGAATGACTACTATTATGGCCTTATATTAACTTGTCTAAAATGAAATCAAATTGCATAATGTTTTACAATAGTTACAAATTGCAATAGTTTCGAAACGAACTTTAAAAACCTATAGATGACCACACAAGCACAATCTATATGTCTCTATGTATTGTCGTATTGACATATTTGACATTTCAATATAAACATATGAAATATCGTTAAACTGTCCAACAAGTTGCAACAATAACAAGCAATCACTAAGTTGCTAAAATGGTACCCTAATAGAACTTTTGAATGTAGTGTATGTGGCAAAGTGGAAGACTCAGATGATCACTTGTTTTTTATGTGTGAGTTTGCTATGGAATTATGGGAGAATATAAGGAAAATTGCAGATACTACCTTTGGCAAGAGAGTTTGGGAGATAATTAAAAAAATATGTTTGGCTGCAACAGTTTACTACCTTTGGCAAGAGAGGAATAGTAGGTTGTTTAATGATTGTAAAAGAACAAATGAAGCCCTTTACAGCATAATATGTGATGAGATTAGAGCAAAGATGGTGTCTATCAAAGTCAAGCAAACTATTAATGTTCTAAATGCTGAAAATGCTTGGGAAGTTAAGTTTGACAGAAAGTGATTAGTGATGAAATGGAAGATGTATGTGGATTAAAGAGTATGGTGCAGTTGTATGTATGGATTCCTGTAACAGTACAATTTGTATTGTTAAAATTGGTTCTAAGTTCCAATGTTATAAAACATTGACTGTTTTAAAGGGGTGTTTGGATTCAAGATTAGCAAAAAGTAAAATTCTTTATATTGTTATTGTTGTCTTATCAAGTAATTGCAATTGTGAGGTACCTTGTATCTTGGAGTCCTATATTGTGTAATTGTACCTATAGTAGCCTCATAGGTTATCCTAATTTGGCCTTGGGAGGAAATTAGGAGGCTATGCTTGGCTATATAGGAGGTATATCACAGTAAGGATGTACCATAAAGTAGGGCCTCCTCTTGTGTAGGGTAAATGGCTTTGGAGGCCTATGTATAATGAGTGGAATGGCGAGGAGTGAAAGATGAACCTGCTTGGTCGACTCAATATATAGGCACAGGCGGTAATGGATGGTCATCATAGAGGGAGTGTGTTCCCAAAATAGTTGAAGCCTTCCAATGAGAAGGAAATGTAGATTGTTTTGGCAGAGCCCTCCCATGGATGGGATATGGGTACCTAGTGAAGCCACACCCCATTTCTACCTTGCTACTGTGGTGGCAAGTTGAGTGGTTTGGTAGATTGGAGATGTGGAAATGTAGCTAGATGGTTGGTGCTATATAGGTGAATTGTGATCAACGATATGGCTGTGTAAGAAAAGTAAGGTGATGTCTAATAGATACTCTGTTCTTATAAGATTTTAGTTAGATTAGACATAGTGTTAGATGGGTTCTGATATCAGAGATAGACTTGTTCAGGTTGTGTTTTGTCTAGTATATAGTCAGTTCTGTATCAGATTTGTGATGTGTCCAAATCTTGTTTCTTATTCTTATGTTGTAAATCTTTTGGAGATTAATATAATTCTTTCAGCTTTGCACAAAAAAAAAATAACAGCAATCACTCACATATATATAACACATCAAATGGTAGACCGATGCATTATATCCAACTAGCGATTTAACCCAAATACTATCCAGATGACAATGAGTAACTGCAATTCGTCTTTTGCACAAGAAAAAATGATTAGAATGTAGACTCATATGACTGATTATATGTCTAGTTTATTTAATGATTGGCACAAAGAAAAATGACCCAAACACGAAATAAAAGCAAGTCCTTGCATGATATCTTCATGAATAAAGAATGTTTAGAAAGAAAAAAAAGGAAATTTGCGGTTAAGCTGTTACGCTTAAGACGAATAGTAAAGTAAACTGATGATTAATTTACATGTAAAAAAATGAAGGTTACATAAATATCCATGTTTCATGTCTTCAATATTTTAGATTATAAGGAACTGTAATAAGAACCAAAAAACATCATATTTTAGATTAAAAAAGTAATGATTGTACAGATGAAAAGCTAATGTACAAAATATTAATGGAATTGGTAATGTTATTTTTTTTTTATTTTTTTATTTTTTTTTTTGAGCAAAGAACTGATAATGTTATTTACTATGCGATTTTTGCATAACAAAAAGACGCTGCCTTTCCAGTTGTCCCACATCGTCCAATCCATCAATGTTAACATAAGAGACTTCTTATAAATAATGGGGGCAAGGTCTTACAAGACTACAAGAGTAGGCACATACATAATGTGATTGACCTATCTTTGGTTCTTACCGTTTTGTCTCAGTGGTTTGGGCTATTAAAATGCTAATAGCTATTTCTATCTAAATTATTAAATAAAATTTTGAGTATACCCTCTTTTTTTGGCAATTGATAATTATTTCTTTTGTAAATATAATTATTGGTTGTGAAATGACGAGTGTATAGTTATTATTTATTTAAGTAATCTAATTATATAGTTAAAAAAATGTGTTGAATGAGTATTAAATTTGATTGATCATATGCATCAGAACTATTGTAAATGATTTACGAACGTATTGTAATATGTGAATAAAAGAGTTTATAACCTATGTAAATGAACGTATGTTTGTCGGTAAATAGTTACGATACGAACATTTGTGGTTTTGTTGTATGGTATGAGAAAAAGCTATTAACTAATTACTCTATATAACTTGCTATTGTTTGGAACAATAGTTAACAAGAAAAAACAAAGCCAAAAACAAGTCTTATCTCATATAACCGGGTGGAGAACAAATTGATGGGAAGAAGATCCTGTAAAAATCATTTCACTTTGTTTCATATAACTAAAAGCGTGTTTGTTATTCGTGAGTTTTTCTCTGCTTCTGTTTAAAATGAGTGTTTTTATGCTGACTAAAAGTAAATGTTTACTTTTTGGATTTGCTTGTGACAAAAATTTCTCATTTTTTTTACATATTCTTTAGTTAGTTATATATAAATTGATCTAACGAAAAACTATAACATTTTATACATATATAATTAGCAAATTTTTGATAAGACGTCAAAACCTTATTTAAAGTTTATTAAGCGATAATGTATTTCAAAATTTATCTTTTATGTTAAATTTTAAAAATAAAAGCTTAAAGAAAAACATATAAATAACCTGGTTATAAAACTGCTTTTTTTGGTAAAAAAAAAAAAAAAAAAAAAAAAAAAAAAAAAAAAAAAAAAAAAAAAAAACCTTCAACTTCCAACACGCTTTAAAACACTTTTAAAGCCAAGGAGTGTCATTACCTTTCTACTTTTATGTTTGTTTTTAGGGTTTTGCTAACAACGGCTCTTAGGGCTGTATTTAAGCAAGTGATTGTTATTACAATGTTATTAATGAATTATCATAATCGGATGAAAATCACTAAAATTATTAAAGAAGTCCAATACTCTGTTATACCCTACATGATCTTATTCCGTTCTTGAAGCGTCTTAATGACAAGTATTTAATGTTTTACAATGAATGAAAGTCTTTAGCAAAATAACTATCTCTTCTACTTCTTAATTCTTAATGAGCTAGCACATGCTAAAAGGGGTGCAAGTTTACTTAACCGGATCGTATCAATTGGTGTGCAACTCGAGTTATATATGTTTTTGCATATATAAGCAAGATAAAATAAACAATCATAATTTTCCTTGTCAAAAGCGTAATGTGAAGCGCAATTGGTTTATATAGACTTTCACTAGAATGTGGTTTTCATTGTATCTTATTACATGAAGCAAGTTATGTGCTCTTTAGTTGTGTATATGGAAAGAAAGGGAGCGAAAGTGAAAGTAACTAATAAAAAAGGTAAAGCCGTTAAAGGAGGCAAAGAAGGTGGAAAGGAGTGAAACATTTCTATTTTTTGAGCTGGAAGTTGCGTCTCACTTTGGGATGAAAAGTGTGGAAAGAAATTTAATTACTTTAAAATTAAAATGACAAGAGTGTCCTTTCAATCTCAAGGATACAAAATAGGTTTCTTTCTTGTACAAAAGGACGAAAGTTGTTGCATTCTGACGTAGGTTAGTCTCTTTCAGCTTACCAAAAACAAAATAACACGAATATAAAATTATTTACCACTTGTTCAACAAACTTTTATTAATCTTTAACTTGTTGCAAGCGGCATGGCTTCTCTATATATTTGATACCTACTTGTTTCATGCCTGCAAATTCCATCTTCTTAAGATAAACAAAAAAAATGGCCGGATTATTCGACAAACAAGCTGAGGCATATTTGGATGCACGGCCAACTTATCCAGCTGAATGGTACTCCATGTTAGCTGATCGAACCTCCTCACACTCACTCGCTTGGGATGTTGGTACTGGCAACGGTCAAGCCGCCATCGGTGTTAGCCTTCCTTCATTTTTTATTTTTTATTATTATTATTTATTTATTTATTTATTTATTTATTATTTTTTTATTTACAAGAAATGATTAGTAGGCCAAAATATATGCTTAATTCCGTGCCTAAACTTGCGTTACAACTTCTTGTTGGACCATTTTTTCATAAATCAAGAAAACACTTAACACATGTCTATCAATCGTAATTAGATAGTTTATTGGGATCCTACATATTGTCCTTAGAGTGGGTCATGAGAGTCAACGTTGTCGATTATCAAAGTTTTGCTAACATTTAGTTTATGCAAATTGATAGTCTTAAGTTTTGATTCTTTTAATGATTTTGATCCAGGTGGCAGAGCATTACAAGCAAGTTGTAGGGACGGACATAAGCGAACCTCAACTAAAACTTGCTAAGCATCATCCTTGTGTTCGGTACCTTCATACACCACAGTCTCTATCAGACGATGACCTTATTGACTTGATTGGTGGTGAAAATAGCGTGGATCTTGTGACTGTTGCCCAAGCCGTACATTGGTTTGATCTACCAAGATTCTACTCAGTGATCAACCGCGTTTTGAAACAAAATGGTGTGTTTGCCGTTTGGGGGTACAATGACTTAGATATCACACCTGAAATTGATGCGGCCCTTAAGAGGTTTCATGATACTACGCTTCCTTATTGGAATAAAGATATAAAGTATCTATTTGATGGCTACCAAACATTGCCTTTCCCATTTGAAAGTGTTGGGTTGGGGTCTGAAGGGAGTCCTTTGAAACTCGATATTCCTAAGGAACTTGCGTTTGAAGGCATTTTGGGTATGTTGAGGTCTTGGTCTGCGGTTGTGACTGCTAAAGAGAAAGGTGTTGATTTGTTGTCTGAGAATGTGGTTCAAGAACTTGAGAATGTGTGGGGTGGTTCCAAGCTGGTTAGGCGTGTTGTTTACAAGGGTTTTATGCTTGCAGGCAAACCGCGCTCCTAATCTTAAACATGGATGTGATGCTCGCTATCAAATAATATTTGAAAATGAGAATTTGGGTAGCTACGCCAATTTTTCTTGGTCAAATTAGTGAATGAGTCCATGTATAGCTTAGCTGGTACACAACTAGATAATAAGCTTTTTATTTAAAAATATAATACACCAATTAAAACTTAAGGCCTATGGACTTACTATTATTATGATGATATTTACAATTTTGAAGCATAGACATACATATATGATGATATTTACAATTTACCACATGATCATTTAACGTATCTGATGGGATTTTGTGATGATATTATGCAAGTGGAAGTTGATTGAACATTGGTATTGCTTGGAATCAAACACCAAATCAATATTTTGCTTATCATACTCGATTCAAGAAAAGCCCGTCTAGTTATAAGTTTTCAACATTAGAGAGTACCCTCAAACGTCCATTAATAAGGTATATTTTCATTTGGTTGAACCGTTAACCAGTTGTTCAGAACAGAGGAAAAACGAGAACCATTTGAAAAAACGATTCGATGGATGAAATTCAATTTTACAAACTATATTTACCTAAAATGGTTTGAAAAACCGATTTGATGTATAAGATTCAAATTTACAAACTATGTTTAGTTAGTCAAAAAGTCAACAATTTGTATAAATTTGACCTAGTATTGTAAATTTATTGATTTACATATACTAGCCAACAACAACATCTAGGACAACATAATGCAAAACATCAACTTAAGTTACTCATGTACACCGAAATATATAAACAAGAAAGAGTTTTTTACTTTAGCTGATGTGGGACTAAATATTTCATACCAAAGTATTCAAAAGAGTTGCCCATGATACGCAAAACCTGTAATCATTTGTGCAACTTTGGTAAAATGCTACGAATGAAATTGATGCTGAACTTTGGTACAGACAATGGACAAGGTGTTGTTGGTGTTATAGCGGAAAAACTAAAACAACTTTAGTATATAACTGGTGATAAGGCCTGTACAGCCGTACACGCACTTAACATAATTTTTAGTTAGAAGAAAAAAAAAATAATAAAAAATAAAAAAACTTTTATCACTCAAATTACTAATTTTTATTTAAAAAAAAAAAGAAAAGAAATTATCATTCAAATTGTTATAAATACAAGATTTGCTAAACTTTTAAGATAGGAAAAAGTAAAAATGAAAACCTTACAAGAACAAGCTTTGCTAAAATTTTGAAGTACTGAAAGAACGATTTTAGGCCCTGATCTTTGCGTTTAACCACCATTGGCAATTCGCTATATGTCCAACATGTCTAGATATTGCTTTGGAATATTGGTTGCTCTGCCCTTCACTAATTAGCTTGTTTTCTTGTATTTCGATGTGCAGTAGATCAATTAAATAGTTGTCAACTGACAAAAAATACACGGTTAAAAAAATACTGAATTCTCATATTGACGATTGATTTGAGATAACCCGAAAATAAAATGTGAACTATAAATTTGAGACGCATGAAGTATATGACTTTCACAAATTTCATAAATCAGATGTTGATGATTCAAATCAAACCCCATGTTACCACATACCAAACGGGAGGACTCAAGCGGCTTGAAACCAAGCCAATCACCCATTACTTAGCGATTACACCATGCTCTTTAGTCTTTATTCAAAGAAACAAACTTTGTATAAAACGTTGCAAATAAATAAATAAATAAATATTGCTTGATCAACATATAGAGACCATAATCAAGTAGTCAACACTTTACTAGTGTTCCTGGTTAAACACACATGTGTACATGTTTCACCTATCTGATGGGATTTTGTGGAAGATGATATTATCCAAGTGGACGTTGATTAAACATTGGTATTGCTTGGAATCAAACACCAAATCAATATTTTCCTTAGCATACTCGATTTAACAAACAAAAAAAACGTCTAGTTTTAAGTTTTAAGTTTTAATGTTTTCAATAACATCAGAGAGTACCCTCAAACGTCCATTAATAAGGTATATTTTCAATTGGTTCAACCGGTAACCAGTTGGTCAAGTTTATCAGAAACTGGAAAAAAAATAACAATAAAAAAAAAGGAAAATTATTTAAAAATCCGATTTGATGTATAAGATTCAAATTTCCAAGGTCATCAATTTGTATAAATTGACCAGAAAGATGTGAATGCATGTATTTGTAATTGTAAGTTTATGAATTTGAATATACACGCAGAACACATCTTCGAGGACAACATGATCCAAACCATCAACTTTAAGTAACGATGTACACTGAAACATATAAACAAGAAAGAGTTTCTTTCTTTAGCTGATGTGGGACTAAATACTTTATACTAAAGTCTTTAACTGTAATCAAACATGAGTAATATTTATATTTTTTATACATTGCTTTTTTATTTTAAAGCTACGAATGAAATTGATACCGAACTTGATTACTTGAATGCAGTTGTTTAGGGACAACACAATCGGATGTACTCTTATCACTTGTGCAACTTTTGTAAAATGCTATATAAATTTCGTAACTATATGAATTGATACCTCCTCACGCTCACTCGGTTGGGATGTTTGTACAAGCAACGGGCAAGCTGCTAACGGTGTTATATCGGATAAACTAAACAACTTTAGCATGAACCAAAGGTTTCAATAAAACCATATCAGAAAGAAAAAGAATAGATTGAAGATAAAGATAACAACATTTCATACGAAAAAGTATGGACTTACAAGGAAAACATAAGACCCCAAAGAATTTTCAAAAGACTACAAGTCTACAACTATTTCCAAGAAAATGCCAATTACCCAAGTCTTTCAACCCCAAAATTACGGGTTTATGACTCGTTTATTAATAGATAACGCGATATACAATACTTGGTGCTAAAAAAGATTGATACAAAGGTAAATGAATGCTTTTACGGCACACATAATTTCTTAAATAATATGAAACTATTGTCATCCTCTATTTGGATCACATTAACATCGACTATAAACTATGACACGGCAAGCATCACTCTCATATGCATTACAATTGTAAAGTCAATATAATTAGACTTAAACTCTTATCCAAACCAATGGTACGCCAATAAATAATCAAACAAAAGAGGATGCTTGTCCCACATCGCCCAATCCTTCAAAGTTATAGAAAGCTTCTTATAAATAAAGGGGGGCAAGCTTCAATTACAGTTAGGACATACATAATGTGATCGACTAATCTTTCCTTCTTACCTTTTTGTCTCAATAGTTTGGGCTATTAAATTAAATTAAATTATTAATAGCTATTTGTGTCTAAATTATTAAATAAAATTATGAATATAAGCTTCCTTTGCTCATTACATAATTATTTTAATTACGTGAGGGGAAATGATGAGCTTATAGTTATTATTTATTTAAGTAATCTAATTTAACAGTTAGAAACGACAACAGTAAGAAACAACATGACAAGTATCACATTTATAAAGTAGTGCAATACAAACCTATTCATTGTGTTTTTCTTCTCACCAACATACACACCTATTCTTTATGTGGTTATAGTTATTTCTTATTATTTTTATTTTAAATTTTCTTCCAACTAAATCCCTACTCTTACGTGTATATTCAATCAAATGTGTATATAACTATCAACTTTTAATGACATCTAGTGTTTGACCGAGTTATCTATAACAAACTTTATTCAAATAAAATAACTATCACCTTTTAATTACCTCTAGTGTTTGACCAAGTCATCTTTAAGCAAAACTTAGGCAAATATAGATATTAATTTTGTGATCCATGGTACAACTTATTACAAAATTTTAACTTATTACAGCTTTATACAGCACTCACTTTTTATCGGTGAGTAAATTTAACTCGAGCTATTTTATTGTTTAAATATTGAGCCAACAACTATTTTCTTCAAAGCTTGGAAAGTTTGAGATAATCTAAAAAAATAATAATAATAATAATAAAAAAAATAAAAAATAAAAAACTTTGAAAATGGGTGCTTTGGTAAAACAGGTATCTTTTGAGCATTTTATGAAAAACGTTTGATTTATTTTGTGATTTAACAATCTCATAATTTTGTGAAGCCTAGTGGTCCTGCCCAAATGTCAACTCTTATCTGCGTGAAGATATCATGCGACAACCAAACAAACAAATACCAAAAAAGAAAAAAAACACACATACCTAAAATCAAACACCCAAAAAACACGTTACTTATCCTAAAACTAAAAAGTATGTCTGATCACATGCCTTTTGAAATCCAATCAGAAATCATTAAAAAATTTCCTATAAAATCACTACTCCGTTTCCGAACTGTTTCAAAACAATGGAAGTCTCTTATCGACGGCCCAAAATTTATAAAAAACTACCACCTTAATAACCCTCAGCATCGTTTACTTGTACAGTACAAGTTAGGTTTTGTCCGAATATATACCTCAATTATCGATGACAACACTTTTCCCGAACAAAAGTTTCCCTTAACCGCTCCCGAGCCCCTTAACTTACTAAGACACACAATAACACTCGGTTGTGTTAACGGGTTGTTATGTTTCTACGGCTTTTACCAAGATGTAGAAACTAAGATGGTTGTTATTTGGAATCCCAGTGTTAGGAAATATGTTGGTATTGTTATCCCTAATGTATTGAATTCAAAAGATAGATGTACTCGTATTGGTTTTGGGGTTTGTCCTGATACGAGTGACCCTAAGCTTGTTAAGATTAGTGTCGATAAAGCTAAAATACCTAATACATGGGTGGTTGAGGTTTTTACGTTAAGTACACGTGTTTGGAAAACTGTATATATGGGTACGCAATTTAAATCGTGTGATTTCACACCATATCAGGTTTTCATAGATGGGATTATTTATTGGCATACTGTTGGTTTGGATGAAGGATTTAGGACTAACTATATCATTTCATTTGATTTGAAGAGGGAGAAGTTTGGTGAAGTGTGTCTTTCGGACAGATTAGCACGTGCACATGATTTGGTTGTTGCGAAGGTGGATGAGTCGCTTTGTTTGCTTGAGTATTATAATGAAGGTGAGATATCGGTTTGTGGTGTGTGGATGAGGCAAGATGGTGGTGTTAATAAACCGTTTACAAAGATATATACCGTTAAGGTTGAGGGTAAGTCGGTGTATTATAATGTATTGGGGTTTAGGAACAATGGTGAAGTTTTACTGGGGATGGAGGGTGATGATTATAAAGAGTCTACAATTGAAGTTTATGAGCCCTTGTCAGGACATATGACTGGTGTTGAAATTGATGGAAAGCATGCTACATCCCCCACGTGGTCGTATATGGAAACGCTGCTTTTGCTTCATGAGTCAAATTCTATCATTCATTGATAACGATGATATGTTGCAAGGTGTTGGATTAAGCTGTAGTTATCACATTCAAATCTTTATTATTCAGTTTAGTTTATGTTACTAGAAAGATAAATGTGTTATCTATATACCATGTGTGTGTTATTAGTTTATAACATTAATGAGTACTACTGATGATGAATTTCATATAATTTGTGAACAATAAACTCAGATATCTTTTTGACAGTCAATTAGATGTATTGAACTATTTGGATATATAAACTCTCGTTATGCATAAGTTTTTCTGAACGGAAATAGTGTTAACGTACCTAGTAGGGCTGTAAACGAACCGGACGAACACGAACGGAGCCCTGTTCATGTTCGTTCATTTAATTTTAACCGGACAAATAAACGAACACGGACGCTTAAACGGACGAATTTTCTTGTTCATGTTCGTTTATTAAGAAAATGAAATGTTCATGTTCGTTTATGTTCGTTCATTAAGACACTAAACGAACGCTAAACGAACATAAATGAAAATAGACAAACAAACTTAAACTTTATCGAATTCTTCACAATATATTGTTTTATAAGTGTTGTTTTGTTTGAACAAACAAATTTTTAAAATTATAAAATTAAAATATATGATATATGAACATAAATAGATAAATAAACATAAAAAAACTTTTATGAACGCCTAATCGAACGTTCGCGAACATAAATGAACGAACGAGACTTTTGTTCATGTTCGTTCATTTAACTAAACGAACGTAAAATATTGTTCATGTTCGTTTATTTAATAAACGAACGAACATAAACGAACTTTTTATCGAACGGTTCATGAAATGTTCACTGAACGTTCAGTTCGTTTACAACCCTAGTACCTAGCAAGACGATAAGGAAAGGGATTAGAAAGAGGAAGAAATGGCGTTTAGAGAGTTAGAAAACCATTCAACCCAATTTAAAATCCAATTATAAGAAAGCATTTTTACATCAATGAATGAGCTTCTATCTTGGTCTTTTGGCTGTAAATACGAAGTCATTTCGAAACTTCCATAGGATCCATATGGTGTGTTTCTCGGACGAGATCTCCCTTGCTGACCATTCAAATCTGCCTCAACCTCTCATCATGCACAAAGTGAAGCATTTTGAAGAATACAAAATAGCAAACAGGTAAACAGCCATGCACTATCTGATCGACCCACAGAGCTTATGGTCTGCAACTCTAAATGGTTTTCAAGGCTAAGAGCTAGGCCAAATACTAATCTTGTTGTCATCTGTTTGGCTGACATCAAGATTTTCTTGACTCACAATGGTGCCATCATCTGTCTACTAGCAGTTCATATATCAATGTTTATTTAAATTGACCCGTTTGAAAAAAGTGTAGCCCAGATCGACCCGTTTTTCTTTTACCTGCATTTTATTTAATCCGACCCGTTTTTCTTTTACAGATCATTTTTAAAGGTTACCCACGTGCGTCACTTGGCTAATAACATATCTTCAGTATGTCAAGAATTATTCAGTAATCGAAATCTGGTTTTCGTTGTGACCTGCAAAATAACAAGTGGATATAAGTTTTTTGTGGATTTGGATCTCATGTCTAAGAGTATTATTGTTTGGTTGGTTCTAAACACGATAATGAGGGAAATTATGTAAATTTTGATCCCGAGCCTCAATTCGGGAACAAAAAGGATGCTGCTACTGATTTTATTGGTATATTCTTGATTTTATGGCATTACATCTCACTAAATATTACATAAGTTTTTAAGGTGAGACAAAGGTTAGTAAGAAGATTACTCTTTCTTAGAAGTTAAGTCAATTATACACCATTTAAAGAAAATGACCTGAATGATGCGAAACGAATTAGACAGATTTTTTATCACTTTAAAACACTTGAATAGGTTAGTAATGGGAAATATAAGCTTTTGATATCCTGTAGCAACTTAGAATAATCAGATAACTAAGAAAGTCAAAATGGATAATATTATAAGTTAGCAACAACTTACGAGGGTCTAAAGCAATGGACAATTGGATAGGAGATGTATAAGTGGTTCTTTTTGGATGTGAACGCTGCTTAAAGATAAGCTTTTAAGACTACCAAATCCACTAAATATAGGTCTGTTAACTGCGGGAATGAGAATATATGGGATGGCCAATGAGTTATCTAGTGAGTGTTGTGTTTGGTTGGAAATGTTTTGTCATAGGATGGGCTCTATTACCATTGGGCCCGATATTTAGCCCACTTCAATGGCCCGGTTTATTGTTGTAAATGTTATGGTACTTGTATTATGCAATGTTTTAAAACCCGGTTGATTAAATCATAATAGGATTAGTGATCGGTTTTTCTCTTGTTATAGAGCGAGATCTAACCAATGGGTTTTAGTCGACCCGGGTTGACACGGTTTAATAAATCCAGCTGGTTTAAGCCTTTTTAAAAGAATAAATTTTCAAAACTTTCTTTTACCCCTATAAGTCGTTAAATTTGTCAAAATTTGCAACACCGGTAGTTGTGTATGTGTTAATATGTATAGTTTTAAAGCAAGACTACTTAACAAGAGTTTGCAATATCAATAATTTGAATAATAATTATAATTAACAATTCTTAGGTTTAGATGATTTATGAAGGCATGAAGTTTACACGACTTGATTTGGTCACTGAGATCTGTCGTGCATTGTAATTGGATAATTTCAAACAACCATACCTGGAGTTGAAAAATGTGTCCATGAGTATGCATGTTACCAACTTTATTGAGTCGTTCTTAGAAAAAAATGTGGCGAGTAATTGACCTATTTTAAGTTTTGTATGTGGAAATGATAACCGACAACTCCACGGAATCAATTATAAAATCGTGTCTTTGATGAATGTTAAACAAAAGTTTTAGCAAAAATAAAAAATAAATAAATAAATAAAGTTCTATAAAAAAAATAAAAATAAAAATAAATTATATTTCGGCTGTTGGAGATACTCGATGGAGTATCAATAACTTTTTAGCAAGCATCAACTGTCCATGGTCACCACACCAAACGCTTTCGAGTTGGGACGAATAGTCATATTCTTTAACAACAGAGAACAACCAGTTTTAACTATCAAGTAACAATTAAATCACTTTTGGCAATTTGTTCCTCTCGGTCTCCTTTTTTCAACTCGATCATCATCAGACGTATCACTACCAGCTTCCAAACGGCAGATAAGCTATCAATGCAAAAGAGAACACTATTAGAGCAGTGCAACGTGTATAATTTTACACACAAACAACAAACCTCAGTGTGTGAAAAAAAGACATTCATAAGTAATATTACCTCCAAAGAGTGATCTACAAATGTAACATCTTCGACATAGCCAAGGCTTTCTAATAGTTCCCCAGCAACCTAAAGGTTGTGGGTTCAAGTCTCGCTAGAGGCATTTGTGAGATAGGTGGTATAGGTAAAAATAAATAAATTAAAAAAAAAAAGTTATTAAAAAACCAAATTAATTGTAGTTGATTTTTTTTTTTTTTTTTCGTCATCAAACAATAGATGTAGTTTTAGATTATAGAAACATGGGAAGAAAAACTAAAATAAGAATAATGAAAAGGATTTTTAACCACACATTTCAAATAAGAGGGAGAATGTTAAAAAAGGTGGATGTTGAGACATATGACTTTAGCATGTATCGAACACATGACCTTCTATATAAGATAGAATGAGCCTTTGCCATCTCCCCCAACATCCCCAATGTTTTAATTTTGGTTTTAAATATATTAAACATGAAAATAACTTGGATATGTAAAAGGACCACAACACAAATAAATCAGATCATATGTTAACTGTATATGTTGTTCATAGAATCATAGTACAAGCGGTATTTTTATTATGAGCATGGTACATTGTCATTATTATATAGACTTACATTTTAGAAATTTTGGTAAGTTTCAATGCACGTAAAATATGAGAATGAAATTTTGGACACATCACATTTCATATTCTCACACTTTGATTCATGGTTCCATATATAAGGTTATTTTTAATTTGTTATTTTATATTTCATTCAACTTTTGCCTCAAATTTAACATGTGAGGTCATGCTTAATTAGTTTCTTCATGGTTCATTCATATATCATTCAACTTTTGCTTCAACTGCAACACGGATATTTTCAAAAAAAAATTAATAATAATAATAATAATAATAATAACTCAAAGCTCGGTATTATAACAACACATCACATGTATCAAGTTTAAGTTATAATTTACAAATATTTAATATCTTATAAACATACTTATTCAAAAAAGTAGTTAACTATCCTAAGAGCACAAGTTAGCTACATGTAAGGAACATAAGTAACTTTGTTACTAAATACTACGTATAAGATCAACTGTGCGTTTAAAAAAGTTTCGTACATAAATAGTTTTAGGCCTAACAAGTCATTGGGTTCTACTTAGGCCTGATTTTGAGCCCAGTTCGACAGCCCAATTTATTAATGTAATGTTTATGATACACGTATTGTATGTTCTAATTTAAGCAAAGCCAAGTTTAGGTACTATAAATGTAACGTTTCTTGATGAGCTAGTAAAGCACACGTACTGAAAACAAATTTAAATAAGGAGCTAGATAGTTAAAGTTATACTTGATATGAACTCAAAAATTTATTAGTGATCCAACAAAAGGACGAGTCTTAAACTTCACTACCCGATCTTACCTGACTGTATATAGTATCAATGGAGTAGAAGCCGTTGAGAGCCATTTGAGGAGTATCTGCTTACTATAGGGTGTCAACTGTCAAGTATAACTCATGACCCGTTTGAGTTCCAACTCACGGCCGTTTGATATCCAAGTGTCTTAATGAATTACCAAGACATGAGATCATACCAAAATTGCCTAATGCGTATCCAAGAAATGCTTTTGGAAAGCAACTAGAAATATGGCAAAAACTATTTGTTATCTAAGAATATACCTCTAACCTAGACGTGTTCCAGATATGAATGGATATAAACATATAAACAATATGGCAACAGAAACACAAAAAAATATGACAGCAAGCTACATAGAGGTCAAAAACAATATATCGTCATAGAAACATGTCTGCCAAATATCTATAGTCGAAATCCATTTGGGATCTAACTCGATTTCTATAATTAATTTTTTGTTAAGGCTTTTGGGCTATAACTGGATTTCCAGTATTTATTTTTTTTAAGACTCTTGGGCATTAACTGGATTTCCAGAATTAATGTTTTTTTAAGGCTCTTGGGTTACTACTGGATTTCCAGAATTAATTTTTCATTAAGGCTCTTAAGGTCTAACTGGTTTTTCAGAATTATTTTTTTGTTAAGGCTCTTGGGCTCTAACTGGATTTCAAGAATTAATGCTTCGTTAAGGCTCTTGGGCCCAAATTGGATTTCAAGAATTAATTTATTTTAAGGCTCTTAGGCTCTAACTGGATTTTCAGAATTAATTTTTTGTTAAGGCTCTTGGGCTCTAACTGGATTTCCAGAATTAATGCTTCGTTAAGGCTCTTGGGCCCAAACTGGATTTGCAGAATTAATTTTTTTAACGCTCTTAGGCTCTAACTGGATTTCCAGAATTAATTTTTTGTTAAGGCTCTTGGGCTTTAACTGGATTTCCAGAATTAATGTTTGGTTAATGCTCTTGGGTTAAAACTAGATTTCCAGAATTAATTTTTTATTAAGGCTCTTAAGCTCTAATTGTATTTTCAGAATTAATTTTTTGTTAAGACTCTTGGGCTCTAACTGTATTTCCAGAGATACCATAATTTTAATTGAGTGTTTGTTTTAAAATAAACAAATATCATAAGCCGCATTTTAAAGCTAACATACATGAGATAATAAAATAAATATATTATTAAAAAAATTGATGATGTTAAAATATGAGCTTTGACGAGACTTACCTGAGCCGTGCGTAGAGTCTTTGCCCTTCTTCCAACACACCCACTTATGCAAATTCATTTCCAAATATATTATATATCAAAAAAAGTTACGGGACCTTATCACAATTAAATAAGGTACCCTTTGTATATAAATCGTATAAGTTGTTCACGTAGGAGTAGTATCTTTATGTATGAATCACTAGGCTTACAATTTTTTACAAATTTGGTTGCAACGCGCATAAAGTATGTAACAAGATCAACCAGACCTCGTTATAGTTCTATCCATGGCAATACGTTCTAAGCAAAATTCCAGTATGGAAATGAAATCCATGCCATGAGCTTGCCTATGGAAACATGATCACATACCTGACCATTTGACCCACAGCACAAGAACACTATGCAGTGGCAAGCTAAAATATAAACCATTCACCTATCTGAATCCGTCTCACAGAAGGGTAAAGAAACCGTTTTCACTGCTCATCATTTTGAACTCTAATTAAATCAATAACATGTTACAACAACTCTCGCAAAAACAAAAGGGATATACACATTAATCATGCTCGCCTAAGGAACAGAGCCTTTTCACATCTAGACTGTTGCAGGCCACCACAATTACGATTCCTCTCTATACATTCAATTTGAAAATACCTCTAACCTACTTGTAACATCCCATAAATGATGGAAACAAAATGCACACCGCATTTCTACATTGTGATGTAAGCTACCATGTAAAACATTACAACCAAGGCACCTTTTCCAACATTTCACTATGTTACTACATGACCAAATTTGGATATTCATTAGCAATTTCATCTTCACACTGACACGGTCTTAGCCAACTTAACATAAGTGGACTAGTAGCAGGAGCAGTTATCAAGTTCCCAGTATCAGACATGCAAAAATTGTGGTAATTTATTCTGGTAACTAAATCTGCCAAATGCTGAAATTGACCCACATTATTCAATCAGTACCGTCAGGAGACCAAAGAGCAAATTTGGAGTAGAATCAAAGTGAAGAGATACCCTACACTTAAGGTCATGCAATCATCAAACCCTTTAAGCAAACGATGGACAGGTGAAGAGCTAAATTCACCTTAAAGTACTTTGTAGCTTGACTGACATAAGCAACTGATCCTAAAAATTCACCTATATGCAAGTAAACAAGCAATCTCTTGTGTAAAAGCTCATCTATAATCGGACGTGTTTCGGTGAGAGTGGGAATGGAACGAAAAAGAAGCATGAAAGATGCAGCTCGAACACAACCATCAGAACATGATATTTGTTATATTGTAAAGAATCTTGCAATTACAACAAATGTGTTTCACTCAATGACAATCATATGTACAACTAACCATGCAATTAACAAACAAGTTTTAAATATCATAAAACTGATTGCTGGAACATGGTCACCACTCACCAGCCTCATAACTGATACTAAGACTAATGTTCTTTTTAATGTATCAATCATAGCAATAGCAATATGATAAGGCACGCTTTCATGATGTTATTTTAATGATCTATTATTGTCAATAACCACTTTCGAAGTCAATTACTACATTTCTTTTTGTCATCGACTCATTTCACAAACCACGAGATTAGCCAGTTAACAAAAGTTTGAAAAAATACCAAAAATGCAGAGTTCTATTTCGGCTATTGGAGATGCTAGACGGAGTGTCAATAACTTCTTAGCAAGCATCAACTGTCCATGATCACCACAAGTTGGGACGAATAGTCATATTCTTTAACAATAGAGAACAACCAGTTTTAACTATCAACGAACACTTAATCACTTTAAGAAATTTGTTCCTCTTGATCTTCATTTTCAACTCAGTGATCATCAGATGTATCACTACCAGATGTATCACAACCAAACCTATCACTACAAGCTTTCAAACGAGAGAGGAGCTATCAATGCAAAAGTGAACATTATTAGAGCAGTGCAACGTGTATAACTTTAAGCACAAACAAAAAACCAGACTATATTAAGGAAAAAAAAAGTTTTTCATAAGTAATAATACCTCCGAACAGTGATGCCCAAATGTAATATCTTCGACATGGCCAAGGCTTTCTAAAAGTCCTCTAAATACTTCTTCCTCGATTATCACATACTCCCTCCAACTGATCAAATAATCTAAGTGAGCTTCGACCAAAGAAGACACATTAAGCAACACAAGCTCCCGCAAAACCAAACCACCTTCTATAGTTACAGACGATATGTAAGGAGCATTGATTTTGACACAATCTATATAAGCCTCGTCGTATGTATAAACCTCATAAGAGTTGTATGCAGAAAACACCAACTTCTTCACACTCTTTGAAGTAATATCAATCCGCCTATAACCATAGCATTCATTCAACTCCAAAGATTCCAAGCAAGGACTTCCGGATAATATCTTCTCAATCATATCTTCATCCAGAGTCACACAAGATAAACACAAATACTCAAGTCTTTACCAACTAATTGCACCATTTGGAGGATTAAACAGACACCAGGACAGCTTCACACGATAAAAACACAAATTGTTGAAAAACAACTCATCATCATAGCTAAACCTAAACCGTTCCCCTCCTACATCGCATAACTCTAAATGAACCTCTTCAACATTACGGCTAATAGCATACTGAATCCAACTATTTGCTCTCGATTTAAACTCAGAATTAACCAGACTACTGTAACTGATATTAAGTTCGACTTTTTTGAGGTTGAGATTTGTAGGACACTTTTTTAGGGTGTTGTCGATGAAAGAAATGTAGCCACGGAGATCAGTTTCTTCATCTACATCTTCTATGCCGTCATCCTCATCTGAGAAAATGAGATGAGGAAGTTGAGTCCAAAGATTTTTCCATCGTTTTGAGATGGTAGCCGTTGTTCTAATCACCTCTTTAGTAGTGCAGTACCGCAAGCGAGACATGATATTATTGACTAAGAATTCATCACTTAACTCATTCAATCGATCTACTCCTTTCATGACCAACTAGACCTTCAAAACGAGAAATGAAATGTTAGAAGCAACAAATCGCGGGAAAACTGAATAATAATAATAAGAAGATAAAAGCTAAGTCTAATCTCCTTAAAACACTTGGTGTTTCATGAGATAAATATTGATAATGAACATGAAACTAATAAATTGATGAAGAAATAGAAAATAAGCATGAACGTACCAAAAGCAGAAGGAACTGCAAGTTACTAATACTAAGGTTGGTTTTTAAATTGGTTTGGACTTTGGATGAACAAATGCTTATTATTTAAAGTGTGAAATGGTATGGGAAAAGTCGACACAAATGCATGGAATTTGTTTCATTTGTTGACCAATTAATGACTTAATTACCCAACTTTTTAAGTATTAATGATAGAAGATTCCTAGTTCCTTATTTTCCATAACATTATGTGATAAAAAAACCACTTTTTTCGATGTTACACTTGAAAACATAGCACGTGCGTAAATTGCCAAACTTTAATGCTCTTTCCCTTTCCTTTAAATTTGATGTTTCTTGCAACTTACTGCATTTTCACACCTGTTAAAAATAAATGGATATTTATTAATCAACAACATAATAAAATAAAATAATAACATGGAACATAAGTAAACTTGTTTTGAAAAGTAATATCAACATGTGGGTTTATATTGTTTTGACTCGGTTTAGCACTAACTTGCCTTGTCGATCTATTTCCGTTGAAATTCTATAGGTTTACTTTGAATTTGATTGGGAGTTTGACAAGGTTGAGGTAAGCCCCTAACCTTCGAGTAAGCTCTTACTTGATTTTTATATATAGTCCAATGAGCTTTCATGATGGTGGTTGATCAAGCTTAGCTTGAGGAAGTTTTGCAAGGCTCAAGTATATCTTGATATTGGTAGAGATTTAGACGATTTATCAAAGCTGACTCAAGCTCAATTCATGAGCTCAGTTCAAATTAAGATGAACTTATAATATAATCCTAGCTCAAACAAGTCAATAACTAGTTAACGTTGTACATCCTTAACTAAAAGAGCAAGGTTGGATCAAGTGATTAACACCCTTGCCTCTAGAGACAGAGGTCAAGGGTTCGATCCTCACCCCTTGTAAGACCAGAGGTCCTTTTCTACCTTTGGTAAAACCGGAAGCAGCCTCTCTACCTTAGGTAGGGGTAAGGTTGTCTACATCTCAACCTCTCTCATACACCGTTGAAGACGGTATTGGGACCCATAACCCGTGAAAGACGGTGTTGGGAGTTACTTTTGTACATCCCTAACTACATAGAAGTATAACCTCTCTCATACACCTATTGATGAACTAGCAATAACAAGAAACACAATACATTAGGACCGGGTGCATTTTGAAAATTTCAGTGTTTTTTTTTTTATGAAAATTATTAGTACGAATCAAAATTCTAGTGTGATCCCGTGACACCGCGAGACCCCCTAGCTTCGTCCTTGGTTTTCATGTTCATAAGAAAACCAGAAAACCAACTTAATTGTAGTTGCAGTTTTAGTTTCGTCTTATTCTTTTTTTCCCCAATAACAATAGATGCATTTTTAGTTTATACAACAAACATTTACTTGAAGTCTCCTAGGGCTCGACAAAATTGATTTGTGTTGTTATTCATCGTTAAATGCAACCACTTTACACTTTGTTACCATTAAACACTAAAAAAAAAAAAAAAAAAAAAAAAAAAAAAAAAACCGTTAAGAGAGATGAGCTAAGTAGGATTTGAACTCATGACCAAAGCTCTTGTTAAAATGAGCCTTTGCCATCTACCCTAACATCCTCACTAATAACAATTGTGTTTTTAAATATACTAAACATGAAAATAACTAAACAAAAAAGTAAAGGGACCACGACACAATTAAATTAGATCATTCCGTATAACCTGTTGACATAATACGAGTAGTATATTTATTGAAAGTATGCCACAATACCACATTGCCATTATTATAAATCACTACTTTATATAGAGTTGCATTTAACAAATTTTGGTAAGTTGCAATGCAAATAAAAAAATATAAGAATGAAATCCACGAGCTTGCCTATGGACACATCACATTTTATATTCCCATGAATTCAATCTCACTTTGATTCATGGTTCCATATATAAGGTCATTTTTAATTTGTTATTTTATATTTCATTTGCTTCAAATTTAATAGGTGAGGTCATGCTTACTTAGTTTCTTCATGGTTCATTTATATATCATTCAACTTTTGCTTCAACTGTAATCAGTGGCGGAACTAGAACATTTTTTTTGGGGGGCCGAATTTATTTTTGGAGGGCCGAATCGGAGATTTGTTTGTAACCTCAACTAAATTACCCCTAAAACATATAATATTTGCACTACGTGCAGCAAATTTTGGGGGGGCCGGGACCCTCCCTGCCCCTTAATCGCCATTGACTGTAACACAGATATTTTTTATTAAAAAAACTCAAAGTTAGCTACATGTAAGGAACATAAGTTGTAATTTATAGATATATAATATGTTATAGAAATACTTATTCAAAAAGGTAGTTAACTATCCTAATAGCACAAGTTAGGTACATGTAAGGAACATAAGTAACTTTGTTACTAAAAATAAGATCAACTATTGCGTTTATTTTGTGTTGCTTATAAGAAATAAACACTTAAAAAAATTTCATACATGAATAGTTTTAGGCCTAACTGGTCCTAGCAAAACCCATCCAAATAAGTCCAATCTTATTAAGCTAAATTAGTCCAGCATTGGGTTCTACTTAGGCCTAATATTGAGCCCAGTTCAACAGCCCAGTTTGTTATTGTAACTTTTATGATACATGTATGCTTTAATAGTAATACACGTGTAATGAGCCTAAGAGAATATAAACTTTACTACCCGATCTTACCTGACTATATATGTCAAGTATCAATGGAGTAGAAGCCGTTGAGAGCCAATTGAGGAATATCTGCTTACTAGGGTGTCAAGTACAACTCGCAACCCGTTTGAGATCCAACTCACGGCCGTTTAATATCCAATTAAGTAACTAGAAATGGCAACAAAAAAAAAATCTTATCTAAGATTATACCTCCAACTTATATGTGTTCCACATATGAATGGATATTAATCTGTAGGACCATCTCTATGTTCACAAAAACATCACAAATGTTCAATATACTATATATTATATGTGTTCCAGATATGAATGGTATCGGGCCCCATTTTACTGCCTTATTTTCATAACAGGCAACACGCATGCTGCGAATATACCAAATGTTCAATATACTGTATATTATATAATTCCTACAAATATCATCACAAAAACATCTTTTTACTACTACTCGTCTAATCCTCTGATGCCTTAAAAACATAATAGAAAGCAAAGCAACAATATTCTGTTACTGAACAAAACATTTAAAACCTTTGGAAAAACAACAAACCAAATATGTACCATATTTCAATCCATAAACATGCTATTCCAAATAACGCTTCTATATACATGCTACATAATCGAGAACCATGCCAGGGATCGGTAGTAATAAGAAGTACTTTGGAGCTCGTAATTAAGGCTAGTTTCAATGTCCACACAAAGTGGACCTCCAATATAACCAGCATATACTTTCAGTCTCCTATCTTATAATCTGGGAGACCATAGCACATGTCCCTAATCCGGGAGACCATAGCACATGTCCCTAATGATTAATGCTTCTCACCCTTATGCACTATCCCCGAATCCTGATCCCAACTCAAATTCCAATATAAAATAAAACACACCCACAAGAATCCCAAACCCATTTAAAACCTGTCTACCCATCAAAGACCAGGCTCAAAAATAGAATTTTCATCTCAGACTAACTTCTCTCAACAAAAATGTTCATTGAGAAGAAAACCAGAACACATACCGAATCGAGTTAATCAAAGGCATGTATGAACAACAGCATGTTTACCATTGTTGTCTATATTCTTGTGATTTCATTGAGAGCCATACAATGTTCCAATCCATAAACCTGCTATTCCAAATAACGCTTCTATATACATGCTACATAATCGAGAACCATGCCAGGGCAGGACCTCGGTAGTAATAAGAAGTACTTTGGAGCTCGTAAGGCTAGTTTCAATGTCCACACAAAGTGGACCTCCAATATAACCAGCATATAAGATTACTTTCAGTCTCCTCTTATCTTATAATCCGGGAGACCATAGCACATGTCCCTAATGACTAAGGCTTCTCACCCTTATGCTACTATCCCCGAATCCAATCCCATCCCAGATTCCAATATAAAATAAAAGTATAAAACACACCCACAACAATCCCAAACCCATTTAAAATATTGGGTTAATCCCAATCTGCTGGAACCAAAGGCAGTTATAGTTAGTTAGAAAAACAATTATATGGCAGTTATCGTGAAAGGACACAACCCTTGGTTCAATCGAACCATCACAACCTTTCACTCATGCCTTTTCATTATGTACAAATAGATAGAATATGTATACAAACAGATTTGATGACAGATTAATAAAAACACTTGTATTTCATAGTTGCAATTACACATTCCTGTTTCTTGGTATATTGTGACTAAGTTAGATCATAGATCCGTCAAAAAGGCCAACATAAAACCTGTCTACCCATCAAAGGCATACCAAATCGACTTAATCAAAGGCATATGTAAGAACAACAGCATATTTACCATTGTTGTCTATATTCTTGTGATTTCATTGAGAGCTATACGAAGAATTAAGTGATATAGTTTCATTCGTAAATCTGAGTATTGGCAGTTACCTGATGCTATTTAAATGACTTATTGCCAATGAGTTATAATAGAGCCACAGGATGCAACAAAATCATTCCATTTTCAAGATCAGTTACTAGTACATTTATTCTTTTTCTCATTAACTCAGTTCACAAACCACAAAGATTAAACAGTAAACAAAAGCTTGAAAATTACCAAATTCTAGCAGAGTTCTATTTCGGCTATTGGGGATGCTCGATGGAGTGTTTTAGTTAATTGGATAATGAGTTGAAAGAGAAATGAGATAAAATGAAATTGTATTCAACTAACTGAAATGATTACATAATGTCTGGTATTTATACAAGATGTAAGCTACTCTAACTAACTACTATACAATAAGACTAATCTACATTCTATTACAGTTTAATAAGCTATTGTATAGTAAGATACAAGTCTTGTGTGGAGTAGACTTCTGTACTGTGATACTTGCAGCTGTATGAACTTGTTGATCTTTGACTTGAGCTGTTGTATCTTCATGAGACAAACCTGTAGCAGTGTTTGGTTCATTATCCCCCCCACAAATTGGCATTGTGAAAGGATCACAAATGCTCAATTTGGAAAGACACCTATAATGTAGAGGTCTATGCAAGGCCTTTGTGAGAATATCGGCTGTTTGGTCTTTGGAGGGCACAAATGTAGGTAAGATGAGACCTGCCTTAACCTTATCCCTGACAAAATGACAGTCTATCTCTATATGTTTGGTCCTAGCATGTTGTATAGGATTAGAAGCTAGGGCTATAGAGGAAGCATTATCACAAAAAAGCTTTATTGGAGTGGGAACTGAAATAAGCAGATCTTTGAGTAGACACTTTATCCAGGAAAGTTCACAAGTTGTATCTGCTAAAGCCCTATACTCAGCCTCTGTAGATGACCTGGAGACTACATTTTGCTTCTTGGATTGCCAGGAAATAAGACTGGTACCAAGGTAAATAGCATTGCCAGAAACAGACCTTCTTGAATATGGGCAACTAGCCCAATCACTGTCACAATAAGCTGTAAGAACTGGGCTGTTAAGAGTGGGTAATAGAATACCTTGGCCAGGACAAAGCTTTATGTATCTGAGGGTTTTCAGTAATGCCTTTTGATGAGGTGTTCTTGGTTCTTGAAGAAACTGACTGAGTGACTGAGCTGCATAAGCTAAATCTGGTCTTGTGAGAGTGAGATACAGTAACTTACCAACAAGAGTTCTATATGAAGAAGGATCTGTCAATGGTTCTCCATCTGTTTTGTTGAGCTTCACATTAGGATCAAGAGGTGTAGCTGATGGTTTGGCATGTAGCAAGTTAGCCTCTTTTAGTAGCTCAAGTGCATACTTCCTCTGGGACATAACCATGCCAGTAGAATTTCTGAGACATTCAATGCCTAGGTAGTAATGAATTGGCCCCAAGTCCTTGATACTGAAAGTAAGATCAAGTTGATGTTTGATGTGGTTGATGAATGTCTTATCACTGCCTGTGATGATAATGTCATCCACATAAACTAGAATGGATGTAGAAGAAGACTGAGTGTGAAGAGTGAAAAGGGATGTATCTACATAACTTTGCTTGAAACCCAAACCTTTCAAGTATGTTGTAAGCTTGTCAAACCACTGCCTACTTGCCTGTTTCAAACCATAAAGTGACTTTTGGAGTTTGCAAACAGCATTTGGTGAGGTTGGTTTAGGGTAGCCTTGAGGAATTGCCATGTACACTTCTTCAGTAAGATCACCATGTAAGAAGGCGTTATTGATGTCCAGCTGCTCAATATGCCATCCCTTTTGTACTCCAAGTGTAAGTAAAGTCCTCACAGTTACCATCTTGGCAACAGGGGCAAAAGTTTCAGTATAATCCACTCCTTCCTTTTGATGAAAACCTTTTGCTACAAGTCTTGCTTTGAACCTTTCCACTGTACCATCAGCCTTGTATTTGATCTTGAACACCCATTTTGAGCCAATAGGAAACTTGCCAGCAGGAAGCTCAGTAATCACCCATGTGTTGTTTTGTTCAAGAGCATTGATTTCTTTTCCCATTGCTTCAATCCATCTTGAGTCTTTGGATGCTTGGATATAGGTCTGTGGTTCCACTAATCTATCTAATGCACAAATGAAATGCTTGTGTGGTTGTTTGAGATTATTATAATTAATGTATTTAGTTAGATGATGTTTAGAATTGATGTTATGTACAGAGGACTTTTTGGGAAGTGAGTGATGATAATCAGTGAATTTAGCTGGTAGTTGTTTTGTTCTTGTTGATGTTCTGAGAATGGGAGGAGGTGGTGGTGGTGGTGGTGTTGGAGTAGTTGATTGTGATGATATTGAAGGATTGGTGTTGTGTTCAAGTATTGGTGAAAGTTCTGATGTAGGTTCAGGTTCTGATGGTGATGAAGGAGTGTTTGGAGTATGAGTGTTTGGAGTGTTTGAAGATGAAGGTGGAGGTGTATTGGATGATGTAGTATGATGTAGGTGATGACTGAGACTCAGTTTGCAGAGGTATGATAGGTGGTGGTTCATTTGAAATAGGTGGAAAATTGAGTTGTGGAGATGAATCAGGGGAACATGTTGTGGGACATTGGTGAAAAGGAAAAATGGTTTCATCAAAAGTCACATTTCTGCTGGTGATTGTTTTCTGTGTTTGTGGATCATAGACAATGTATCCTTTTTGATTTGGTGGATAGCCAAGTAAGACAGTTGGAATTGACCTTGGTGCTAATTTATCTTGTGTGTGACTGTGAACATAAGCTCTACAACCAAGAATTCTGAGGTTATCTAGGTTAGGAGGTTTGTTGTAAAGGAGCTCATATGGACTTTTGTCATGTAAAACTCTTGAGGGTAATCTGTTTATGAGATATGTAGAACTTAGAATGCAATAGCCCCAAAAATGTTTTGGAAAATTGGCTTGAAACTGAATTGACCTTGCCATTTCTAGGAGTTGTTTGTGTTTTCTTTCAACCCTTCCATTTTGTTGTGGTGTGTATGGACAAGAAGTTTGGTGAATTATACCATGTGATTTTGAAAATTCATCAAGTGTACTGTTAATGAATTCTGTCCCATTATCACTTCTCATGACTTTGATTGATTTTTGAAACTGAGTGAGTATGTATTGATGAAATGTTTTGATTGTGGAAGCAACATGAAATTTACTTGGTAAAAGGTAAGTCCAGACAGCCCTTGAGAAGTCATCAACTATGGTCAAGAAGTATTTACATTTATTCATGGTTGGGTGTCTGTATGGACCCCATACATCAAAATGAACAAGATCAAACATAGACTGAGCATGTGAAATGCTTACAGGAAAAGGTAACACAGAATGTTTGGACAAAGGGCATATAGTACATTTGTTTTCAGAAGTTTTAAAAGTAGAAGTAGGTAAAGTTTTGATTTTGCTTAGAACTTGAAAAGATGGATGTCCCAATCTTGCATGCCATAAATGGTTGGTACTGATATGAGATAAAATTGTTGATTGTTGAGGAGGTTGAGGTGTGGTTGCAGAGGTGAGTGTGTAAAGTCCACCACAAAGGGATCCAGAGGTTCTTCTTCCACTATGGTCCTGAAAGAAGCATGTGTTATAAGTAAATGTGATGGATGAGTGTGTAGTTCTTAGCACTGTGCTGATGGAGATGAGATTGTAGGTGAATGAGGGTACATATAGAACATTGTGTAGGATAAAATCTTTGTGTATGCAAACTGAGCCTATTAGGTGTACCTCTGTTACATGACCATTGGGTAGTGAAACAAGTATTGGTGGTTGGCATTTTCTGATATTAAACATGAGTGAAAGTAGAATGCATATACTATCAGTGGCACCACTATCTATTATCCAAGTATCCTTTGACTTAGAAACATATGAAGCAATGAAAGAGTGTAGGATGGAGAATATACCTGCCATATATGATGAGATGAGATTAGGATCAATATCTTTGTTTTGGAGCATTAGCAGCACTTGATTCAATTGATTTTGCAGCATATCCATCCTTGCACTCACGAAATTGTCAGAACTTGGTTGACCAGAACATTGAGAATCATCACTTTCCACAGGAGTCTCACTTTCTCCCATAGCCATGTTTACAACAGCTTTACCCTTGTAGTTCTGAGAATTTCTTTGAGCTGGTGGAATGTACTTGTTGTGAAGTGGGTGGCCAACTGGATACCCCACAAGTTTGTAACATTCATTGCTGTAATGACCTTCTCTATTGCAATTAGCACAAGTAATTCCTTTCCTGAAATTGCTCTTCCTCTCATTTGAAACTTGTGTTTGGCCTTGATTATTTGTTCTGTTTTGGGTGTTGTAAGGTCTGTTTTGATTGTACTTTTGCTGTGCATATCCTCTAGTCATGGTGTTAAGAGCAATGGGTGTTGATATGTGCTGTTTAGGAACCTCTCTTTGAGTTTCTTCTTGCCTTAACATGCTATAAGCTTTTGCAACAGTAGGAAGAGGTTGTAGCAAGAGAATTTGACCTCTGACATTAGTGTAACTTTCATCAAGCCCCATGAGAAACTGTATAAGCCTCTTCCTATGATCTCTCTCACCATTTATCTTCCCATTATCACACACACATTTGCAACTGCAAGCATATGGAGCCTCAAGAGCATCCAATTCATCCCAAAGTCCCTTAAGTTTGTGATAGTAAACCTCAATTGAACTGTTATTCTGTTTAAGCTGAACAATAGCACAAGTAACTTGATATATCCTATGTCCATCAAGCTGGGAATAATGTTCACCCAATTCAGACCACAAAGCACAAGCAGAATGTACAAAACTCAAATTATTGCTTATCTGATCAGACACAGTATTCAATATCCAGGAAATCAACATGTCATTTGCCCTTTCCCAATGTGGCCTAAGAACTGAATCAAGTGCAGGTTCTTCATACTCACCAGTAACAAGTTTCAACTTATTTCTAGCATTCAAAGCAATTGAAAGAGATCTTTTCCATGTACTGTAATTTTCTGAGCCTGTTAACTTCTTTGAGATGAGTATCAAACCTGGATGATCATTTTGATGGAAATGAAGTGGATGAAATGCTGAATTAATGTCTTCTTGATCCATTGTGTTGTTACCAGAACTGCTTGAACCATTAGAATTCACTCCTTCATTGACTGTTGGCATCTTTGACTTTTGTAACAAACTTTGACTTTTTCTAACTGATTCTTGATTGTGAAAAACGGTTTCTGATGAATTCTTGATTGTGATTGTTGATTATTGAAGGGTTTTGTGATTCTTGATGATGAATGATTATGTTATTTGATTGTAATTAACTAACTTCAACTGTTTTGAAGATTAGTTACTGTTTGATTGAAAGTTCAGTTTGATTGATGTATTTTCAGTGATGATGATGGTTATTTGTTGATTAGCGATTGATTATGATGATTTTAGTTGATGATAACGATGGTTTTGATGAAAGAATGGTGGTTTATGGCGGATTTAGTGGTGGTTGTGTTTGAAAATATTTGGAGGGAAATTCTGTTATGATGGTTGAGAGTTAGTTATGGTGGCCGGAATCAGTACATCACCACAGTTTGTGGTGGTGATGGCTCTGATACCATTTAGTTAATTGGATAATGAGTTGAAAGAGAAATGAGATAAAATGAAATTGTATTCAACTAACTGAAATGATTACATAATGTCTGGTATTTATACAAGATGTAAGCTACTCTAACTAACTACTATACAATAAGACTAATCTACATTCTATTACAGTTTAATAAGCTATTGTATAGTAAGATACAAGTCTTGTGTGGAGTAGACTTCTGTACTGTGATACTTGCAGCTGTATGAACTTGTTGATCTTTGACTTGAGCTGTTGTATCTTCATGAGACAAACCTGTAGCAGTGTTTGGTTCATTAAGTGTCAACTGTCAACAACTTTTTAGCAACTAAGACTTAATCACTTTAAGCAATTTGTTCCTCTCGGTCTCCATTTTCAGCTCAATCATCATGAGACGTATCACTACCAGCTTTCAAAGGAGAGAGAAGCTATCAATGCAGAAGTGAACATTATTAGTGCAGTGCACGTGTATAACTTTACACACTAACAATAAACTGGAGTGTATGAGAAAAAGACGTTCATAAGTAATATTACCTCCGAACAGCGACCCCCAAATGTAATATCTTTGACATGGTCCAGGCTTTCTAAAAGTCCTCTAAGTACTTGTTCGAATATCTCAGACTTTCTCGAACTGATCGAATACTCTAAGTGGGCTTCGACCAAAGACGACACATCAAGCAACACAAGCTCCCGCAAATCCAACATACCTTTTATAGTTAGAGATGATATGTAAGGAGCATAGATTTTGACACAGTCTATATAACCCTCCTCGTATGGATTTCCATAATAGTTAGAGAACACCAACTTCTTAACACTCTTTGAAGTATTTGTTTTCAAAAACTCCATTATGAATTCACCTCTAGTACCTTGTACCTATGTAAACTCAAACAGTTTTAAGTTTTTAACATATGCTTGAGCTCATATTGTTTCAAGTTTTTCAATCTTACAAAAAAAAATTTCAAGTTCATATAAAACCGACTTGTACTTGCAGTTTTAGCTTCATTCTTCTTTTTTTCTTTTCCCATAACAATAGATGTAGTTTTAATTGATACAAACATGCTTAAAGTCTCGGAGACGAAGCCATTTGTGACTAGGACTCGACTCAATTAAGCTCTGTCGTTATTCATCGTTAAATGCAATCCACTTGTGACTAGGATCGTTAAATGCAATCGCTTTACACTTCTTTACCATTAAACACTAGCTATGTAAAAAAGGCAGGCATTTGGAGAGATGACGTTACTAGGACTCGAACCAATGACCAAAGCTTTAGGTAAAATGAGCCTTTGCCATCCCCACTAAACCAATTGCGTTTTTAAATATATTAAACATGAAAATAACTTATAAATAAGTAAAGAGACCACAACACAATCAAATCAGATCATACGTAAATCGTACAAGTTGTTCACATAATACGAGTAGTATCTTTATTGAAAGTATGCTACACTGCCATTATTATAAAACACTACTTTATATAGACTTACATATTACAAGTTTTGGTAAGTTGCAATGCACGTAATATGAGAAGTTTAGGTACCCTAAATGTAACGTTTCTTGATGAGGTAGTAAATTACATGTAATGAAAACAAGTTTAAATAAGTAGCCAACTAGTAGACTCTTCAGTTCAAGCCTGATCATCATTGATGAAATTAAGTTTCTTGATGAACTACCAAGAAATGATGAGATCATTCCTAAATTGCCTAGTGTGTCTCCAAGAAATGCATTTGGAAAGCAACTAGAAATATGGCCAAAAATATTTCTCATCTAAGATTTTACCTCTAACCTATACGTGTTCGAGATATGAATGGATGTAAACATATAAACATAGAAACAAACAATAGAGCAAAAACACATCAGAACAATGTTACAGCAACCTACATATGCAATAAATCTATAGGACCATCCTTGGCCACTACTAGTTTCTTGCTTATGATCAGGCTTCCTATGTAGAAATCATTTACATACAGGTCTAAACAGATTAAATGCAACATATAGTCATAGAAACATGTCTGCAAAATCTCTATAGTCGAAATGCATTATGTCCTACAATCACATCTTTACATCAACTCATTAAGCTCTTCCAATCTTTCCAATATCCACCCATTAATGAAGCATTTTTATACTTTTCTATTCCCGTTTTTATCATGCATAGAACCCCACATCTGCCTTTTATTTCTCCTTCTCATTTTTGATAATCAGTAATGTTATGCACCTACTCAGTGCCTCTTTAACCCATTCTCGTATTCCTCAAAGATAGCTAACCAGCTATTAGCAAATAAACAGTCCATAACTCTCAATAGATCATTCCAAAACTGTTAAATAACCAAGCTGCAACCCGGTATCAGGCCCTCTTTACTGTCTTATTTTCATAACAAAAAGGCAAAATGCATGAGCAAAACAAAGAGCCCATCCTCAAAAATAAAATTTTCATCTCGATCAGAAAATAAACTGATATTGTCACAATTGTGTTGGTTTATAGATTGGTTGGTTGTATTAAAGAATATTCTAATAAAAAAAAAATTGAACTTCTTCAAGAAAAGAAAGATTAAAATTGTATAGTTACACAAACACAACTGTCAACATGTTTGATGGCTTTCACATCTAACTTTTGTATCTTATTTATTACTCTTATGGTATGTACGTTTTAATGAAGATTACTCATCTTTAAAAGTAACGGTGTCATGATGAAATAGTAAAACACATGCTGATTAGGTCATCCAAAGCTACTATATTACTACGAGAAGTATATTGTAAAACTAATGTGATACCCGCAAGTTAGTAGTATTGGCATTTCTGTTTTTCCTTACACGTGAAGGATCATATTTAAATTTGTTGTCTTTCATTGTTAAGGAATAACTTGTATATTATTTGTTAGATTTTTAGCGATTTTTCTAATTTATTTATTTAAAGGAAGTGATTTTCTAAATTAGATCACATATTTGGCATCATGGTTGCTTTCAAGCAACGCGGTTAAGATCGAGATCCTACTAAGGATCGTTTTTTTCTTTGCAAGATCGGATCGAGATCGGAAGATCCTACTTAAACGTCTAAAAATCTTATTTTTCTAGTAATTTGTATTCCAAGATGGTTGTCTAACAAATTAGAAAAGAAAAAGAGTTTTGAAAGTTATAGTAATATGAGAATGTGATGCGTAATGTTCCAAAATACAATAATATCTAAACTCCGTAATTAGTTTGAATGTTAGATCACCTCTAGCTTGGCATCATGGCTACTTTCATAATAGTAAGTATATGCTAGCTAGCTTTGTGGATACCAGGGAAATCAAGGCCGACTCTCTAATGATAGTTTGAAACTTCTATTCTGCTTCTACATATTTACGAAAGTTAAGAACTTTCACAACTGTTGTAGAACCAATATATCTTACAAGCTGGGGCAAAACGTTACATCTGAATATTAGAATATAACTTAGGACACAGTTCTTGATATGCATATAATATATATTGTTGTTACATCGTATGTAAATTAAAATGATTCGACTAATGTTCATCGCTTAATCTTGGACAAGAGTGATTTTAATTAAAATTTCCTTATGCTGTTGTCCATCTGAAAATTAAAACTAGTCATAGATTAATCAGATCAGGCACTTGAAGGATGTTTTGTTTAACGAAAGGGTCGAATCTGGCGTTGTTATTCACAGGAGGGGAAGAGATGTCGATAAGATCCGGTTTCTTGAGTTCTTCAAAAGCTTCCCATTCATTGCTTATCACAGTCTTTAAACTATTGTTGTCATCATCTGTTTTCTTCAATGTGTGTTTCTCTACAACTACAATCCGTTTCTCCTCTTCTTTTGGAAATTGGTCGATTTCTGAAACTCCATTAATAATATCCTCGAGTTCTCTAATGCTTTCTTCTGGCACTGGTTCTATCTTGGGGCTGTGATAAGCATTACCAACTCCGATATCCTTACAAAACTCCAAAAAAACCGATAGTTCTTCATTCTGAACTTTTGCTTTATGCAGAATCAACAATGCCATTCTAGCCTCACCAATCCCTGCAGAGTTTATCCTTCCAATAACCGTTACGATTCCATCGCTAATTCGGCCATAGATATCATAAACCTCGATCACAATGCAGTCCATGGCTTCAAGAAAAAGCATGTTGACTGGTTGACTTGACTTCAGCTGTATGTGGAGCAAGGTGTCGAGCAAGCCTTGGAGCTTTTGTAACCAAAAAAAATCTTGTATCGTAAACTTCTCTTTCTGTTGGTCATTCGTTTCATCATGTGACAAAGTCTCCATTCGTTTTGTTTGTTCTTGTGAATGAAGAAATATAAATGATGATTTCTCGTCCAAAAAGGCATAATAAGCACGGATAAAATTGGTCAAACCCAACATTTTTCCGTGCTTAGTATGCTTATCTTTGAGATTAATTAGATTAAACGGTAACCGTCCAATCTCTTGAATCCCGGGAACCTTACAACAAAAAACTCCATGCAAAAGCATGAGTCCCTTTAAGATCACCACCCAGTTGCAGGTCTTCTCCATTCTGCGAAAGAGGGCCCACAACACATGGTGTAAAGAGTCATCAGATATTCTCACCCATGCAAATACACTCTGCATACTATGGTAATCAACTCGAGATTCGTCATGGGTGGTGGCCTTAATGACCGTGGTTTCTATATTTATATTCCGGAGCCCAGATCGACAATTCAGACTCGCTTTGAGAATACTTTTCCGATCTTTTAGAGCTCCGGAAGCCCTCTTCCATAGTTTCATTTTGTAGTTTTTAGTTTTGTAAATTTGAATCCTGGTTATGAATATATTATATATAGTGACAAATGTAAGATTGGGGCATGAGTGCCGGCCTCTTTGGTTGATAAAATGAGTCAACTTTTGGTTAGAATTCTTTTTTTGCGTGTTGTTTGGTCTATACAATGAACTTGACTTTGACAAACTTGTTGCCATCAGTCATACCTTATGTTTTGGGTTACAGCATTTAGTTGACAATATATATATATATATATATATATATGGGAAATCTTACCTACATCCAAGTGTAGGCAATTAGCTACACATCCCTTTGTAAAATCTTTTAAATATGTACAGTTCAGCCCCTGTGGCTTACTGCAGGGGCTGAACTGTACATTTTTAAATTTTTTTACAAAGGGGATGTGTAGCTAATTGCTTACATCAAGGTGTAGCTAACATATCCCCGTATATATATATATATATATATATATATATATATATATATATATATATATATATATATAGTGTAACTTTCAAACGAGAACCATTTAAATGCACCATGGCATTCTGGTAAATAAATGAAAGTTATTTTCCTGGAAACTTTGATGTAGGGGTAAACGTGGTATTTAACTTTTATTCAATTTCAATAACTGCATCCTCAAATTTCGGGATTGTATCTCTATCTTAAACCACAAACCGGATCTCTCTCCCTATTTCCATCAAATCGATCAAACCATTTCCAAAAAACCCGTCATTTATTTTTTTCACAATTATCTCTCTCATTGGATCTCTCTTCTCTCAAGAACCCTAGCCACCGACCCCCACACCATCTTTTCCAACCCAGATCGAGCATGGGCTATGAACCACACGATAATATTTTATCTTTAACTGATGATTATTGATCCGATTATTGGTTGTACAAGGGATTCGACACGATTGATTATTGGTAAGTGTGGATTTTTTTTCTCTCTGGACACAAAAAAACCAACGCCCCACCTCTTGATTTTTTTCTCTCGATCTATTCTGCTTGATTCAAATAAACATCAGTTATGTGGGATCCAAACGGATCTACTGTTATGTGGGTTCTTTTGGTGTTCTTGGTTTGAGATCCAAACGGATCATCTGTTATGTGGGTTCTTTTGGTTCTCTTGTTGTTCTAGTTATGGAAATGGGTTTGTGATATTGGGATCCAAACAACGCTTTTAATTATAGTTATGTAATATATTAATGGTTACTCCAGTTATAAAGAATTAATGAATTTTAAATGATCAGAAATTTAGAAATCATTAAGGTTCTCGTAGTTAAGAAAAATGACATGTAAAGAGTAATGAAGTTGCATATGAATGTTTGTTAAGAAAAATGAGTGTTTGTTGCTTATTGTACTTTTTGATGGTCTCGTGATAAGCTAGTTTGTATGTTTTTATCACTTTTTAGGTAGATTGCGTCAAATGTTACTCACAGAAAATAAATATGTTTTCCTCACTTGTATAAGTTATTATAATATATGCACATGTTCTTGAAAGGGTTTGATTTTCCTAGACTTATACGTATGAGTGATTGACTTTTGGTACCAACACACTTGACCTATATATATATTAAACAAACCATTGTTCTTGTTTGAAAATGGAAAACTAAAACTCCATTCGATAGAACTAGACGAATACCCGTGCATAGCAACGGGATTTTATAACGACAGATCGTTTAGTGATAAAAAAAAGTTTATAGGTTATAAATGAAAAGTAATAAAAGTTAGGGGGTGCAAATCTTGCCCAATTTGTAATTTTTTGGCGATTTTTGATACTTTTTTTAAAAGTTTGGGGCGTTTTTTGCCCCCTTCATTTATTTGATGGGCTCTTACAGACAAAAGATAAAAACAGATATTATTAGATGGGCTTTCGAATCACACAATTCAACTCTCAAGCAATTACTCTCATTTTTTTAATTAGTTGCATTTTTATTCATTTGTCCCAGCAGATTTTCTCAAATTTGCAGTCAGATTATTTTTATTTTATTTTATTTTATTTTTTTTCTAAGAAAAAATAATTAAATATAGTTAAGACTTAGATGCTTGAAATTTTTTTACAAGATGAATTAAAGGGGTTTTTAGGACTGTTCTGAATGTTTTTAATAGTTGAATTATAATTTGCTCATTTTAGCCCGTGCCCGTTTGGCCCGATTTATAATTTGTCCGTTTAGCCCGTACCTGTTTTAACCCGTGCCATTTTAGCCCATGCCCTTGCCCGTGCCCGCCCGTTTTGCCACCTCTAATAAAAGTTTGAAAATTTAGGGATTAAACATATGACATGAGCTTAAGTATCAAAGTCAATAACTCAACACATTTAGTAACTGATTTTCCCGCCCAAATTGATATGAAAATCAGTTACTAAATGTGTTGACTTATTGACTTTGTTGACTTATTGACTTTGATACTTAAGCTCATGTCAACATAATGTTTTGAAACCCAGTTGAACCGTTCCGGTCGAAAAACGGGTCGATTTAAACCGAGTCATGCTTTTAATAACTGAACCCGTCGTGTCCAGTTTTCAAAACTACATGTTTTTCACAGTTGAACCCGTTGGTCCGGTCTAGTTTTCAAAACTATATGCAACATCAATTTGTTAGCTTGTATAAAGTTTTGTGTGTTTTATTAATTTGTATAATGTGTATAATAACATATACTTTTCATTTTAGGGTGTTTTAAAAATAACATTAATTAGTGTGTTTAATTATTTTATATTTTATATTATGTTGTAGCTTGTTTAAATTGTATATTGTGAAAATTTTATTGTACTTTTTTAGTAAGGGGTGTTTTAATTGATTGTTTTTAATTTAATACAGATGCTTTTAATTGGTTGTACCATATGAATAAATTATTGTAATTTTAAGTTATGGGGGTGTTTTAATAAAATCATTAATTACACAATTCATTTTCTCTCACCCTTGACTTTTAAGATTTCACTTTCAAGAGCATTAATTAGAAGGGCAAAATGGGGATTGACTGAAAATTCAGTTTTCCACTTTTCCCCTTTGACTAAATCTACATTATAAGTAGTTAAGATTAAGATTATTGTAATTTTAAGTTATGGGGTGTTTTAATAAAGAGAAATGATACAATCACACAAAAATGCCCACAAAAGAAATCCACAAAATAATGTGTATACATTTGATTGGCTTATTACAAGAGAAGAGAGAGAACATTTATCAAATATACCAATGAAATGCATACACATCCTTTTGTAGATTTCTTTTGTAGGAATTTTGGTGTGGTTGTATCAATTCTCTTTAATAAAAGCATTAATTACACGATTCATTTTCTCTCACCCTTGACTTTCAAGATTTCACTTTTAAGAGCATTAATTAGAAGGGCAAAATGAGGATTGACTGAAAATTCAGTTTTCTACTTTTCCCCTTTGACTAAATCTATATTATAAGTAGTTAAGAAGTGATTTTGGTCATTTTAATAAGTTGATAATAGATAAGAGTGCCCTTATTTTAGCAACTGGTTATTTTTATTATCAAACAATTTGAAGTTTCAGCATATTTACATCCATTTTTGTTTGGTTTCTAAGTCTGTTGTTATCAATTCCTCGTTAGTGCATATATGTTTTAAATTAAACATATATGTTTTATGTGTTTGGATTATAAAACATATATGTTTTGGAAAGATACATATACGTTTACGTATAAAACATATATGTTTTGTGTTTTGAATTATAAAACATGTATGTTTTATGTTTTAAATTGTGCAAAACATGTATGTTCCAAACATACATCTTCAAAACATATATGTTTTTGGAAGATGTGCACTTATGTTTTATGTGTTTTATAGTTGGTATAAATTTTTTTATGTTTTTTTGAAGGAATATATTTATGTTTTTGAAAAGGGTACATACATGTTTTATGGTTAATATAAAATGAATGAAATGGTATGATGATAATACATTTATGTTTCGTGCATGCTTGTTTCAGATTGATTGATGAAGATGATGATATCATTCAAGACCGGGAAGTGGATGAACACGATTATACATGAAGATACTTTGGGTCTTTGGAGATATATGATTATTTCATGTGTTTTTGTACTTGTAATCAAGTGAAATGTAACATTTAAGTATATCAATCTTGTTTTTCTTTCTATAATGATTTATGTTCTTTAATTTGTGTTAATAAAAATATTGGTAGTTTATTAAAAAAAGAAGTATTAGCTAAAAAAACATGTATGCACGTTGATTATTTGGAAAAAAAAAAGGAAAAAAAACATGTATGTACGTTGATTATTTGGGAAAAAAAAAGAAAAAAAGCATGTATACACTTTGACTAATTGAAAACATGTATACACCATAACTATTTGGAGGAAAAAAACATGTATGCACATTTGCTTAAAAAAAAAAAAAAAAAAAAAAACATGTATGCACCATGACTATTTGAAAACTTGCTAGTATTAAAAAAAAAAAAAAAAAAAAAAAAAAAAAAAAAAATCCGAATTTTAAGAATTATGAAAAATGGGAATTAAAAATGAAAATGAAAATGTCTTTTACTATTATGCCCTTTTGAATTAAATAAAAACAACAAAATGCTATGGAGCATTAAATGATGTACATTGTGTATTATTAGTTGTAAAATAGTGGTTTTCGCAGTTCTTGCACATAAGATGGTTTTCGCAAGAAAGGGACCCTATATATATATATATATATATATATATATATATATATATATATATATATATATATATATATATATATATATATATATATATAACCCCTTAGGCTAAGCTCTTACTTGGTTTCATATATAGTCGCTTTCATGATGGTGGTGAATCGAGCTTACCTTGAGGAAGATTTGTGGTATGTGTAAACATATACCTTTATTTGACCATAAAACGGACTTAATATACCAAATATGCCAAATATGTTGTGTTTTTGTGTTTATGCATGTGCAGGTACGAATATTGTGAAAAAGAGACAAAAATCATGAAAACCTGACAAAACCGAGCACGAGATTTGGAAAGAGTATCAAAAGCCGGAGCCGTCGAAGAATTTCTCAAAAAGGATCACATCTATGCTCATAATGTCACAATCAACCTTGAAGTATAACCATTTGGCAAAACAGTCCCTGGATGAACTTTGCAAAATTGGCAAAATGACCCTTTAACCTTAAACCAAATTTAAAGTAAATCCTACACTTAACCAAATCTCATTTTCCCTTAACCGGTCACAATAAATAAACCTATACAAATCCAGTTCAAGCCCAACTGAAAACACAAGCCCAAATCCAACACCACAAACCCATAACCCGACCTCACCCCTTTTACCCACCCAAGTCAAACCCTCTTTATACACAGGTCAAAGTGTCAAACAATAATAAATAAACACAAAAAAAAGAGGTGCCCTAAGAACAATTACTATTCACTGTCGCTCCCACCCTTTAACCCTGCTTCACCACCATTATTACCCGTACATTAAATTGTTTCTAGAAGACTTAAGCTGACAAAGAATGACAAGCTGGACAATTGGAAAGATTCTATTGGCCACAACACCTCACTCAAGTGATCCTAGGGCTGTGATAATAGATTGATGATAAAAAAAGAATGAAGGGACAAGATTGATTGATCATGAAGCTTCTACTCAAACCCTAGATGCTCCTCAGTGGCTATAAATAGCCCTCACTCTCCACACAGAAGGGCCATTAGGAGTAGTGGTAATTTTAGTGTAGTTTAGGTGTAGAATATGTAGGATTAGCTTAATTTTAATTCAATTTTGACCTTTATTGTTCAAGTATTGTAATTCAGAATTTTCCATTAATGAAATTTCAGTTTGTCCTTTTAAATTCATGTCTTATTTACTTTAAAGCTCTTTTTAAGTTCAATTATAGTTAAATAAGTTGCACAAGCTCTTTTTACAGTTTCATAAGCTTATGTAAGCTTATCTATAGCTTTTGTGGTTTATTAGTGTTTAATTTCTGTTTAATTGCAAAAATTCATAAAAAGTCAAATAAAGTCAACCTAAAAGTCAAATAAGCTTGTGGATGATAAGCCGGACTTAGAAGGCTTATGTAGCTTTTAATCAGCTTGTAGATTAGCTCAAATGAGCATTTAAGCCCTGTTTGAGCAAAGGCTTGGTAAGTTTTCATTTAAATTCTCATTTTAGCTTAATGTTAGCTATTTGCTTAGTCCCTGTTTATTCTACTTATATTCATGCTTATATTGGTCTAATTTGATTTATTGTAGCTTATATATGCTGAATGTTGCTTAGTCTTATAGTTTGGTGGTTTAAATCAGTTTTTATAAAGCTTTTAGAAACTTAAGAGGGTGTTTCGAATAAGGTTGTTTTTAGGGAAAAAGTTTGTTTTGGTCATTGGATTTATTTCAACTAGCTTCGATTCAGTTTAACAAGTTGTTTTGGGAGATTATAAGTAGTTTTGTTAGGATTTTCATATTTAGTTTGAAATTCCAAAGTTTAGAGTCATTAAGTGGTTTCAATTGCTCATTCTGATAAGATGATCCATAAGAACCTTTTGGGTGTTATTTTGAGTCAAAAATAGGTTTCTGACTTTGTTTTAAAGCTTGGGTTCAAGTGTCAATTAGTCTTAGTTCATGTTATTGTTTCTGTCAAAAAAATCCAAAAACCAAAATATCAGCTTAAGTGCTTTTTCTGTAGATTAGTTTTAAAAGCTTAAAAGAAGTTCAAAATACCTAAAAAATCATTTTTCTAGTTCTTTGGTTGGTAAATCAAATTTGTTTTCAGTTCTCATTAGATAAACTTTTGATTAGGAAGCTTAAAAATAAGTACAAAAAGTGCCTAGTTAGCTACTTTCTGTATGCAGTTCTTAAACTTGTCTCAACTAGCTTCTTTCTCAGCTACTTCTTAAACATCAAATAAGCTAATTTGTGTCTGAATTTGATTTTCTTATTCTTTGGTTGCTTATTATTGATGTTTTAGGGTTTTTAGTTAATAGCTTATTCCTTAAGATAGCTTAAAAAGAGGTGCTCATTGTTTTGATATACGATTTTGTCTTAGTGTCTTAACTATCTCACTTTATCAGTTATCTCACAAGCTCACTTAAGCTCCTTTTTATCTCTAATTTGTTCTGCTTATTCTTTGTTGCTTATTGATGCTATTTTATGATTTTTAGATAGTAGCTTATAGTATTCCAACTTTTAAGGTAGCTTAAAGTAGGCAGTTTGGCCTGTTTGGGTTAGTAGCTTTAGGTATTTGCTAATTTTGATTCAGTACTTCTCAGCTTATTTAGGGTCACTTATTTAATTTATTTAGCTTATTTAGGTTAGGATGAGATTAGTATTAGCTTATTTTCCCTTTGGCTTAGCTTATAGCTTATAATATATAGCTTTTCAGATTTCAACTTTTACTTCTAAAAGCCTTTTGGAAACTGTTTCATATTTTAGCTTATATATTAAGTTTTCATAAAAGGTTGTTTTTATAAAAAGTACTTATTTCCATCTGCTTCTCAGAGTTTTTAAAAGAAAAAATAATAATAATAATAAATTAATAAAAAGGACGGTCACAGGGGTCGAACCCTGGACCTCCCACCACACCACACAGACTCAACACCAAACTCTGCTACCAAAATGCCCTAGGGACTTCTTAGCTCAATTCTGCATAGTTTTTTATTTAAACCGTTTTTATCCTTTTAGCATATTTAGCTTCTTTAGCTTATAACAGCTTATCCTCAGTAGCTTTTTGTCCCATTTTATTTGTCTCTCATTACTCTTAGTCTAAAGTAATTTCCACAAAAATTTAATAATTTTCTAAAATCGTTTACTACTTTTTATAATTTAATTTCTTTATTTTAGTTTTTAAATCATAATAATTAAAATAAAAGTCAAAAAAATATTTTTCTTTTTCCCTAAATTTTCTTTTATCATTTAGGACTTAGGAGAAATAGTTTTCCGTTTCTAGGACTAGTATTTCATAGATTTCACTTTTAGAGCACATTATTAGCCCGAGAGTTCGCGTTTTAGTTTTAATTTAAGTTTTTGCTTACGTGTGCTTCATATTAATGTTTTACTTGCTTTCTTAGTTGTTTATAGTTAATATTTCATAATTGTAGTTGATAAATTCTAAAAATCTCTTATTTTCACTATTCATTACACGATCACGAACTCGAATCGATAATTCCATTCATTCCTTCGTTGAGAAAACGATTCGAAAAATACATACTCACTTGTATTTCTTTGGAAATATAAATATATAATTGACGATCAATCAATTTGAAAGCTCAAATATTTTGAAAATGGTAGATATTTAGATGAGTTACGAAAATTGATTCAAGCTTAATTTTGGAGCTCATTATAGTTCAAATTAGGATGAACTTTTAATAGAACTCAAGCTCAAACAAGGTCATAAGTAACCGACTTTGTAAGACCCTAACTACATAAAAGTGTATGAATAAAAGCTCTTTTTTTATTTCCATTTTCATCAGGAAAAAGTCACCGGATGCACAATACTTTTAAATGTAGTATAAGGGAAAAAAAATTAGCAAAAACATACGATTTCCAGTTACAATGATTGGGTTTAGTGAAAACCAAGTTCATTTTTCACGTATTGATAAACTAACTAAACAATAACTAGAAACACAATCCACTTTGACTATGTGCATTTTGAAAAATTCAGTGTTTTTTTTATGATAATTATAACTATGAAGAAGATTCTATCATAGTCCCGTGACACAGCGAGACCCCTAATTTCGTCCTCGATTTTTATATTCATAAAAAAACAACTTAATTGTAGTCGAAGTTTTAGTTTCATCTTTTTTTCCCCTTAACAATAAATGTAGTTTTAGTTTATAGAAACATTTACTTGAAGTTTCACATACGAGACTACTTGTGATAAACAAAATAATAATAATAAACAATGGGGATGATGGGGACTGTGATTTTAGTAGGAATCAAACTCATGACCTAAGATATAGGTAAGAATGAGCTTTTGCCATCTTTCCCAACATCACCAATGAAAAAATTATGATGTGAAAATAACTTAAATAAGTAAACCGTATACGTTAGTACAAGTGGTATTTTTATTACGAGCATGGTACCTTGTCATTATATAAATAATCACTTATAGGCTTACATTTTAGAAATTTTGGTAAGTTGCAATGAACATAAAATATGAGAACGCAATTCACTAGCTTGCCTATGAACACATCAGATTTCATATTCCCATGAATTCAATCTCACTTTGATTCATCGTTCCATATATAATAGGTCATTTTTATTTTGAGAAAATTCCAAGATTAGACTAGTCGATCAACCTTTATACGTTTTCTAGATAAAAAAGAATTGTTTTTTCCAAACTAAACAGAACGACCTGCGACTTTTTTTACTTTTGAGAAGAAGTCGACAAGTGGCACAAAAAAATCGCTTAAAAGTACAAAAAAGTACAAAAGTCGCTTAATTTATGTACAAAAAAGTACAAAAAGTAAAAAAAATAAAATAAATAAATAAATAAAAAAAATCGCTTACTTTTATGCCACTTGGTGACTTCTAACTAAAAGTAAAAAAGTCGCAAGTCGTTTGATATAGTCTGGGAAAATCACTTTTTTTCAGAATTAATTTTTTGATAAGGCTCTTGGGCTCCAACTGGATTTCCAGAATTAATGCTTCGTTAAGGCTCTTGGGCCCAAATTGGATTTCAAGAATTAATATATTTTAAGGCTCTTAGGCTCTAACTGGATTTTCAGAATTAATTTTTTGTTAAGGCTTTTGGGCTCTAACTGGATTTCTAGAATTAATGCTTCGTTAAGGCTCTTGGGCCCAAACTGGATTTCCAGAATTAATTTTTTTAAGGCTTTTATGCTCTAACTGGATTTCTAGAATTAATTTTTTGTTAAGACTCTTGGGCTTTAACTGGATTTCCATAATTAATGTTTGGTTAAGGCTCCTGGGTTAAAACTGGATTTCCCAAATAAATTTTTTATTAAGGCTCTTAAGCTCTAACTGGATTTTCAGAATTAATTTTTTGTTAAGGCTCCTGGGCTCTAACTGGATTTCCAGAATTTATGCTTCATTAAGGCTTTTGAGCCTAACCTGGATTTCCAGAATTAATTTTTTTTAAGGCTTTTAGGCTCTAACTGAATTTTCAGAATTAATTTTTTGTTAAGGCTCTTGTGCTCTAACCGGACTTCTAGAGTTAATGCTTTGTTAATGTTCTTAGGTACAAAATGGATTTCCAGAATTAATTTTTTATTAAGGCTCTCAGGCTCTAACTGGATTTTCAGAATTAATTTTTTGTTAAGGCTCTTGGGCTCTAACTGGATTTCCAGAATTAATGCTTCGTTAAGGCTCTTTGGCCCAAACTGAATGTCAAGAATTGATTTTTTTGTTAAGGCTCTTATCTCTAAATGGATTTTCAGAATTAATTTTTTGGTAAGGCTCTTGGGCTCCAACTGGATTTCCAGTATTAATGCTTCTTTAAGGTTCTTAGACCCAAACTGAATTTCCAGAATTAATTTTTTGTTAAGGCTCTTAGGCTGTAATTGGATTTCCAGAATTACTTTTTTTTTTCTTAAGGATTTTGGGCTCTAACGTCGATTTCTAGAATTAATTTTTTGTTAAGGCTCTTAGGCCCTGACTGGATTTTCAGAATTAATATTTTGTTAAGGCTCTTGGGCTGTAACTGGATTTCCAAAATTTCTTTTTTTCTTAAGGATTTTGGGCTATAACTCGATTTCCAGAATTAATTTTTTGTTAAGTCTCTTCGGCACTAACTGGATTTTCAGAATTAATTTTTTTGGTAAGGCACTTGGGCTCTAACTGGATTTCTAGAATTAATTTTTTGTTAAGGGTCTTAGCTCTAATTGGATTTCCAAAATTACTTTTTTCTCTTAAGGATTTTGTGTTCTTACTCGATTTCTAGAATTAATTATTTGTTAAGACTCTTAGGCTCTAACTGGATTTCAAGAATTATTTTTTTGTAGCTCTTGGGCTCTAACTGGATTTCCAGTTTTTTTTTTTTCTTTTTCTTTTTTTTTTTTTTTTTTTTTTTTTTTTTTTTTTTTTTTTAAGGATTTTGGGCTCTAACTGGATTTCTGGAATTAATGTTTTGTTAAGGCTTTTGGGTTAACACTGGATTACCAGAATTAATTTTTTGTTAAGGCTCTTAAGCTCTAACTGGATTTTCAGAATTATTTTTTTGTTAAGGCTCTGGGCTCTAACTGAATTTCCAGAATTAATGCTTCGTTAAGGCTCTTGGGCACAAACTGGATTTCCAGAATTAATTTTTTGATAAGGCTCTTAGGCTCTAACTGGATTTCCAGAATTATTTTTTTGTTAAGGCTCTTGGGCTTTAACTGGATTTCCAGAATTAATGTTTTGTTAAGGTGATTGGCTCCAAACAGTCAACTAAATCAACCAAGTGAATGGTCAACTAAGTCAGACTGCCTGGATCCAATGCTTCCGTGGAATACAGTGTTTCCCCGGGTCGTTATGTCCCAACGAGGCGTGCAAAGGTATTAAAACGAATCTGTGAACGAGTGAGATTGAATAGGAAAGGCGTATAATGGTTAAGTGAGTTATTAATCTAAGGGATTATAAGACAAATTAACTTAAATAAACTATTTTAATTAAAACATAAACCTAATTAACTTAAAAACGTTTAAAAACTAAAACTGCGTACGTTTAAATTAAAACTACGTGAACGTACGAAATAAAACGCGAATTGTGTCCAATATAAATCCCACTGATGTGAAATTTATATTTTTGAAATCCAAATGATAAAATAAAATTATTGGAAAAAGAAAATATTTTTTTTAGACTTTTTATTTAATTATTATTAATTAAAAACTATTTAAACTTATTTAAACTAATTAAACTAATTTAATTATAATAAATACTAAATGAAAAGTTAAAATTATAAAACTTTTTCTATAAATACCTTATAATGACAGAAACTTTATAAAAATATGAAAATTCCTAAATACTAATTAATAAGTTATTTTTATAATTAATTACTTATTATTTATTTAAAACCTAATTAAACTATTTTAATTATAATAAATACTAAAGTAATTTATAAAATTACGAAACTTTTTATATAAATACTTAATACTGACAGAAAGTTGTAAAAAATATGAAAAGTCCTAATACTTAATTAATAAGCAGTGAAATAAGCTGAAACAGCTTATTAGAGCTAAGGGGGGAAAATTGTGTTAAAAGGAATTGGGTGTAAGGTATTAACGAAAAAAGTCCCTAGAGCAATTGGTATACAGGTACAACCCAATCACCCTATGAAGGGAGAGGTCTCAGGTTCGACCCCTGCCTCTCCCTTTTTGCAAACCATTTTATTTTTCAAAATTTTCTTTTTGCAAAATCTTTTAACCACAAAAATAAGCCACTTTTATGAAAACACCTTTTTTTAAAACTTAAAAACAAGCACTGTATGAGCTTATTAGCTCAACAGTAGGCTTTTTTAAGCCAAAATGATTTTTTAAAACTTAATAAGCAACAAATAAGCTACAATCTAAAAACCAAGGTTGAAATAAGCTACAAACATATTAAACAAAGTTAAAATAAGCTAAAGAAAAGAGAAAAGAAAAGGAATAAGCTATAAATAAGCAAATAAGCAAATGGCCTAAAACTGAGTACCAAACAGGCCAAATGGGCAATCTTGCAGACCCTGTGGGGCCCACTAGGATGATTGGAAGCCCAATGTGAGTCTTGTTCCTAAAAGCTACCCAGAAGAGCTTTTCAAAAAGCTAGGATATAAGCCCTGGGTCCCACTAATGAGTACTGGGGGAAGGCATGAACTTGGGTGTTTTATGCTGAGCACTCAGTACAAGAGGTGGAATTGGACAAACAAAAAGGGACTAGCAGCCCTACCAAATAAGCTACAAACTTGAAACTAAGCCCTGATCCTTAAAGTTTGGCTTATCGGCTTTCCAATAAGCCAAGAAACACTCTGTGGGGCCCAGTAGTGAACAAATTATGAACTAATGAAAAAGGGGCTATTTGGACTGTGCCCTGGTGCAGGGCATGTCTTTGCCCTACAGGCCTGTTTAAGCCCTTAAAATAAGCTAGGATAAAAATCTTAAAAATAAGCTGAAGCTGGATTCCTAAAGATTAGCTAGGTGACTTTAACTTGTAAAAAGCTCAAGTCCTAATTCTAAGCACAAAAATCAGGAAAATTCCTTGAAGTTTTGGTTTTCTGATAAAGCTTTGAAATTTGACTTTTTGATTTTAAGCTTAGTTTGACTAAAATGGATTTTGATCTTGATTTTTGGACCGATTAAGGTTAGTTAAGCTATATGAAGTCTAAAATAAGCTAAGGGGCTGTTTGATAAAAAAAAAAAGTATGATTTAGCGCTGAATGAATCAAAGCTGCTGAATGATACCAAGATGCTGAGTGAAACTGATTCTATGTGAAAATTATTGTTTGATAATTATTCTGAATGAGCAATCTGAGTTGCCTTAAACTACCAATTTAACCTTGTTTTTAGATATGTACTGAGCAAAATATATAGTTTATAAAAAAGAATAAATAAAAAAAAATTGACTCGAATAGAAATATAATATAAAGAAAACAATGTTAAAGTAAGCAATAAAATTTAAGTAGACTTATCAAAAGATTATAAAACAATATTAATTACGAACTAATTAAAAAAAAAAAAAGAAAAAAGAAAGAAAAAAAAACTCATTATCATTTAAAAAATAATTCATCAATTTGATTATGAAATCACGAGAACTAGTTTACTGTTAAAGAAATGATCAAAAGCATATATAAAAGTTAACTATTGACCACACTCGAAGATGACATTCATGTAATTTTTGTGGTGCTTAATCATTTTGCATGTCTTTAATGCTGACCAATTCAGCACCTAGTGGAATGATTAAGAGAAGGAAAAATGTTTATCAAACAATCAATCCCACTTAATGATTCATGATAAGGCCCATTAAGAGGCTATCAAACATCCCCTAAGACACACACTTGTGAGTTGAAAATAGGACTGGAATCGCACGTGTTTTGAAAATTGGCCAAAAGTGAGATTTTGATACAACCACAAGGACCAAAAATGTAGTTTACTCTAATAGTAAACATGAAACCAATGTTTTGAAACCCGGGTTTGGGATCAATCTGGCCGAGTCATCGGGTTACCGGGTCAACCCGGTTTTATGCACATTTCCAAAAATTCATTTTCTATTGTCGAAAGTTTAATGTCCAAATTTCAAACACTACTCTGCAGTGAAAAAAGAGCAAAGAACCTTACGGTTCAAGCACAGGGGTCCTAAATTCCTAATCATGCTAAACGCTTTGGATATCAGAACCCGAATACAATCTAATAAGTGGAAACTAATCACAAATATGAGTGAATATACACCATAAGAAAGTCATATAAAAAAAATAGCACCTTAACAATGGAAAAAAAATAAAGAGTCAAAAAAAATAATAATAAAAAAAATAAAAAAAAAATAAATCCAAACCCGGGTCTAACCGGTTGACCCGGTTTTAGAAACCATAAGAAAGTCACTCAAAACCCGGCGGGTCTAACCGGTTGACCCGGTTTTAGAAACCTGGGTTATTTTGACCCGTTTTTTGACCGGGTACCGGTCCAACCGGTTGACTCGGAATCCGGGTTTGAAAACATTGCATGAAACTAATAGATTGATAGAAGAAACAAAGGTAGATGATACGTACCAAAAGCAGGAACTAACTAGTGAGTGTTGTGTTTGGTTGGAAATGTTTTGTACATAGGATAGGCTCTATTACCATTGGCCCGATTTTTAGCCTACTTCAATGGCTCGGTTTATTCTTGTAAATGTTATGGTACTTGTATTATGCAATGCCCGGTTGATTACAATCATAATCGGATTAGTGATAAGTTTTTCTCTTGTTATAGAGCTAGATCTAGCCAATGGGTTTTAGTAGACCCGGGTTGACACGGTTTAATAAATCCAGCTGGTTTAAGCCTTTTTGAAAGAATAAATTTTCAAAACTTTCTTTTACCCCTATAAGTCGTTAAATTTGTCAGAATTTGCAACACCGTATGTGTTAATATGTATAGTTTTAAAGCAAGATTACTTAACAAGAGTTTGCAATATCAATAATTTGAATAATAATTATAATTAACAATTCTTAGGTTTAGATGATTTATGAAGGCATGAAGTTTACACGACTTGATTTGGTCACTAAGATATGTCGTGCATTGTAATTGGATAATTTCAAACAACCATACCTGGAGTTGAAAAATGTTTCCATGAGTATGCATGTTATCAACTTTTTTGAGTCGTTCTTAGAAAAAAAAATGTGGCGAGTAATTGACCTATTTTAAGTTTTGTATGTGGAAATGATAACCGAAAACTCTACGGAATCAATTATAAAACCGTGTCTTTGATGAATGTTAAACAAAAGTTTTAGCAAAAAAAAAATAAAAAAAAATAAAAATAAATAAATAAAAATAAAAAGTTCTATTTCGGCTATTGGAGATGCTCGATGGAGTATCAATAACTTTTTAGCAAGCATCAACTGTCCATGGTCACCACACCAAACGCTTCCGAGTTAGGACGAATAGTTATATTCTTTAACAACAGAGAATAACCAGTTTTAACTATCAAGTAACAATTAAATCACTTTGGGCAATTTGTTCCTCTCGGTCTCCCTTTTTCAACTCGATCATCATCAGACGTATCACTTCCGGCTTCTAAACGGCAGATAAACTATCAATGCAATAGTGAACACTATTAGAGCAGTGCAACGTGTATAATTTTACACATAAACAACAAACCTCAGTGTGTGAAAAAAAGACATTCATAAGTATTATTACCTCCAAAGAGTAATCTCTAGGGGTGGAAACGAGCCGAGCCGCTCGTGAAAAGCTCGGGATCGGATCGGTGAAAAGCTCGAACGAGCCGAGCCTAAACGAGTTCGAGCCCGAGCTCGAGCCTAAATTAGAGCTCATTTATTAAACGAGCCCGAGCCCGAGCTTTATAAATAAAGCTCATTTAGGCTCGCGAGCCTAAACGAGCTTTATATATTAAGAAAAACTCTAACACCAGCCCAACTTTATTAAACCAAATAAGCCCAACTTATGTTCAAAATAAAAACCCAACTTTATTAACCAAGTAAACCTAATATCAAGGATATATAAATGAATCTATCCCTGATATTGTATCATAGTACCAACCCTAATCTCCTTGCTCCAAAACTCACGCCCCTATCCTCTTTTCTTCACCTGTATTTGCATTTGGAGTAATAAATAAAAAATAAATAAAAATAAACAAAACCCAGTTTCCAAGCTTTTATCATTAAAAAAATTGGTCACTCTGTTTCTCTTGATGTAACTAAGTAACAAACATACCCAAGACACTTGTTTTAAATTTAACTGAAGCAAGGCTTCAACAGAAACATACATAAACATAAATAAAAGGAAGTCTTATCATAATTAACCAAAAGAGAGTAAGACAATATGACTTAAAGTTACATAAGTTCCAAAATGAAATCTCCAACAGAAAGATAAACAGAAATAAACTAAGTCTTAAACATAGTATCAATATCCAAAGCTAAGATGATCTAAGGTAAGTCCACTCTTCACTCAATCCCTTAAGCAAACCCCAACTCCTAGCTTAGATACCTGCCGCGGGTGAAAAGAAATGCGGCTGAGCTTAAAAAGCCCAGTGAACAGATATAACAACAAAGGAATATGAAACAGAAACGAATACAGAATATAGTGGAAAGGAAATAACTGAAATATAACCAAGGTAACTGAAACAGAAATAAAGGTAAAGGATAGTCATCTACCACGAGCCCAGAAAGAAATATCATATCATAATCATAATTCATATATCTTCATAAACATATAGAGGGGAGACCTCTCAGATAATCAGACAATAATGAGGGGTGTCCTCATATGGGTGGAGTAGCTAACTCCCAGAAAAGTGAAGGACGTGTATTGCACACACAGCCACATTCACCAGACAATATCATATCAGAAAATGAAACAAATCTAGGATGCATCCATACGCCCCCACAGAAATCAGATTGGCCATAATATATCATATCATAAAGTGCGCATATCATATAACAGAAAAGGGGACGTGGCAGAACATCACTCCACTGCCCTAGAGTCATGCCAGAGGTGCATCTCTGACACGGACATGGAACCCCCATGCCTAATGAAACAAATTTGGCTCGGGTGTCAAAATAGAATAGGTCAAACAGAATGTCATAAATGACACAGATCATAGGTCATCAAAATAATCAGATCAGAAATACATATCAGAGGTCCATATCATAAGGTCCAAATCAGAAGGTCAAATCAGAAAGTCCAAATCAGAAGGTTCAGATAACAAAGGTTCATCACAGAAAAGGTTCAGAAACAAAAGGATTTCATAGTAATGGCATAGGGAACCCTAATAATGAAAGACAGCAAAGGAAAAGAGATCATGAGAAACCTTTACTGAAAAGGTCAGAATATCTGTACCTTGGACAAATGCAAAGCTGACAATAGAAAGGATCAAGGAACGAATAACACCCTTCTTCAGAAATCTACACATGTGATTTTAGATATTAATAGCTTGCTCATTTATTTACTTATTCTTATTCCATATTAGATCGTCTATCCACTTTTAGTAACCTTTCTTATTAGTAACCTTAAACAAATGATTAAGTTAAGTGCTTAATTAATTAGTAATATAATTTTAAGGTTACTTATCACATATTACAGGTTTACAGTTAATTCTTAAGTGTTTTATATCACAAATACAAGTATTCATGCTTAATTTGACTCCCAATAGTAAACTAGGGTTTTAAACATACTTAAACATGTAGTAGTCAAATTAAATACCATATTAGGTTATATAAAGTTCTTAGGTAGTTCTTTTACTGTATTAGACACTTAATTAAGGATTCATTATGATTATGTTATCTATATTAATGATATAATAAACTTTAAGTGTGCAAATCACCTTTCAATAAAATTCAGCTTTTATTTGTAACCAGGTCACAACTATACGAATTTTTAAACCATATTAGAACTCAAAAGTAAAATTCACAAAAATTCACAGAGATACCTCAATGTCTTTAGAACCCACACGAATGTTTCCAGAATTTATTAGTTAGTTTAACCCCACAAGAAAAATACCCAAACTCAGACTACTCAGAAAACCGACCTGCAGTTGTACCCGAAAAATATCCCCTTGAGAGACCCATCATAACATTCAGGAAAAATCTACAAAAATTCATGGTGATACTATACATATAGAAGTTAAATATTGGAGAGGTTCATGGGTCAACTCCTTATAGTTTTTTAATGAAAGATCGACAAAGTGGACTGATTTCAGACTCCCGAATTTCAGCTTTGACACTTAATCACACAAAAATAAAAAAATCCGGCCTAATCAACTTGAAATCACTTCAAACCAATTGGAAAACTTAACTAAGACATAAAACTAAGTTTTCATCAAAAGAAACCGAATTAAATCATTATACCTCATGCCCTATCTTGTTCACATATTCAGGTATATTTGCTGTCTTGATTTCAGAATTCATGTAACCCATCATATAACATGTTTAACATCTTTTTAGGCCGATTCACTTCAAGTGGTTCATGACACATTTAATCAAAACATTAATCTTCAATTAGAAACAAGAATTAAGTGATACCTTGGGTCTAATGGAGTAGGAGAAGAGTAGCAGCCTATTTAGGGTTTTAGGGATAAATTCTGGATCGTATATTATGTTTCTATGATGTACGGTTGTATCAAAAAAATATAAAATCTGAATATGGGTTAATGAGGGCCGAACATATGGTGAGGAGAGGGGAGTGGGTCGAAATTTGGGCTTAGGGAGTCCATATCAAACTCTACTTTATCCAAAAATACTTATATTTATCTTATTTTATGTCTTGTATAGTTTATAAATTAACTTTTGGACCCTTTAAGTATTTTTAACGTGCCATATTATTCTTAGGATCATGAAAGTATACTTCGTAAGTTTCCTTAAGTTATTATGATCATATATTGTGAATTACAAAATTCTTGTAGCTTATTTGGTGTTCTATAAGTGTTTATTAATATTTTTGGACGTAAGGGTATTTTAGTCATTTTATGTGCTTTTAAAATTTGAGGTATTACAATTTCTTCCCCTCTAAAAAGAAATTTCCGTCTTCGGAAATTGAATAAACAGAACAGACGAAAACGAATCAGATTGCAGAAATTGCTAGAACAGAATGAACACAGAATCTTTCAGTTGTAGAAATAATCCTTAATTCAAAATAACCTTTCTAACAGATTCTAACAGACAGATAGATCTTCTTTATCAGAATTCATAACTTCATATCTTATTCAAATCAATTCAACGGATGCGTACTAGCAACAGATAACTAATATCAGAAAACAGATTGGGTGCGGAATTTCAGACGATAGGAAACTCTATAATGAGTTTTAAATTTCTTAACGGGTGAACAACGATCAACAAACGTACGATGAGAATTCGAACTTATTCAGATATCTAACGATGAAAACAAAGCACAGACGAATAGAATAAATTTTAAAGTCTCACTTATCGCGAATAATTCAACTAGCAGAATTCTAATACTCCTCAATCACTTCCCAAGATATCATATGCTCACAATGAGAGTACTTTATATGATAGAAATATTATCACGTTGGCCAGACGTCATAATATTTGCATTATATAAATATACTTCATGGCGACCTTACTTTATCTCAAGTCGTGAATAAAACAACCTAATGGTAACCTAACAATTCTTCTCTTCTTCCCAAGATTTAGCAGAATCAATTATCATCAATAAGGTTAAACAGAAAATGAAACGTATCAGAAAATATCTAAATCTAACAGATCTATCTTATTAGAGCACCAATACTTCCAAATTCACCAAAATGCTCATAACCATCAACTTAACGAACATACGTAGAATTATCATAATAATAAGCTTCCAAGAGAACTTAATAGTCTAATGATTCAATCACACCAGTGCCAATCTTCCTCATTATCAAATGATGTCATAATCATTGTTAATGGAAAAAACCTAGGAGATCAATCTATACCTGACTATTGTCAAAATTATACCTTCCAAAGAAAACCCTTAATAAACATAGTTTCAGTATCATAATGGAGTGAACAATTTCCTATATTCATGACTAATAACCTCCAGACTCTTTTAGAAATAGAAAAGTTTTATGGAAAATTAAATAGTGTCAAAACTTAATATACCCAACATAAGCAGAAGAATTCACATAATATGTCAAACACTTAGGGTTGTAATAATCTTCCAATTAGTCAGGAAACATCAACTAATTGTCAACAAGTCTGAGATGGAAATCAAAATCAGAAAGTGAAACTTAAAGGATATACGGTTTAATCATGTAGTTTTCAAAGCATTCTAAACTTACTAGGTTACTGAACTTTATGTCATGCTTAACTTTCTAATCTCGGAAAGAATGATCTTATCGGGTTTACCTAAAGACAGAAGCACGAATCAGAGTGCTGCGAAAGCAATTCTACTTAAGCATATATCCTAGTCTACCCAATCCTTACCAGTCATAACTCAGGTTTCATATAAGGGAATCCTAAAGAAAATCCTCAAAGGTTGTTTCATAACTCTCTATGGTGCAACGCCTAATACTCACAGGTCATAGCCTAAGCTCTACGGGTTTTTAATCCGCCGATCTAACCTATAATATGTGATAAGTAACCTTAAAATTATATTACTAATTAATTAAGCACTTAACTTAATCATTTGTTTAAGGTTACTAATAAGAAAGGTTACTAAAAGTGGATAGACGATCTAATATGGAATAAGAATAAGTAAACAAATGAGCAAGCTATTAATATCTAAAATCACTTGTGTAGATTTCTGAAGAAGGGTGTTATTCATTCCTTGATCCTTTCTATTGTCAGCTTTGCATTTGTCCAAGGTACAGATATTCTGACCTTTTCAGTAAAGGTTTCTCATGATTCTTTTCATTTGTTATCTTTCATTCTAACTAGGGTTCCCAAAGCCATTGCTATGAAACCCTTTGTTTTCTGAACCTTCTCTGTATGAACTTTTGTTTCTGAACCTTTTCTGTGATGAACCTCTATTTTATCTGAACCTTCTGATATAACCTTTTGATTTGACCCTTTGAATTAAACTTATGATATGAACCTCTGATATGATATGAATCTCTGATATGTATTTCTGATCTGATTATTATGACCTTAGTTCTGTATCATTTTATGATATTCTGTAAGACCTATTCTAGTTTGACACCCGAGCCAAATTTATTTCACTAGGCATGGGGGTTCCATGTCTGTGTCAGGGATGAACCTCTGACATGACTCTAGGGCAGTAGAGTGATGTTCTGCCACGTCCCCTTTCTGTTATATTATGTGCACACTTGATGATATGATATTTTATGGCCAACCTGATTTCTGTAGGGGCGTATGGATGCATCCTAGATCTGTTTCTATTTCTGATATGATAATGTTTGGTGAATGTGGCTGTGTGTGCAATACACGTCCTTCACATTTCTGGGAGTTAGCTACTCCACCCATATGAGGACACCCCTCATTATTGTCTGATTATCTGAGAGGTCTCCCCTCTATATGTTTATGAAGATATATGAATTATGATTATGATATGATATTTGTTTGAACATTTCACAGATCGATGATGTTTTTTTTTCTTTTTAGTATTTGTTTAAAAGTTGTGTTCCATCACGATTTGTCCTCCTTTTCTTTTTCTTATTTAGTTTGACCAAGGACCAAGGATGATTTGACAAAAATCTGAGGTTGTAAAACGGTGTATGGTACCATGTTTGCATTTTAACAAGCTCATTAACGAGCACAAAACAAATAAACGAGCTCTTTGACGCATCACAAATGAGCCGAGCTCGAGCCTCATAAATCATATCACGAGCCGAGCTCGAGCTCAAACGTTAAGGCTCGAACCGAGCCGAGCTCGAGCTCGAGCTTTCTAAAATATAAACGAGCCGAGCTCGAGCTCTGGCAGGCTCGGGCTCGGCTCGGCTCGTTTCCACCCCACTGATCTCCAAATGTAACATCTTCGACATAGCCAAGGCTTTCTAATAGTTCCCCAGCAACCTAAAGGTTGTGGGTTCAAGTCTCGCTATTTGTGAGATAGGTGGTATAGTTAAAAATAAATAAATTAAAAAAAAAATTAGTGAAAAACTAACTTAATTGTAGTTGAATATATATATATATATATATATATATATATATATATATATATATATATATATATATATATATATATATATTCTTCAAGCAATAGATGTAAACTAAAATAAGAATAATGAAAAGGATTTTTAACCACACATTTCAAATAAGAGGGAGAATGTTAAAAAAGGTTGATGTAGAGACATATGACTTTAGCATGAATCGAACTCATGACCTTCTATAAGATAGAATGAGCCTTTGCCATCTACCCCAACATCCCCAATGACTTAATTGTGGTTTTAAATATATTAAACATGAAAATAACTTGGATATGTAAAAGTACCACAACACAAATAAATCAGATCATGTGTTAACTGTATATGTTGTTCATAGTACAAGCGGTATTTTTATTATGAACATGGTACATTGTCATTATTATATAGACTTACATTTTAGAAATTTTGGTAAGTTTCAATGCACGTAAAATATGAGAATGAAATTTTGGACACATCACATTTCATATTCTCACACTTTGATTCATGGTTCCATATATAAGGTCATTTTTAATTTGTTATTTTATATTTCATTCAACTTTTGCCTCAAATTTAACATGTGAGGTCATGCTTAATTAGTTTCTTCATGGTTCATTCATATATCATTCAACTTTTGCTTCAACTGCAACACGGATATTTTCAAAAAATAATAATAATAATAATAAAAACTCAAAGCTCGGTATTATAACAACACATCACATGTATCAAGTTTAAGTTATAATTTACAAATATTTAATATCTTATAGACATACTTATTCAAAAAAGCAGTTAACTATCCTAAGAGCACAAGTTAGCTACATGTAAGGAACATAAGTAACTTTGTTACTAAATACTACGTATAAGATCAACTGTGCGTTTAAAAAAGTTTCGTCCATAAATAGTTTTAGGCCTAACAAGTCATTGGGTTCTACTTAGGCCTGATTTTGAGCCCAGTTCCACAGCCCAATTTATTATTGTAACGTTTATGATACACGTAGTATGTTCTTATTTAACCAAAGCGAAGTTTAGGTACTCTAAATGTAACGTTTCTTGATGAGCTAGTAAAACACACGTACTGAAAACAAATTTAAATAAGGAGCTAGATAGTTAAAGTTATACTTGATATGAGCTCAAAAATTTATTAGTGATCCAACAAAAGTATATAAAGAACGAGTCTTAAACTTCACTACCCGATCTTACCTGACTGTATATAGTATCAATGGAGTAGAAGCCGTTGAGAGCCATTTGAGGAGTATCTGCTTACTATAGGGTGTCAACTGTCAAGTACAACTCGTGACCCGTTGAGTTCCAACTCACGACCGTTTGATATCCAAGTGTCTTAATGAATTACCAAGACATGAGATCATACCAAAATTGCCTAATGCGTATCCAAGAAATGCTTTTGGAAAGCAACTAGAAATATGGCGAAAACTATTTGTTATCTAAGAATATACCTCTAACCTAGACGTGTTCCAGATATGAATGGATATAAACATATAAACAATATGACAACAAAAACACAAAAAAGTATGACAGCAAGCTACATACAGGTCAAAAACAATATATCGTCATAGAAACATGTCTGCCAAATATCCATAGTCGAAATCCATTATGTCCAACAACAACATTTTAACATCCTCATTAAGCTCTTCCAACCACTATCCACCATTAAAACACACCCACAACAATCCCAAACCCATTTAAAACCTGTCTACCCATCAAAGAGCCCATGCTCAAAAATAAACTTTTCATCTCAGACTAACTTCTCTCAACAAAAATGTTCACTGAGAAGAAAACCAGAACACATACCGAATCGACTTAATCAAAGGCATGTATGAACAACAGCATATTTACCATTGTTGTCTATATTCTTGTGATTTCATTGAGAGCTATACGAAGAATTAAGTGATATAGTTTTATTCGTAAATCTGAGTATTGGCAGTTACCTGATGCTATTTAAATGATTTATTGCCAATGAGTTATAATAGAGCCACAGGATGCAACAAAATCATTCCATTTTCAAGATCAGTTACTAGTACATTTATTCTTTTTCTCATTAACTCAGTTCACAAACCACAAAGATTAAACAGTAAACAAAAGCTTGAAAATTACCAAATTCTAGCAGAGTTCTATTTCGGCTGTTGGGGATGCTCGATGGAGTGTCAACTGTCAACAACTTTTTAGCAACTAAGACTTAATCACTTTAAGCAATTTGTTCCTCTCGATCTCCATTTTCAGCTCAATCATCATGAGACGTATCACTACCAGCTTTCAAAGGAGAGAGAAGCTATCAATGCAAAAGTGAACATTATTAGGGCAGTGCACGTGTATAACTTTACACACTAACAATAAACTGGAGTGTATGAGAAAAAGACGTTCATAAGTAATATTACCTCCGAACAGCGATCCCCAAATGTAATATCTTTGACATGGTCCAGGCTTTCTAAAAGTCCTCTAAGTACATGTTCGAATTTCTTAGACTCACTCCAACTGATCGAACAATCTAAGTGGGCTTCGACCAAAGACGACATGTCAAGCAACACAAACTCCCGCAAATCCAACATACCTTTTATAGTTAGAGATGATATGTAAGGAGCATAGATTTTGACACAGTCTATACAACCCTCCTCGTACGGATCAATCCCATCAAAAGAGATGTATCCAGATAACACCAGCTTTTTAACACTCTTTGAAATAATATCAATCCGCCTATAACCGTCGCAATAGTTCAACTTCAAAGATTCCAAGCAAGGACTTCCGGACAATATCTTCTCAATCATATCTTCATCGAGAGTCACACAAGATAAACGTAAACACTTAAGTCTTTCCCAACTAATTGTACCATTAGGAGGATTAAAAAGACAACTGGACAGCTTCACACGATTAAAACACACATTGTTGAAAAACAACTCGTCATCATAGGTAAACGAATCGCATAACCATAAATCAACCTCTTCAACATTACGACTAATAGCATAACGAATCCAACTATTTGCTCGCGATTTGAACTCAGAATTTAGCACACTATCGTCAAAGATATAAAATTTGAATTTTTTGAGGTTGAGATTTGTAGGACACTGATTAAGGGTGTTGTCGATAAAAGAAATGTAACCATGGAGTTCTTCAAATTGTAAATCTATGGCGTCATCCTCATATGAGAAAATGAGATGAGGAAGTTGAGTCCAAAGATTTTTCCATCGTTTTGAGATGGTCGCCGTTGTTCTGATCAGCTCTTTGGTAGTGCAGTCCAAACGAGACATGATATTGTTGACTAACATTTCATCATTTAACTCATTCAATCGATCTACTCCTTCCATGACCAACTAGACGTTCAAAACGAGAAATGAAATGTTAGAAACGGCAGCAGCTATATCAAAACGTGGAAAGTGAATAACAACTACAGGCCATTAGCAATGGCATACGCAACTAAATCAAATACATATTTGTAAGGTGTTTATTAAGAAGCAATCTAAATATGAATCACTAAGTAAATACTCTACTCCTTAAAACACATAATGGATTGATCACATATGATTCACCCGGAGGCTTAAACAAATGATATATTAGTAGAATACAAGTAACAATCTAATTATTGGGGCATTTCATCAAACACCTGATGTGTACAAACAAAATGTAACATTCTGACGGGGGGCATTTCATCAAACACTTTGTGGGTGTTGATCAAATAATAATAATAATAAACATGAAACCAAACAAATTGATAGAATAAGCAAAGGCCGATGATACGTACAAAAAGCAAGCAGCAGGAAGTTACTAGTGTTTGGTTGGATGAAGAAATGCTTATATTATTTTATTACTATATATATGTTTGATTGTTTGCTACTTTGTTTGTACATGGGATGGGCTATTATGCTTAAACTATAACCACAAGTCCACAACTTATCATCGGGCCCAATTTTTAGCCCAGTTCAGTGGCCCAATTTATTATTCTAGCTGTTACTAGTAAAGAGAAGTTTAAGTATTCAAAAGTAAATCAACTAAAACAAACATCATTCAAATAAATTTAAATGAGTTAAGAAATGGTAACCAAACCAACCGATTGTAAACTTTTATCCTTTCAAAACATCTCTCACAACACAAACACAGATTTATAAAGTAGAAAAGTCACTCGTCATGTATATTTATTCAGATGGAAAAAGTAAATCCTTCACGGATCATAAATCCCAACGCCACACACAAAATAAAAAATAATAATAATATAAAAAAAAAAAAAAAAAAAAAAAAAAAAAAAAAAAACGTATGAAATGTTAGTCAACAATATCATGTCTAGTGCACTATCGAAGAGTTGATCAGAACAACGGCTACCATTTCTAAACGATGGAAAAATCTCTGGGATTCTTTATCTTGAATTACTCATAGAAATTATGATGATTTAAGAAACGATAGTTCAAATTTGGTGAAATTAAGTAATCCGAGCTTGGGCAAGTCTATAAAAAACAAACTTGCTACCTATGTTAATTCTTAAAATTTTGACTAATTTAAGTCTCAGTTGGGAGATTTTTAAAACCAAGCATTGGTTTTGTCTTCTTTAACCATTGACCAAATAATCAACATATTAGCATATCAATCAACTACTTGTATATGATTAAAATCATATTAGTAAAAACAATCAAAAGTGATAAACTAAAGGAGTGATATATGGTTTTGAATCAAAGAGATACCATAATTTTAATTGAGTGTTTGGTTTAAAATAAACAAATATCATAAGCCACACTTTAAAGCTAACATACATGAGATAAAAAAAAAAAAAAAAAAAAAAATGGATGATATAGAAATATGAGCTTTGACGAGACTTGAACCTATGACCTAAGCTGTGCGTAGAGTCTTTGACCTTCTTCCAACACACCTACTAAAGTAAATTACATTTCCAAATACGTACCAAGCAAAATTCTAGTATTGGAATGAAATCCATGATATGGACACATGATCACATACCTGACTATGTTGTGGCAAGCTAAAATACAAACTATTCACCTATCTGAATCCATCTCACAGAACGGTAAAGGAACCGTGTTCACTGCTCATCATTTTGTACTCTAAGTAAATCAATAACACGCTACAACAACTCCCGCAAAAACAAAAGGGATGTACACATTGATTATGCTCGCCTAAGGAACCACAATCACGATTCCACTATACACATTCAAATTGTCAAAGCCTCTAACCTACTTTTAAAATCCGATAAACAATGGAAACAAAATGCACACTGCATTTCTACATTGTGATGTAAGCTACTCTATGTTACTACATGATAAACAGTATTTAAGGGAACCAACATATATACATTACTCACAAACACCTTTCTCGTGAATATAAAACCTTTAGCCTACTATTTTCAAGAACACATTATATCATCATTAGCAATGTCATCTTCACATTGACACGATGATAGCCAACTTCAAATAAGCGGACCGGTAGTACGAGCAGTTATCATGTACATGTAAAAAAAAATTGTAATTTATTCTGGTAACTAAATCTGCCAAATGTGAAAATTGACCCACATTAAGCTTGAAATGTTTGCTCAACCGACACCTGGATAATGTCTGCTGAACCGAATAAGAAATCCAGTGCTAGTCCAAGTATACTGTTGATCCGGCTTGCAATTGATGCCCACTGAACATCATAATCAATCATCAACAATAGAGGACATCACAAAACGTTAAAACTTTTAGTCATCCTTCCCATTGTACAGAAACAAAGCCAGCTAAAAATAAAAATTTACTAACCAGCTTATCTGTAACTACAAAGCATTGACGTTCAATCACTTCATCAAAAGATCCAGCTGCTGCCATACCATCTAAAATGTTTTTCATACGCGTCACTCATATGATATTCCCAATGGATATGGCCTCAGCACTCCCACTTCAATCAATATACTGACTCTTTACTGGAGAGCTGCACGCTAAGGAAGTCTTTGACTTTCTTAATTTGCTAAGGCTATGGGGGCTAAGGCGCATAACTTTAAGTGAGCTCTTCTCAGGGTACAAACCACATATATTAGTTTATTTCTAATGCTGTATGTTTAAGATAAAACTTCTTGTAAGGAAACAGGCAGGATACATGTTTCAGCTACTTAGGGACAAGGACAATCAAACTTCTATGTATTAGTACAACCTCTACTTAACCTATTCAATCATCTTTTATACTAAACCTGTGAAGTCAAAGTGATTAAGAAGATAAACTGAAATGATATAACTTTTAGTGATTATACTGCACACGCCAATTATCTATTATACTATATACTTTTTGGACAAAATGAATTTGGGTGAATACAAGCCATTTCGGCTATACCAAAACATTAACCGTTTTGACCCCAACCCATTATTATCCAACTGGTTTGCCACCACTAAACATAGGTTTTAGTTTCAGTTAAGTCTGCCTCCAATTAGTTTAGGATAAATGTCTGCTGACGGACGCATGTTGCTAGACTAACCAGTTTGGATTATCACTTTCGCAGTTCAGGCTGCTTCTACTACTGGATAGCCACTCATCATAACCCTTCATAAGTTCATATAATATATGGATCCGATATATTATCGACAACTTTGAGTATAGAAGTATTTGGCCGGGATACACCTATTCAATGTATGTATCAATTGTGAGTTGTGACCCTTACAAAAGTCAGCTGTGGAAACTTGCACGCGGCAAGTCCAGGGGAGAAGGTGTTTGGTATCTTCTATATACATTGTTCAATATTGGGCTTGCTTCTTATCTAATTGGAAACATGGCCAATCTAATCGTGAATAGTGTTGTCACAGCTTTTGTCATGGCAATTTATTCAATCTTCAGCTTTCCTAAAATGCTACTTAAGTTACCCTAACTTTTGCATTTTGACCCACCGTTGGGGTGGGTTGGCAGTTGGCACACATGCCAAGTTCAGGGCAACTTAATTACTGCAAGAAGATGTTCCAGACGACATGTCAAAAGCGATACTATCTAGCATTGCCTAACCCAAAAAACTGTTGAGAAGACTTATATCTTTAAGCATTTCAGTAGACCTTAGCACACATGTATACTATATAACTACATTGAAAAATGACTAATGGGTTATTGGGTTATGACCTGATTACAACTAAACGAATCTTATGACCTGATTACCCCATTACCTCACCCGCCTGACCCACTCAGTTTAAGCAATCACCTGAAAATACTTTGTAGCTTGACTAACATAAGCAACTGATCCTAAAAATCCACCTATATGCAAGCAAACAAGCAATCGCAACACGCTTTAGGAATTTATATATTATTGCCAAATTATAAAATAAGTTTGTAAATTCACACCTCCTGAAGTTCTGGTTACATAAAGTTTGCCCTTTCCATACATTGAGATATCAGCAATTAATAAGGGGGATACACATACACCTATTCGATATTCATAGTGGAACTGTATGCTTACCAGCAATTTCTAGTGTAACAACTCATCTATAATCAGACGCGTCGGGGAAAGTGGGAATGGAATAAAAAAAAGTATGAAAGATGCAGCTCGAACGCAACAAAATAGAGATGCACAAGATGGTGCTCAACAATCAGAACATGATGTTTGTTTCCTTGTAAAAAGCCTTGCAATTACAACAAATGCCCAGACATGTTTAACTCAATGATAATTATAGCAATAGCAAATATAATAAGGCGTGCTTACATGATGTTATTATAATGATCAATCATTGTCAACAATGTGTATAACCAGAGTACTATTTCGGCTATTGGAGATGCTCGATGGAGTGTCAATAAATTCTTAGTAAGCATCAACTGTCCATGGTCACCACACCAAACGCTTCCAAGTTGGGACGAATAGTCATATTCTTTAACAATAACAACAACAGAGAACAACCGGTTTTAACTATCAACTACTAACACTTAATCACTTTAAGCAAGTTGTTCCTCTCGATCTCCATTTGCAACTCGATCATCATCAACCGTATCACTACGAGCTTTCAAACGAGAGAGAAGCTATCAATGCAAAAGTGAACATTATTAGAGCAGTGCAACGTGTATAATTTTTCACACTAACAACAAACCGGAGTGCATGAGAAAAAGACATTTGTGAGCTATCATCATAAGTAATATTACCTCCGAACAGTGATCTCCAAATGTAATATCTTCGACATGGCCAAGGCTTTCTAAAAGTCCTTTAAACACTTCTTCCTCGAATATCAAATACTCCCTCCAATTGATCGAATAATCTAAGTCAACTTCCACTAAAGATGACACATTAAGCAACACAAGCTCCCGCAAAACCAACTCACCTTTTATAGTTAGTGACGATATGTAAGGAGCATTGATTTTAATACAATCTAAATAATCCTCATATGATGCAGCATCATAGTAGTATTCAAAGAACACTAGCTTCTTAACACTCTTTGAAGTAACATCAATCCGCCTAAAACCATAGCAATAGTTCAACTCCAAAGATTCCAAGCAAGGACTTCCGGACAATATCTTCTCAATAATATCTTCATCGAGAGTCACACAAGATAAACGTAAACACTTAAGTCTTTCCCAACTAATCACACCATTAGGAGGATCGAACACACACATGGACAGCTTCACATGATTAAAACACTCATTGTTGAAAAACAACTCATCATCATAGGTAAACGAATCACATAACCATAAATCAACCTCTTCAACATTACGACTAATAGCATAATGAATCCAACTATTTGCTCGCAAGTTGAACTCAGAATTACGTGTGTAAGGGATATCAAGTTTGAATTTTTGAGATTGAGATTTGTAGGACACTGATTAAGGGTGTTGTCGATAAAAGAAATGTAACCTATGCCGTCATCCTCATCTGAGAAAATGAGATGAGGAAGTTGAGTCCAAAGATTTTTCCATCGTTTTGAGATGGTAGCCGTTGTTCTGATCACCTCTTTAGTAGTGCAGTCCAAACGAGACATGATATTATTGACTAACAATTCATCCTCTAACTCATTCAACCGATCTACTCCTTCCATGACCAACTAGACGTTACAAACGAGAAATGAAATGTTAGAAACATAAACAGCTATATCAAATGCGGAAAACTGAATTATATATGTTAAGTAGAAAAACGCGATAGCTAAATCAAATACATGGGTTAAACTAAATACGAATGCATTGATCAATGTTGAAATTATTTAAACACTTATTATTGGCCTGGAACCTTAACCAGTGATAATACATAGTAGTATTAAACTAAATCATTGATATATATTACTAGTAAAATGTAAGTAACAATCTTATTATTATTGGGGCATTTCATCGAACACTTGGTGTGTGTACATCAAATAATAAACAACAATAACAAAATGTGATTGGGTCATTTCATCAAACAGTTGGCGGGTGTTGATCAGATAATAATAATAATAAGATTGTTACTTACATTTTACTAAATAAATTATCAAATAATGAACATGAAACTAAATAAATTGATTGCAGAAACAAAGGCAGATGAAACGTACCAAAAGCAAGCAGCAGGAAGTCAGGAATTAAGGTTGGTGTTTGGTTTCGATGAACAAATGCTTATTCTCTATAACTACTAACTAGTTATAATACCCGCGCACGCGCGAGTTTTCTTTTAAAGTTTTTTGAATACATATTTTTATTTATTAAAAAATAAATAATTTAATCTTTGTTTTATTTAATTTATGAATTTTAATTATAGTTTTTACTATTAAAGATAATTATTTAAAAAGTTTAATCCTATTGAATTATACATAATTATAGTTTTTATTATTAAAGATAATTATTTAAAAAGTTTAATAATATTGTTAGTTGCATCTTATTTTTATTTTTTGTATTTATCTTCTACTTGTGTAGTATATCAACAAAAAGAATTTAAAAATTTATACATTAAAAAATAATAGTTAATTAAAATATTACTTAATAAGGAAATACTCTTTTTTTTGCGCGGTTTTTTTTTAAGTTTTTTGAATAACATATTTTTATTTATTAAAAAATAAATAATTTAATATTTGTTTTGTTTGATTTATGATTTTTAATTATAGTTTTTATTATTAAAAATAATCATTTAAAAAGTTTAATCCTATTGTTAGTTGCATCTTATCTTTAATTTTTGTATTTATCTTTTACTTGTGTAGTATATCAACAAAACGAATTTAAAAATTTATAAATTAAAAAATAATAATTAATTAAAATATTACTTAATAAGGAAATAATCTCTTTTTTGAAATACGAAAGTCCCCACTAGGGGTTTTGTTGTATTATATAAAAGATTGCGTTGAGGCGAAAAAAAAAATATTACATATTGTTATCCTTCCCGGGCTAACTTTCAGCCCATTAGCAATATAAACAATCACCTTACACTAGGTTCCAACTTCCAATCTCAAACCAGGCCAGCAATGAAGGTTCGTCCAATGACAAAAGGCCCATTTAGTACTTTATTGCAAAATATTCTTCTCAATGGATCATACAAATGAAGCAGACAAAAAGTCAAAAGTTATGTTTAAAAACTAAAAATATAAACATGGCATTTTAAAATTTTACCCATAACCGTTTTTTTAATTATTTTTTTTAATTTAACTAAATATGCTAAAATTAGTTGCAACTATCACACTATTTGAGAAAAAAAAATGTGACATATAGATCCTGAAACTATTAAACTTTTCTTTTCCTTTCCTTTTATTTATTTATTTTTTTAAATGCAAACATTGACATAAAGAAAGGTATCAATTATGTTAGTCCTTTCGAGTCTCGAGTATTGCTAGATTCATTTAACTATCAGTCTATCAATATGGTTATATAAAAAAGAGATTAGAACATAATTATTTTCAAGAAAAAAATTGTATCACTATGGAGACCTTCTTCGCGTAGACTTGTATATACTAAAAGACATTGCGCCGACCACCCTTTTGAATAAAATATTATTTTATTTATTGCAGTATGGATGAGCTAATTTGACTCCAGTGTTTGTGGTTTTATTAGGCCGCCACACATTTTAAGTCCCTAGAGACATTTTTTATATACCCAGACACCCATCCACTATTCAACAAATGGAAATTACAAAATGTGTTACAAATGTTTATTACAAACATATACAAATTAATAACTTAGTGATATTGGCAAATTCAAGTTACACAAACATTGAACAAAATTTTGTAATCAATCTAAACAAATAAAACAAACAAAAAAAAACTAAAACAAATAAACGGTTACTACTCTTGAATTATATTCGACCGCAACGGAAACATAAAATGACAAACAAAACAAAATCCTATATCTTTTTGACAGTTACAATGCCACACATACGACAAAAAAAATGTCGTAAAAAGCCCCGCCGCAACGCGGCGGGCACTATATTCCTTGTATACTACTAATTGCATTGAGACAACCAAATGCAATAAAATACTAATTTTTTTAAGCCCAATAAGCTCCAGTCTCTGGCCCAACTTGGTAGCCCAAATATTTGTTATTTTGGATCCGGTGCCTCCATCTTTAAATATTGGTGTCTTTTTTGGCTTTTAGCCATCCCTTGTCGACAAAAAAGAATGAATTGGCATATTCCAGGACACGTGCATTATCACGATTGGCTGAAAGTGAGAGTGGGTGGAGGCAAAAAGACGAGACGCACCATAGTGAATTATTTTGAGAGTTTGTAGTACACGCTCCTTGCCTTTCACTTGCAACTTTGAATATCCCTCATAAAACGTACAACTATATAAATTTATGTATAATTTTTTTTGTTTATATAGCAAAGTTTATTTACCAAATATACAACAAATATCTAACGATTTATACCGCTAGAAACGCCTCCGCATTATAAACAAAATAAATTTAATATTAATATACTTTTAACATATGTGCTTTATAAAAATAAGTTGAAATTAGCAACAAATTAGCCCCACCGCAACACACTGGTGTCCGACACAACATTTATTCCAAAAAATATGTCGTGCGACAATTACAAATATAGCTTAAACAAACCCAACATTGATATGCTTTTAGCGCACGTACCGTTTTATAAAAAATTTCAAAGTGTAATATATATAGTTTCTAAATAAAAGAAATTTCAAAATGCACCCTTAACCTATGAAATAACTTTAAAATTATTCTAAATTTTTTTAAACTATGACGGTCATAATTAGCTTTGCCACAACACACCGATGGCCGAACGTCGTACGACAACTACAGATATAGCTTCACACAATATTTGTTCCAAACAAATACAACACGTATCGACAAAAACCATACCACGATCTTACAATGAGAAGCCCCACCCAAACACCCAAACATTATTCGTAAATAATTATCACAAAAAAATGTATTTTTAAATGTATTTTTCTTTAGCCAATCGTATATCTCATTGTTTTATGAAAATTATTTTATATTGTCTTACGAAAGATAAAAGCTATAGCAAAAGAAATACTATGAGGAAGTGAATACTGGTGATTTGCCTCAAATTTGCTTAAAACACGTGCAAAGTCACACATCGTAAAAAAAAAATGCAAAAAATAGCCCTGCCGCAACGCGGCGGGCATTACATTCCTTGTTAACTAGTATAGTAGTCTGTGGGCCTGATTTTTTGCCCACTTCAATTGCCCGATTTATTATTGATGAGTTAAGAGAAGTTTAAGTATTCAAAGATCAAAACGTATCAGGAAAGGTAATTATATATATATATATATATATATATATATATATATATATATATATATATATATATATATATATATATATATATATATATATATATATTAATTATCAAATGATACGACGTCGTGTAGTATCATGTAATCTCCGGGTTTTTTTAGCCCAATAACGCGAGTCAAGCCCATTTCCATGTAGACTTTGTTAGGCCCAGTTTTGTTGCTATTCAGAAACAGGTAATCTATACATTGCTTTTGCTATTGTATTTGTTTGCTCCTTTGTCATTTTGCAAGCTACTTTACATACCGAACTTTGCTTGCTTACTGTTGTTGTCATGCGATTTACATGACCTATAATACTCATGCACATGTACTTGCTTAAACTAAAACAACAAAAAACTTTATTAATTATACCAATTAACAAATTTACAAAGTTGCTTGCATGTCCCAACAAACACTCATATTGTAAAATAACTAATTACTAAAAGTTAAAACAACATCTATATTCTTACAACGGTAATCTATCTGAAAATTTTAACTAAATTTCCGACTAAATACAAAGTCCCGCCGCAACGCGGCGGACCGGCACCCTACTCGTTAAAAGTAAACCAGCTAGTTTGATAAACTAAAAATGATAAACAAAAGCCGCATGTTAAAGTTAAAATATATGAGATAATAAAGTAAGATTAAATTACATGGATGGTCCTTGTGGTATGTCAAAAGTAACGACTTTCGTCTCTCGACATTTGGAATTGCATTGGTCATCCATAATTTGGAAAAGAATAACACCGCCGATCCTTTAGTTTAACTGGTGTTAAGTGAGTTCTATTATCATTTACACGTTAGCCCCTTTGGTTAAAGATCATTGCATCATTTATCCTTAATAATAACGTTGTTTATAATTTAAAGTTTTCATACTTTTTTATCTGTTTTCGTCCGTTTTTATACGTTTCCATCCGTTTTTATATGTTTTCTTACGTTTTTATCCGTTTTTATATGTTTTCATCCGTTTTGATACGTTTTCGTCCATTTTTATACGTTTCATTCGTTTTTATACACTTCCATACGTTTTTATACGTTTTCGCCCGTTTTCATACATATTCATATGTTTTTGTACGTTTTATTGCGTTTTCATACGTTTTTACCCATTTTCGTCAATTGTGATACGTTTTCATCCATTTTATACGTTTTTATCCGTTTTTCTCCATTTTTATACGTTTTTATCCGTTTTTACACGTTTTTTTACCTGTTTTCTTAAATTTACATACATTTTGTCCATTTTTATACGTAAGAAAATGTATAAAAATAGATAAAACATATAAAACGGATGAAAACATATAAAAACTAATTAAACGTACTAAAAACAAACGAAAACGTATAAAAATGGACAGAAACGAATAAAAACATAAGGAAACATATAAAAACAGATGAAAATGTGATGTATAAAAACGGACGAAAACATATAAAAATGGACAGAAAAAGATAAAAACGTAACAAAACGTATAAAAATGGACGTATGAAAATAGACAAAAACGGATGAAAATGTATAAAAATGGATTAAAACATAAGAAAATGTATAAAAATGTAGGAAAACGGATGAAGACATATAAAAACAGATAAAAACGTATAAGAATGGACGAAAACGGATAAAAACGTATCAAAACTTTAAATTATAAACAGCCGTTATTATTAAGGATAAACGATGCAATGATCTTTAACCAAAGGGGCTAACGTGTAAACGATAACGGAACTCACTTAACACCAGTTAAACTAAAGGATCGGGTGTGTTATTTGTTTCCAAATTAGGGGACTACCAATGCAACTCCAAATGTCGAGGGGCGAAAGTGGTTACTTTTGACATACCACAGGGACCATCCATGTATACTCATAAAATAAACATATTATAAAAAAAAAATGGTGAGTGCATCGAGAAAATGGATTTGGTGGGACTTGAACCCATGACCTAAGCTTCACACGCAAATAGTGTTTGTCCTTCTTCCAAGACACCCACTTAATAATATGGGTTGTGTTAACCCAACGGGGTCTACCCCCAACCCTCTCTATCTAGCCTTCACTTTTGTCCCTTTATTTATTTATTTTTTTTTTTTTTTATTTTTTTTTTGTCTTTTAGCTTTTTTTTTTTTTTTTTTTTTTTTTTTTTTTTTTTTTTTTCTCAAGTCTTTTAAGTCCAACCCTCCCTATCAGTTTTTTTAGTTTTCCAGTTTTTGTCCAAAGTGCAGATTCACACAAACACAAGAAATATTCGTCATCGCCTTATAGGCTCAGATTTTTAGTAAGGCTCGGATATGAAGGTTGCAAAGTGATAAAAATATCACTTTGCCATGCCATTTGGTTTTTATAAAACCATTCGTCATCGCCTTTGTCCAAAGTGCAGATTCACACAAACACAATTGCACACAAGGGTTGTGTTATACAAAAACGGAGGCTATTTCGTTATGGACTGCAAGCTAGGATTTTTAGTAAGGCTCGGATATGAAGGTTGTGAAAGTGATAAAAATCAGTTTGCCATCCATTCGGTTTTAAAAACCATTCGTCGTCGCCTTAGTTACAAAGTGCAGATTCACAGAAAATTTATCATGTCCAAGTGCAGATTGCACACAAGTATCACAAGTTTCACAAAACCCTCCCAAAACACATGTTACACAAGCTCAACAGCATCACAAGCCTGTAAAACGCATCACAAGCCTGTAAAAAACTCACAAGCCTGTAAACAGCAAGATTCTTGCTTTTGCAGCTTTCCTCCACTATAAACAAAGCAACCCTCAAATCACAAAGAACAGTAGTATCACAAGCCTGTAAAAAACTCACAAGCTCAACAGTAATATTCTTGCTTTTGCAGATTTGCTCCACTACAAACAAAGCAACTCTCAATCACAAAGTACAAAAGGCAACAAGTAACAATCAGCTACAAACCACAATTAGTTTCACTACTCTCAACCACACTCAGTTTCACACAAAGGGGCAACAAGTACTACAACCATTACAACAAACACTACTCAACTACACTCAGTTTCACACAAGGGGCAACAGTTTCACACAAGGGTTGTGTTAACCAATTCTGAGCTATACAAGTCTCACAAAGAAGCAGAGTATCACAACAAGTACACCTACAAAATAGCCCCCGTTAATATAACAAATATAGCCCCCGTCATTATAACCCCTCCCTTCTGAGCTACACAAGTCTCACAAAGAAGCAGAGTATCACAAAAGGCAACAATATTGTAACAAGGGTTAGGGCAGAGTATCACAACAAAAGGCAACAACATTGTAACAATGGTTGGAGGTATTTCAGAGAGCCAGTTGCAGTCGAATGGGAAACTTTATATCAACATCGACTAATGGAGTAAATAATTATACAGACAAAACATTGTAAATGATTATTGATTTATGTTGTAAATAATTATACCGACAAAACATTGTAAATAATTATTGATTTATGTTGTAAATAATTATACCGACAAAACATTGTGAATGATTACTGATTTATGTTGTAAACAACTATTTGGTGTATATACTAAATGATTAAATATTTATTTAAATTACTAATAACATTATTGATTGATGTTGTAAATTATTATGCAAATTCTTTTGTCAGGTGGGACGAAGAAATCATTTCTTGTGTAGATGTGAGAGAGGATTAATTATAGAACGGCAATCCTGGAAACCAGCTACTCGTGGGCAACTGTATTATGCATGTCCTGATTCAGTGGTAAATAATCATACGTTTGCTTAGTTATGTAAATACGTAAATAATTTGTTTGTTAATAATAAATTTTTTATAATTTTCTTAACATGTAACAGCCAGGTACAGATAACTACGGGTGTTGATACTTCATGTGGAAAGATGAATTTGAAAAGAGGTACTTTAATCAAGCCTCTTCTTCAACGCAATGCTCAAACTGCGTTGCGAAAGATAATAAGATTGACGAGCTTGAAGCAAGAAACAAGCTGTTGATGACAAGAATTAAGACGCTGGAGATGGAGTTAGAATTGGTAAGGAATCCTGAGGATCACGCTTGTCAGTCGGGTGCAAGGCTCCATGATCTTTTAAATGAAATGAATAATCTTCATATGTCGTAGATGTTGTTGTTTTTAAATAATGTGTTAACGTTGTTGTTTAATTGAATAATCATTTGTTGTTATAGTCGTTTAATGTGGTAACGTTTAACGTGCTATTGTTGATGTTGTTAATTAAATAAAAACACATTAGACGTTAATTATATAAACGTAACAAATAAACACAAAAAAAACATTACAACGTTTAACGTGCTATTGTTGATGTTGTTAATTAAATAAAAACGCATTAGACGTTAATTATATAAACGTAACAAATAAACAAAAAAAATATTACACAAACAAAATATAAACACAAAATACATTACAAAAAAAAAAAAAAAAAAAAAAAGTACACCTAAAAAAAATAGCCCCCATTAATATAACAAAAATAGCCCCCGTCCTTATAACCTAGGCCAATAATATTTATATATGAAGGGTACATTATGGCACATCCCAATAATATAAATCACTCGACTTACATTTTTACAAATTTGGTTGCAATGCGCATAAAGTATGTAATGAGATCAACCGGGCCTCGTTATAGTGCTGGAAAGATGAAGAGCTAAACAGGGACGGAGCTAGGGGTTCCTGCGGGTGCCCAAGAACTCCATGGATTTTTTGGATGTACACTGATTTTTTCTAAATGTATCATAAATGTACCCGGTCATTTGAAATGTGTTTCCAGTATCACAGTTGAAAAGATTTTGTGCATCTGGTTATATTTGGTCCTGGTTCGGCCCTTCGAGCTAAATTCACCTAAAAATACTTTGTAGCTTGACTGACATAAGCAACTGATCCTAAAACATCCACCTATGTGCAAGCAAATAACCAATAGCAACACGCTTTAGAAATTTATATATTATTGCCAAATTACAAAATAAGTTTGTAGACTCGCATCTCGTGAAGTTGTGGTTTTTTTATGGAGTATAGCATGCAATAGGGATGATTTTCTAGCACCAACGGGCCCACAAATCTCCTCACTTCTAAGCTCGTTCTCAAAGAAAAAACATTTGATTCTATCAAATGGAGACTTTAGTCTGGATCAAAATTGAAAGAGCTTGTCGAAAATATTTGATTGGCTCGGACATTGTTCTTAATGTTGCCAAAATCGAGAAAATTGTTCCGGCATTTGAAGGAGCACTTTTGAAAAAAGCACACCCGAAAATCATAACTGAGTGGGTTACATCCAATACAAAATCGAGCCATATGCTTTTTGATAACAAGACACACTTAGCCATTTGAATTCGTTTTCTTTTTTTTTTGATAAATGGTTTATACCCAGTAAATATAATTTGAATTCGATTTCTCTACAAGATTAGCCCATTAATACTAAAAAAAAAAAAAAAAAAAAAAAAAAAAAAAAAAAAAAAAAGGTTCTATTTCGGCTGTTGGAGATGCTCCATGGAGTATAAATAACTTTTTAGCAAGCATCAAGTGTCCATGGTCTTCCAATCTTTCCACTGATTGAATAGTATTTCCACATTAATGAAGCATTTTTGAACTTTTCTATTCCCATGTTAATCATCCATAGAACCCCACAACTTCCTTTTCTCCTTCTAATTTTTGATAATCAGTCAGTGTCTCTTTAACCCATTCTCGTATTCCTCAAAGATAGCTAACCAGCTATAAGCAAATAAACAGTCCATAACTGTCAATAGATCATACCAAAACTGTTGAACAACCAAGCTGCAACCCGGTATCAGGCCCTCTTTATTGTCTTATTTTCATAACAAACAGGCAACATGCATGAGCACCACAAAATCAGCTTTCTGTTACTGAACGAAAGCAAAGCAACATTATTCTGTTACTGAACGAAACATTTAAAACCTTTGGATAAACAACAAACCACATATGTACGATGTTCCAATCCATAAACCTGCTATTCCAAATAACGCTTCTATATACATGCTACATAATCGAGAACCATGCCAGGGCAGGACCTCAGTAGTAATAAGAAGTACTTTGTAGCTCGTAAGGCTAGTTTCAATGTCCACACAAAGTGGACCTCCAATATAACCAGCATATAAGATTACATTCAGTCTCCTATCTTATAATCCGGGAGACCATAGCACACTATCAACTGAATCCTGATCCCAACCCAAATTCAAATACAACAATCCCAAACCCGTTTAAAACCTGTCTACCCATCAAAGACCATGCTCAAAAGTACAATTTTCATCTTAGACTAACTTCTCTCAACAAAAAATGTTCCTCTCGAAGAAAACCATAACACATACCGAATCGACTTAATCAAAGGCATGTATGAACAACAGCATATTTACCATTGTTGTCTATATTCTTGTGATTTCATTGAGAGCTATACGAAGAATTAAGTGATATAGTTTCATTCGTAAATCTGAGTATTGGCAGTTACCTGATGCTATTTAAATGACTTATTGCCAATGAGTTATAATAGAGCCACAGGATGCAACAAAATCATTCCATTTTCAAGATCAGTTACTAGTACATTTATTCTTTTTCTCATTATAACTACTAAACAGTAAACAAAAGCTTGAAGATTACCAAATTCTAGCAGAGTTCTATTTCGGCTATTGGGGATGCTCGATGGAGTGTCAACTGTCAACAACTTTTTAGCAACTAACACTTAATCACTTTAAGCAATTTGTTCCTCTCGATCTCCATTTTCAGCTCAATCATCATGAGACGTATCACTACCAGCTTTCAAAGGAGAGAGAAGCTATCAATGCAGAAGTGAACATTATTAGGGCAGTGCACGTGTATAACTTTACACACTAACAATAAACTGGAGTGTATGAGAAAAAGACGTTCATAAGTAATATTACCTCCGAACAGCGACCCCCAAATGTAATATCTTTGACATGGTCCAGGCTTTCTAAAAGTCCTCTAAGTACTTGTTCGAATATCTCAGACTTTCTCAAACTGATCGAATACTCTAAGTGGGCTTCGACCAAAGACGACACATCAAGCAACACAAGCTCCCGCAAATCCAACATACCTTTTATAGTTAGAGATGATATGTAAGGAGCATAGATTTTGACACAGTCTATATAACCCTCCTCGTATGGATTTCCATAATAGTTAGAGAACACCAACTTCTTAACACTCTTTGAAGTAACATCAATCCGCCTATAACCATAGCAATGGTTCAATTCCAAAGATTCCAAGCAAGGACTTCCGGATAATATCTTCTCAATCATATCTTCTTCCAGAAGCACTTCAGATAAACACAAACACTTAAGTCTTTTCCAACTAATCTCCCCATTAGGAGGATTTAACCAACACGAGGACAGCTTCACATGATTAAAACACAAATTGTTGAAAAACAACTCATCTTCATGAGTAAACCCTTGGGCTACTCCTACATCAAATAACCATAAATCAACATCTTCAACATGACGGCTAATAGCATGACGAATCCATGTATTTGCTCGCGATTTAAACTCAGCATTTACGAGACTACTGTAATATATTTCGATTTTAAAGTTTTTGAGATTCAAATCTGTAGGACACTTATTAAGGGTGTTGTCGATAAAAGAAATGTAATCACGGAGATCAATATCATCAATTCCAAAATATCTGCCGTCATCTTGATCATATGAGAAAATGAGATGAGGAAGTTGAGTCCAAAGATTTTTCCAACGTTTTGAGATGGTAGCCGTTGTTCTGATCAGCTCTTTGGTAGTGCAGTCCAAGCGAGACATGATATTATTGACTAAGAATTCATCACTTAACTCATTCAATCGATCTACTCCTTCCATGACAACTAGACGTTCAAAACGAGAAATCAAATGTTAGAAACAGCAGCAGCTATATATGTTCAATAGAAAAAAGAGGGTTAACCGCTAGCAATGACATACGGGATAGCTAAATCACATACATGGGCCCTTACTAAGGTTGCGCCTATCTATATGGCATATTTGCAGGAGGGCTGTTTGTTTTTTTGTGCGTGTATTTTGTTTGAAAAATACTACACAAGAGAATTTCATTAAGAAGCTTAAACAGTGATAGTATTAAGCTAAATCATAGAATAAACAGTTATATATATTATAGTAGAATGCAAGTAACAATCTTATTATTGGGGAACACCTGATGTGTGTGTACATCAAATAATAAATAAGCAGATGATACGTACCAAAAGCAGGCAGCAGGAACTAAGTAAGGTTTTGGTATCGACACAAAACCAAACAACAAAGTGTATGGGTTTATATTGTGTTGGTTAAAAGTAATAAACACTTGAGTTAGGCCTGGTTCTAAGCCCATTTCAACAGCCCATTATGTTTCCATGTAACTTATGAAAACAAAAAATGTTTGTTATTGCAAGTTTTATGATACTTCAAATGTATCATATCTTGATCAATTAGTAAAACACATACAATGAAAACAAACATTGTTCGAATAAAATAGAAACAAAGTAACAAGAACGAGCGTGGTTGGGTTAAAGAACGCGGATATAATCTCTACTCCATAACGATAGACTAAGCTCTTGATTTCATATATAGTATAATGAACTTCCATGATGGTTGTGGATCGAGGTTAGTTTGAGGAAGATTTGTAAGCTCTGATATCTTGAAAATGGTAGAGATTTAGATGAGTTACGAAAGTTGATTTAAGCTCAATTCAGGAGCTCAAATGCTCAATATAGTTCAAATTAGGATTAACTTATAATATAATCCTAGCTTAAACAAGTCCATAAATAGCCGACTTTGTACAACCCTAACTACATAGAAGTATATATTTTTAAAAACTCCGTTATGAATTCACGTCGAGTACCTTGTGCTTATATAAGTTTGTTTTTCAAGCTTAATAAAGATTTCTTCAATTTCATAACCAAAAAAAAAAAAAAAAAAAAAAAAAAAAAAAAAAAAAGAAAAAAAAACCCTTAATTGTAGTTGCATTTTTAACTTCATTCTACTTTCCACAACAATAGATGTAGTTTGGTTAATAAAAACATACTTAAAGTCTCTGAGACGAGATTACTTGTGACTAGTGCCCAACTCAATTAGGCATCATTGTTATCCATCGTTAAGCATCGATTTACACATTTCTACCATTAAACACTAACCATTTTTTTTCTTTTTTTAATTATTATTTTTTTTGAAAAGAAAAGGAAAAGAAAAAGCGGGGTTACTAGAGAAAGATTGCTTTAGTTGAACTTGAACTCGTGACCTAAATTATTGGTAAAATGAGCCATTTAGCCTTTGTCATCTCCCTCAACATCCCTACTCAATCAATTTTGTTTTTAAATATACTAAACATGAAAATAACTAAAAGAAAAAGTAAGGGGCCACTGCACAACTAAATTTAATAATACTACATCCGTCCCAAAATATAAGTCCAGTTTGACTTTTTAAATCTAACTTTGACCTTAAATATTTGTTTTTGTATCATACACTATTTGATTTAAATTATAACAATGAAAATACATGTAAAACACAATCTATTTATATATTTTGCATCAAATACATATTTAAGATCAAAGTTCGATTCAAAAAGTCAAACTGGAATTATATTTTGGGATGGATAGAGTATATAAACTGTATACGTTGTTCACATAGTACAAGTAGTATTTTCATTAGGGTACTATTATCATATTATGAGTATGGTGCATTGTCATTATTATAAATCATTATTTTATAGTATAAACTTACATTTTACAAATTTTGATAAGTTGCAATGAAAGTAAAATATGAGTATGAAATCCACGAGCTTTGCCTATGAACACATCACATTTTATAAGGTCATTTTTAATTTGTTATTTTATATTCATTCAGCTTTTGCTTCAAAGTTTAACAGGTCAGGTCATGCTTTATTAATTTCTTCATGATTAACTTAGAGACTATAGTTAACAGTGGCTTCAATACGAAATCTGATGTTCAAAACCAGGGACCGCCGTTTTCAGTTTATTCAAAACCGACTAATTTATAGTTGCAGTTTTGGTTTCGTCTTCAATTTTTCCCAATAACAATAGAAGTAGTTTTAGTTAATACAAACATTTACTTGAAGTCTCAAAGACGAGGCTACCTGTGACTAGGTCCGGCTCATTTGGTTATTCACCGTTAAATGCAGTCGCTTTATACTTCTTTACCATTGAACACTAGGTATTTTTGAAAAAAATGATGGGGATGATGGGGGGGATGACTTTAGCAGGAATCAAACTCATGACCTAAGCTACATGTAGAATGAGCCATTGCCATCTCGCTCAACATCCCCATTGAATCAATTGTATTTTTAAATATACTAGACATGAAAATAACTTAGAAAAGGTCTAGCGGGCACTGACACAATTGTATCAGATCATATGTAAGTGTATACATTGTTCACATAGTACTAGTATGAGTATGGTACATTGTCATTATTATAAATCACTACTTTATATAGACTTTCATTTTTACAAATTTTGGTTAATTGCAATACACATAAAATATGAGAATGAAATCCACGAGCTTGCCTAATTAATTTCTTCATGGTTAACGTATAGTTATCAATGGCTTTAATTCGAAGCTTGATGTTCATTTACAAGAAAATTCAATCGCCTGAAACTATCCACCATAAACATTGTAAGATGGGCGAAACAATATATGAACCCTCCATGTTGATCACTAATATTATAAGATCATCACTTTGCGACTCAATTACAAATGTTTGTGTGTGCACATATCCAAATCAAGAAGCACCATGTGGCTATGAATTGAAGGGGTATTTGGAGGAAAGACAACAAGACCTGAACCCATAACCTCTTGGTTGATTGGTCATAACGTTTATGATACATGTATGTTTCAATTTGAGTAAAGTCAAGTTTCGGTACTCTAAATGTAACGTTCTTGATGAGCTGGTAAAACACATACAATGAAAGCAAATCTATACAGAAGAGCTAAGTATGAACAGCAACATATTCTCATCTCATACTAACTTCTCTCAACAAAAATGTCAATCGAGAAGAAAACCAGGACACATACCAAATCAACTTAATCAAAGCCATGTATAAACAACATATCTACTAGAACAATAATAGAGCCACAGGATGCAATTAACAAAATCATTCCATTTTCAAGATAATAAGTTACTACTACATTTCTTTTTGTAATTAACTCGGTTCACAAACCACAAGATTAAACAGTAAACAAAAGTTTGAAATTTACCAAATTCTAGTAGAGTTCTATTTCGACTATTTGGAGATGCTCGATGGAGTGTCAATAACTTCTTTGCAAGCATCAACTGTCCATGGACACCACACCAAACGGACACCACACCAAATGCTTCCGAGTTAGGACAAATAGTCATGCTCTTTAACAGCAGAGAACAACCAGTTTTTTTAATTTTTTTTTTTATTTTTTTTTTATTTATTTTTTTAAAGCAGAGAACAACCAGTTTTAAACTATCAACTACAACTTTTAAACACAATGTTCCTCTCAATCTCCATCTTCAGCTCGATCATCATCAAACGTATCACTACCAGCTTTCAAACGAGAGAGAAGCTATCAATGCAAAAGTGAACATTATTACAGTAGTGCAACATGTATTATTTTACACACTAACAACAAACCGGAGTGAATGAAAAAAAGATATCCAAAAGTAATATTACCTCGGAACAGTGATCTTCAAATGTAATATCTTCGACATGGCCAAGGCTTTCTAAAAGTCCTCTAAGTAGTTCTTCTTCGAATATTTCAGACTCCCTCCAATTGATCAAATAATCTAAGTGAGCTTTGACCAAAGACGACACATTAAGCAACACAAGCTCTCGCAAAGACAACACACCTTCTATAGTTAGAGAGGATATGTAAGGCGCATTGATTTTGAGACAATCTATATAAGGCTCCTTGTATATATACACCTGATGGCGAGAGTTGTATCCAAAGAACTCCAACTTCTTCACACTCTTTGAAGTAATATCAATCCGCCTATAACCATAGCATTCTTTCAACTCCAAAGATTCCAAGCAAGGACTTCCGGATAATATCTTCTCAATCATATCTTCATCCAGAGTCACAAAAGATAAACATAAACACTCAAGTCTTTCCCAACTAATTGCACCATTAGGAGGGTTAAACAGACACCAGGACACCTTCACACGATAAAAACACAAATTGTTGAAAAACAAATCGTCATCATAGCTAAACGGTTCCTCTGCTCGTATATCAAATAACAATAAATCAACATCTTCAACATTACGGCTAATAGCATAACGAATCCAACTATTTGCTCGCGATTTAAACTCAGAATTATCCATACGGTAATTGATATCAAGTTTGAATTTTTTGAGGTTGAGATTTGTAGGACACTGATTAAGGGTGTTGTCGATAAAAGAAATGTAACCATGGAGTTCTTCAAATTGTAAATCTATGCCGTCTTCCTCATCTGAGAAAATGAGATGAGGAAGTTGAGTCCAAAGATTTTTCCAACGTTTTGAGATGGTAGCCGTTGTTCTAATCACCTCTTTAGTAGTGCAGTCCAAATGAGACATGATATTATTGACCAACATTTCGTCCCTTAACTCATTCAATCGATCCACTCCGTCCATGACCAACTAGACGTTACAAAACGAGAAATGAAATGTTAGAAACAGCAGAGCAGCTATATAAAAACGCGGAGAACTGAATTATATATGTTCAAATATGCGATAGCTATATCAAATACATATTTGTAAGGTGGGTGTTTGTTTGAAAAGTACATAAGAGAATTTCATAAGGTGTTTATGAAGAAGCAATCCGAAACAGGCAAACACCACCTAAATATGAATCACTAAGTAAATACTCTACTCCTTAAAACACATAATGGATTGATCAATGTTAAACACATATCATTCACCTGGAGGCTTAAACAAATGATATATTAGTAGAATACAAGTAACAATCTAATTTGGGCATTTCATCAAACATTTGGTGTGTGTCTACATCAAATGATAACAACAACAACAATGTAACAATCTGATTTGGGCATTTCATCAAACATTTGGTGGGTGTTCATGAAATATGAATCACTAAGTAAATACTCTACTCCTTAAAACACATAATGGATTGATCAATGTTAAACACATATCATTCACCTGGAGCCTTAAACAAATGATATATTAGTATAATATAAGTAACAATCTAATTGGGGCATTTCATCAAACACCTGGTGTGTGTACATTAAATAATAAACAACAACAACAACAAAATGTAACATTCTGACGGGGGGCATTTCATCAAACACTTGGTGGGTTTTGATCAAATAATAATAATAATAAACATGAAACTAAACAAATTGATAGAAGAAACAAAGGTAGATGATACGTACCAAAAGCAGCAGGAAGTTACTAGTGTTTGATTGTTTGCTACTTTGTTTGTACATGGGATGGGCTATTATGCTAAACTATAACCACAAGTCCACAACTTATTTACCCAATTTTTAGCCCAGTTCAGTGGCCCGATTTATTATTGTAGCTGTTACCAGTAAAGTGAAGTTTAAGTATTCAAAAGTAAATGAACTAAAATAAACATCATTCAAATAAATTTAGAAAACATCTCTCACCAACACAAATACAAGTCTATAAAGTAGAAAAGTCACTCGTCATGTATATTTATTCAGATGGAAAAAAGAAATCCTTCACGGATCATAAATCCCCACCCAAAAAAAAAAAAAAAAAAAAAAAAAAAAACCCCTTCAAGACAACGTATGAAATGTTAGTCAACAATATCATGTCTAGTGCACTATCAAAGAGTTGATCAGAACAACGGCTACCATTTCTAAACGATGGAAAAATCTCCGGGATTCTATATCTTGAATTACTCGTAGAAATTATGATGATTTAAGAAGCTCGATATCAGCTCAATCGATAGTTCAAATTTGGTAAAATTTAGTAAAATCTGAGCTCGGGCAAGTCTATAAAAAACCGACTTGCTACCTATGTTAATTCTTACAAAATTTGGCTAATTTATGTCTCAATTAAAAGCTTTTTAGAACCTAGCATTGATTTCGTCTTCTTTAACCACTGACCAAATAATCAACATATTAGCATATCAATCAACTACTTGTATAATGACTAAAATCATATTAGTAAAAATAATCAAAAGTGAACTAAAGGAGTGATATATAGTTTTGAATCAATGAGATACCATAATTTTAATTGAGTGTTTGGTTTAAAATAAACAAATATCATAAGCCACATGTTAAAGCTAACATACGTCAGATAATAAAATAAATATATTATTAAAAAAAAAGTGGATGATGTTAAAATATGAGCTTTGACGAGACTTGAACCCATGACTTGAGCCGTGCGTAGAGTCTTTGCCCTTCTTCCAACACACCCACTTAAGTAAATTACATTTCCAAAATATATTATATATCAAAAAAGTTAAGGGACCTTATCACAATTAAATAAGATACCCTTTGTATATAAGTTGTTCACGTAGGAGTAGTATCTTTATGTATGAATCACTAACAATGATGAAGCCAGGATCAAATATGACCGGATGAAAAAAAAAATTGAACAGTAATACTAGAAACACATTTCGATGGACCGGATGCATTTATGATGATTTTAGAAAAAATCGATGTTTTTTTCAAAAATTAACACTATATTGAAAGAATTCATGGGGTGCCCGTGCACCCGCGGGAACCCCCTGGTTCCGTCCCTCTAGACTTACAATATTTTACAAATTTGGTTGCAATGCGCATAAAGTATGTAACGAGATCAACCAGACCTCGTTGTAGTCTTATCCATGGCAACACGTACTAAGCAAATTCCAGTATGCAAATGAAATCCATGCCATGAGCTTGCCTGTGGACACATGATCACATACCTGACCATTTGACCCATGGCATAGGAACACGGAACACTATGTCGTGGCAAGCTAATATATAAACCATTCACCTATCTGAATCCTTCTCATAGAACGGTAAAGGGACCGTTTTCATTGCTCAGCATTTCGTACTCTAATTAAATCAATAGCATGTTACAATAACTCACGCAAAAACAAAAGGGATATACACATTGATTATGCTCGCCTAAGGAACCACAATTACGATTCCTCTATACACATTCAAATTGACAAACTTCTAACCTTACTTTTAAAATCCCATAAACGATGGAAACAAAATGCACACCGCATTTATACATTGTGATGTAAGCTACTCTATGTTACTACATGATAAACAGTATTTAAGGGAACCAACATCATATACATGACAAGCCTCTAACCTTTCCCGTAAATATAAATCCTTATATCATCATTAGCAATGTCATCTTCACATTGACACGATGATAGCCAACTTCAAATAAGCGGATCGGTAGTACGAGCAGTTATCATGTACATGTAAAAAAAAATTGTAATTTATTCTGGTAACTAAATCTGCCAAATGTGAAAATTGACCCACATTAAGCTTGAAATGTTTGCTCAACCGACACCTGGATAATGTCTGCTGAACCGAATAAGAAATCCAGTGCTAGTCCAAGTATACTGTTGATCCGGCTTGCAATTGATGCCCACTGAACATCATAATCAATCATCAACAATAGAGGACATCACAAAACGTTAAAACTTTTAGTCATCCTTCCCATTGTACAGAAACAAAGCCAGCTAAAAATACAAATTTACTAACCAGCTTATCTGTAACTACAAAGCATTGACAGCAAGTAGGCCTCGTGCACTTCAATCACTTCATCAAAAGATCCAGCTGCTGCCATACCATCTAAAATGTTTTACATACGCGTCACTCATATGATGTTCCCAATGGATATGGCCTCAGCACTCCCATTTCAATCAATATACTGACTCTTTACTGGAGAGCTGCACGCTAAGGAAGTCTTTGACTTTCTTAATCTACTAAGGCTATGGGGGCTAAGGCGTGGAAGTGAGCTCTTCTCAGGGTACAAACCACATATATTAGTTTATTTCTAATGCTGTATGTTTAAGATAAAACTTCTTGTAAGGAAACAGGCAGGATACATGTTTCAGCTACTTAGGGACAAGGACAAACAAACTTCTATGTATTAGTACAACCTCTACTTAACCTATTCAATCATCTTTTATACAAACCTGTGAAGTCAAAGTGATAATATGAAAGCGGGTCAAACACAACATGGTGTGTAGTTTTTCTGCATAAGACAACCTATATTCTAATATCAAAAGATTAAGAAGATAAACTGAAATGATATAACTTTTAGTGATCATACTGCACACGCTAATTATCTATTATACTATATACTTTTTGGAAAACATGCATTTGGGTGAATACGAGCCATTTCGGTTATACCTAAACATTAACCGTTTTGACCCCAACCCATTCTGACCCCTACCCAACTGGTTTAACCCACGACTAAACATAGGTTTTTTTAGTTCCAGTTAAGTCTTCCCCTAATTAGTTTATGATAAATGTCTGTTGACAATCCGTTGATGGGCTAAGCGTTTATTATTATTATTTTAAAGGCTTTGGAATCTGGTCCATTGAGAGATGTAATATAGAGAGAATATCTTAAGAGATAAACAGTTTTAGGCCTTGAAACCTATCCCAACAAGTCCAATCTTATTAAGCTTATTTGGTATAAAATATTGGGTTCTAGTTAGGCTTGATTTTGAGTCCAGTTCAACAGCCCAATAGGACTCCAATAGGACTAGAAACCAGAACACATATTGAATCAACTTAAGCAAAGGCATCTATGAACAACAACATAGTTACCAATGTTGTCTATATTCACGTGATGCTATTTAAAAGATCTATTGCCGCTGAGTATAACTAGAACAATAATAGAACCACAGGATGCAACAAAATCATTCCATTTTCAAGATTATTTCCTACTACATTTCTTTTTCTCATTAACTCGATCAGTTCACAAACCACAAGATTAAACAGTAAACAAAAGTTTGAAATTTACCAAATTCTAGAAGAGTTCTATTTCGGCTATTGGAGATGCTCGATGAAGTCAACAACTTCTTAGCAAGTATCAGCTGTCCATTGTTACCACACCAAACGCTTAAGTTAGGACGAATAGTCATGTTCTTTCCAACCAGCTTTAAGCTATCAACAACTTAATCACTTTCAACAATCTGTTCCTTTCAATCTCCATTTTCAGCTTGATCAACTTTAGACGTATCGCCACGAGCTTTCAAACGAGAGATAAGCTATCAATGCAAAAGTGAACATTATAAGAGCAGTGCAACGTGTATAATTTTACACACAAACAACAAACCCGAGTGTATGAAAAAAAGATATTCATAAGTAATATAACCTCCAAACAGTCATCCCCATATGTAATATCTTCGACATGGCCAAGGCTTTCCAAAAGTCCTCCAAATATTTCTTCAAATATTTCTTCATTGTATACCTCATACGACCCCAACTCGATCGAATAATCTAAGTCAACTTTCACCAAAGACGAAACATTAAGCAACACAAGCTCCCGCAAAACCAACACACCTTCTATAGTTAGAGACGATATGTAAGGAGCATCGATTTTGACACAATCTATAAAAGCCTCGTTGTCTAGATCCCCATGCATAGAGTTGTGTCCTGAGAACACCAACTGCTTAACACTCTTTAAAGTAATATCAATCCGCCTATAACCATAGCAATCGTTCAACTCTAAAGATTCCAAGCAAGGACTTCCTGATAATATCTTCTCAATCATATCTTCATCCAGAGTCGCACAAGATAAACACAAACACTTGAGTCTTTCCCAACTAATCGCACAATTAGGAGGATTAAACACACACCAGCGCAGCTTCACACGATTAAAACACAAATTGTTGAAAAACAACTCATCATCATAGCTAAATGGTTCCTCCACTACTACATCGAATAACCGTAAAACAACCTCTTCAACATTACGGCTAATAGCATAACGAATCCAACTATTTGCTCGCGATTTAAACTCAGAATTAACCAAACTACTGTAGTTGATATCAAGTTTAAATTTTTTGAGGTTGAGATTTGTAGGACACTGCTTAAGGGTGTTGTCAATAAAAGAAATGTAACCATGGAGATCGGTTTCTTCAACTACAAATTCTACACCGTCATCCATTTCTGAGAAAATTAGATGAGGAAGTGAAGTCCAGAGGTTTTTCCATCGTGTAGAGATAGTAGCTGTTGTTTTGATAACCTCTTTGGTTGTGCAGTCCAAACGAGACATGATATTATTGACTAACATTTCATCCTTTAACTCGTTCAATCGATCTACTCCTTCCATAGTTATGTGACCAACTAGATGTTCTGCTTAGAATAATAGATTGTTCCGAACTGTCATACAAAACGAGAAATGAAATGTTAGAAACCGCGGATATGTCAAGACGTGGCATGATGGGTGGTCAAAACGGAAAACTGAATTATATTCCAACATAAGAAGAAGATTAAAGTCATGACTCTAATCTCATCTTCTGTACAAAAAACGAACCACTACATACCACTAGCAATGCCATACCTCATAACTAAATCAAATACATAGGCTAATAAGGTTGCGCCTAAATGCTAATATTAGTAACTAAGGGGTGTTTTTTAAACCTCCTTTTCAATGGCCCAATTTATTATTATAAGTGTTATGATACTTGTACCCACGTCTAAACTACATATAATGGAGGGAGATTATTCTATTCATTAAATGTTAGAGTAAACAAATACCCTTGCATAGCAGCGGGTATCTCCCGGCACATAATCATGATTGTGATATTTTGGTTAGGTGTTTCGTATAACTTTTTATTCATACAACGTAAAAAAATTAAAATGTAACTGTAAATTATTGTAACATATAATGATTCGGTCCGGTCCGATCCTTCGTTTGGTCCAGTCCAAAAAGGCATAATTAGTCAGGTTTTACGTAAGACCGGACCAAACCGGACCGAGACCAAAATAAAGAAAAAATTCAGACCGAGACCGAACCGCTGGTTCTTTGGTTCGGTCGGTTTTCGGTAGGTCCTTCGGTCTCAGTCATTTTTTGATCTGCGATACACAGCCCTAACTAAAAGTTAAGTAATACCATTAAAGCACGTGAGATTTACAATAAATTATTTCAATATAACACAATTATTAAGAGTTGTAAATAATTTTTCTTATTAAAATGCTGCCAAATAACTTCACTTTACATTAGAAATCATCAAAATAAATAATGCAAAGGGTACAACTCTTGTGAAATAAATAAAAAAAAATAATAATAAAATAAAATAAAAAAAAAAAAAAAAAAAAAAAAAAAACACCGACGAACCATAAAAGATTATTTCTAGGCCCTAGTATATACAACCACATGTGACAAGTTTAGTTTTTTTATTTTTTTTAATTATTTTTTTTGAACGACTTGTTAGTTGTTAGTAGTTCAAGTGGCAATGACATCCAATTAAGCAGTATGCTGACCTTGAATTCCGCTTGTACTTTCCTCTATTCCTCCGAAGAGGTTAAAGTCTTGGGTGAGACTCGAACTTGAGGCCTCCCCTAGCCAAACATCCCCTCCCCAAACCCTAAGAAATCTTGGTGGCAACTGAGCTAGGCCAGTTGGTTATCACATGTGACCAGTTATCAATACTATTGTCTTAATATTAAAGTACTATTCAGTTTTATATAAATTTGTGTAATATTACTTAAATTTAATATAGAAAACTATACCCGCAATAATGTTATTCTAGCAAAAAATGAAAAACATTTATCGTAAAATATTTTATTACATGGTACTCGTCGCTGCAACACGCGCGTACATTGTTAGTTTTTGTTAATTAATTTAAGGAAGTGATTTGCAACTCATTTTTTAATTGCGCACAACAATCTGTGCAATAAAAATAGTTGTACATCTGTTACATGTTGTTTCACATTCGAATGTGCAAATAAGAAATGAAAGCGGGCCGATCAATTCGTATCAATTTTTGTGAAATGATTTAAAGAGAACATGTCTTTGATGAACTAGGTAGTAAAACAAACAACATTCAAATAAATTTAGTATTATGACGAGTTAAGAAATGGTAAACTCCTTCACCTAACCAATTGTAGTTAGTGTTAGTAAACTCTTTCACTACCAGTACCATCTCTTTACTTCCTTTACCAACACGGGTTATTGTACAAAGATGTTACTAAAGTTTGCGATTGTGTTGTCCTAAGGTAATAAAGTTTCAAAGTTGTCATCCAGGTTACTCAACTTAATTTGACCGGTTAAATTTGTTACTGTCTTTTGGGTAACCTAGAGTTACCGGTGAAAATCCTACGTGGCGTGCATTTTTTGTCGTCCAGGTTACCCAACTTCTTGCGACTTGTCATATTTGTCATCCAAGTTATATTTATGTTAATTTGATCGTTTTTATATATTTTCATACGTTTTAATCCGTTTTTATACATTTTCATATGTTTTTATCCGTTGTAGTTCGTTTTCATAGATTTTCATCTGTTTTTATCTAATTTTATACATTTTCGTCTTCTTTTATACTTTTTTGTCTGTTTCTGTATCGATTTTAAATCACGAGTTTGACTCCTTTTTTGTATGAATCATCAAAAGTGTAAAACATGAAAGTTGTCCGAAATGATGTTTTACATCAAGACTCACGATATTTTAATAGATGAAAACAATGAAATATAAGAAAATGGATGAATCGATTTTAAATCCAAAATGATGTATCGATATTAAATCACGATTTTTATCCGTTTTCATACATATTATATGTATAAAAACGGATGAAAATGGATAAAATATAAGAAAAACATATGAAACGTGTAATAATAGATGAAAACGAATAAAAGTGTATGAACATGGATAAAAAACATATGAAAACGTGAGAAAAACGGATAAAAACATGAGAAAATAGATGAAAACGTATAAAAACAGATGAAAACTGATAAAAACCTATTGAAACATGAGAAAATGGATGAAACAGACGAAAAAGGATAAAATCGTAAGAATAGTCAATGAGGACTAATGATGCAAATATTTTAACTCAATGAGGACTGACTTAGATGACAGTTTTGAAACTTTAGTAACTTAGATGAACTTTTTCTCAAACTTTAGTAACTTCTTTGAGGTAGAATATGTTTCAGGTTGAGATACCGGTTATCAACCGGTTGCCCACCATGGGAGTAATTTTAGTGTAACATCTTTGAAACTTTAGTAACCCGGTTGACAAACCCGTGAACTTGAGTAACCTGGATGACAACTTTGAAACTTTATTACCTTAGGACAACACAAACGTAAACTTTAGTAACATATTTGTCTAATAACCCTTACCAACACAAAGTAAACTACGTACAAAAGCTCAAAAGTTTTATACCTTCGAAACATTTTTCATCAACACAAGCACAAACACAACATAGCAGCTCTTATAAAGTTTTATCTTTTCAAAACCACTATTCATAATCTCTTTATCTGATCAATCTGATAGTGAAATTGAAAGGGTTAAGTCTATATAATAGCAACATACTTTTAAAAATGTACAAATATCATACGTGTACTTAAAAAACTACCAATAGATTGAGTGCCTGCCATGTTGAATTTCATTAAGTCCACATCATCTGCCATGTGTACATGCCATATCATTGAGTACCTGCCATGTTGAATTTCATTAAGTGACATGTTGGATTTCATTAGACACCATAATAACTTCCAAATAACATTCATAAAAAATATAGTAATATTTTGGATGAAATTTTATGATTCCTAAAATCTCTACACTAGTTCATATCGTTAAACTAAAAACAGGTAATGATACATAAACCACTCCATACTCCATTACTAATCATCTTTAAGCTTAAGTTTGTCACTTGTCTATGATGTTATTAGAAGCTCTATTTTCAGGTCCATCTACAAATCATTTTCCATAACAACAATCACACCAATTCATAAACAAGTTGATAAAGATTCAAACACCAAGAATATTGTTACCATAAATTTAGTTATCGCATTTATTAACACAAAATATTTGATTCACTTGTCTATAAAAGAGGTGGCAAAACAAACCACATTCCAGAACATAACAAAGCAATTCATTTAGAAATCAAAAGCCTTATCACCACCAGATGCATTCCTTCATTATCAAGTTTAAGTTATAGTTTATAGATATAATATCTTATAGCCATATTTATTCAAAGAAAATGATTCTCATGCCTAACTCATATGCCTAAAAATATGACTAAACAATTCATTGTGTGACACATGGATTTCGCTAATTCTTATTTTTCATATCTACCATTGATCTAGACAAGTGTTTCAATCTTTTTGTTAGGCACAAAATTAGTCTTATAAGTTAGTCATGCCAATCAACACTCATTTGTTTTAAAAAGTAAGATCAGCTAGTGGGTTTATTTTGTGTTGGTTAAGAGTAGGGGTGTTGATCGGTTCGGTTTTCGGGTTATTCGGTTAATTCGGTTAAAAGTTTTTTTAGGTTCAAACCGTGAACCAAACCAAACCGAATTCAAATTCGGTTTTCGATTCGGTTTGGTTGAATTCTAATTCGGTTTGGTTTTCGGTTTAACCGAATTACACACTTTATATATATATATATATATATATATATATATATATATATATATATATATATATATATATATATATATATATATATATATATATATATATACACACACACACAAATATATTTAGCCAAAAAAGTTATTTCAAACATAAAAAGTATTTTTTAAAATTAGGATAAAATTTTATTGTTATATATATATATATATAAATATAAATATAAATATATATAATGTTTTATTGATCTTTTTTTATATATAAATATATAAAAAATATATAAATTTATATGAATTTGGTTTCGGTTTTGATTACCAAAACCATATCCAAACCGAGAACCGAATTAAAAGTTCGGTTTGGTTCGGTTTTAGCAAATTCGGTTCGGTTATTAGTTTGGTTTGGTTATTTTCGGTTTAGTTCGGTTTCGGTTTTCAGTTTATTCGGATATTTCGATTTTTTTCTGATCATCCCTAGTTAAGAGAAGTAAACACTTAAGTTAGGGTTGATTTTAAGCCCATTTCAACAGCCCATTATATGTCAGCAATGTAACTTATGGAAAAAAAAAAAAAATTGTTTGTTATTTCAACTTCTATGATACATGTATTTTTTAATTTAAGTGAAGTGAAGTTTAGATGCTCTAAATTTGATGTATCTTGATCAAATGGTAACACACATACAATGAAATCAAACATTGTTCGAATAAAATAGAAACATATAAAAATCATGCACTAATAAAGTATCAAGAATGAGACCGATTGGGTCAGGGGCGGAGCCAGAAATTTTTTGTCAAGGGGGCACACTTTGATAAAATTTAGAAACTACACTATAAATTTGTACTTAGGGGGCAAAATACGGAAACAGCCAAGTATTTACGAAAATTTACACTAATATTTTTTTCGCTAGAGGAGCACCTGCCCTTTGTGCCCCATTTTATCTCCGCTCGTGCAGAGAACGCAGATATAATCTCTACTCCATAACCTTAGACAAAGCTCTTACTTGATTATATATAGTCCAATGAGCTTTCACGACGATGGTGGGTCAAGCTTAGCTTGAGGAAGATTTGAAAAATCAATTATCTTGAAAATGGTAGAGATTTAGATGAGTCAAAAAAGCTTGTTCAAGTTCAATTGGGTAGCTCAATATATTTCAAATTACAAGCAATGAACTTATAATATAATCCAAGCTCAAACAAGTTCATGAATAGCCAACTTTGTACAACCATAACTACGTAGAATTTTCTATTTTCAAAAACTCCGTTAAGAATTCACGTCTAGTATATAAGCTCTTTTTTTTCTATGAATTGTAGTTGCAATTTTAGTTTCGTCGTCATCTTTTGTTTTCCATAACAATAGATCAATGTAGTTTTAGTTGATACAAACATACTTGAAGTCTCACTTCTTAAGTCGATTTTAGGCTCGATGCCTATTTATCACTTGTCACTGTTTAAAGCTCTCTCAAAGGTCCTTTTGGATGGAATCCATTCGTTGCCGTTTTTTCAATGGTATTGAGACTGATCGTAAGAAGCAAACATGTATCAAGTGGAACAAAGTGTTGGCATCCAATGAGAAAGGTGGCTTAGGTGTGTCGAGTCTTTATGAGATGAATAGATCTATTTTGTTCAACTGGGTGCTGCGTTTTCGTATCCAAGGGTCGTCATTATGGTCAAAGGTCATCAAAGGGATCCATGGCGAAGATGGGAAGCTCGACATGCATGTTAATAAGTGCCATCCATCCATTTGGTTGGATATCGTTCGTGAAGTGACGAAATTGAAAAATATTGGCATTGATCTTCTTAGCTTTATTCACAAAAAGTTAGGAAATGGTATTGTGGAGAGGAGATGCAAATCTTAAATCTCTTTATCCTAGATTGTTTGCTTTGAAATCAAATAAGTCCATTACAGTTGCAGCTAAGTTGTCTCAAAGATAGTTTGTGGTCTTCTTTTCGTAGAGTTATAAGAGGACGCGTCGAACAAGCTCAGCTTTACCAGCTGATCGCGAACATGGAAGGCGTTTCCCTTTTTGACACGAGGAACATGTGGGTTTGGTCTATGGATGGCACATGTGAGTTTTCCGTTGCTTATGTTAAAAGGGTGATCGACGATCGTTCGTTACCAGTTATTTCGTCTAAAACTAAATGGGTTAATATGGTTCCCATTAAAATTAACATTCATGCCTGGAAAGTTAGATTAGATGGTCTTCCCACGAGACTGAACCTCTCCAAACACGGCATGGATATTGAGTCTCTATCTTGCCCTTTATGTGATAATGTGGTGGAATCATCGAGCCATATTTTCTTTGCTTGCCATATAGCCAGAGAGTTGTTTCGAAAGATCACTCGTTGGTGGGACATTAATTATTTTTGGAAATATCTTTGCATGAGGAGTGGATGGATTGGTTTTCAAATCTCCGTCTCCTATCTAAACATTAAAAGCTCTTTGAAGGAGTTTGCTATGTTATGTGGTGTCATATATGGAACTTTCGCAACAAGAGTGTTTTTGGTGCAACTATTCCTTCGAAGGCTTCTATTTTCGAAGACATTGTGGCATCTTCTTTTCATTGGTGTAAACATAGATGTAAGCTTCTTTTAGTTGGTTAGATTGACTTAAAAACTCTCATCTTATTATCTTGTAATTTCTAGCTTCTTGCTAGTTTTTTTTTTTTTTTTTTTTTTTTTTTTTTTTTTTTTTTTTTTAAATTCCACTATTCAAAAAAAAAAAAAAAAAAAATGAGACTACTTGTGACTAGGGCCCGACTCAATTTACACCAAACACCAGTCAGTATATATATATATATATATATATATATATATATATATATATATATATATATATATATATATATATTTAAAAAGAAGAGTATTTCGACGATTATGGCTTTAGTAGGACTCAAACTCATGACCTAAGCTTTAGGTAGAATGAGCCTTTGCCATGTAAATTAGATCATATATAAACCGTATAAGTTGTTGACATAGTACAAGTACTATCTTTGTTATGAGTTGCATTTTTACAAATTTTGGTAAGTTGCAATGCACGTAAAATATGAGAATGGAATCCGCGAGCTTTGCCTATCAACACATCACATTTTATAAGGTTTTTTTTTTTTTTTAATTTGTTATTTTATATTTCATTCAGCTTATGCTTCAAAGTTAACAAGTGTGGCCATGCTTTATTAATTTCTTCATGGTTAACGTATAGTAGGGGTGTTCATGGTTCGGGTAATAAACCGAAAACCGAATCGAACTGAAAAAAAACCGAACCGAACATATAACCGAATCGAATTTATTAAAACCGAACCGAGCCGAATTAAAATTTCGGTTTTCGGTTTAGATATGGGTTTGGTTATCTGAACCGAAAACCAAATTTATGTAAACATATATTTTTTTATATATTTATATTATTTTATATATAAAAAATATCCATTAAAATTTTATACTAATATAAAAAACACTTTTTTATGCTTGAAATATGTATATATATATATTTTTTGCCACGGTTTTCGGTTTCATGTGTTGTACGGTTTGGGTTAATCGGTTTGAAATTCTAAAAGTTAAAACAAAAACCAAAACCAAACCAATTATAAAACGGATAAAACCAAACCATACACCAATTTAGAATTCGGTTTGGTTTCGGTTAAAACCAAGAAAACCAAATTCAAGTAAACTTCTAAAAGTCACAAATAAAAACCTAAAAGTTCAAATAAAATTACCAAATTAAAAGGTATCACAAAGTGTTTAAGTAAATCAACAAAACAAAAGTTTAAGAAACCAAAAGATTTCATAACTTAACGTAAATAAATGAAAGCAAAATAAGATAAAATGTTCTTCGACAAAGGTATATAGAAGTCTTATGCTTGAATATTCCATCTTCAAGCATCATTGATTTAAAGAGTGGTTAGTTTATAAGATATTTAAATTTTTTTAGGATTTTTTGTTAGGAAGATAAACATATAAAATCAGTATATATATAATTAAAATTTTTTTTTGTGGATAGATATATATTCGGTTTTTTCGGTTTGGTTTGGTTTGGTTATGTATTTGTCAAACCCAAAACCAAATCAAACACCAAATAAATACTTCGGTTTGGTTTTAAACCAAACTATACACCAATTAAAATTTTCGGTCCGGTTTTATTTGGTTTCGGTCCGATTTATACTTCGGTTTGTTCGATGTCAAACCAAATACTGAACACCCCTACAAAAATATATATAATTAAATTAAAAATATATATATAAATAGTGTAATTCAAATACAAAATTCGGTTTTCGGTTTTGACCCATAACCGAACCGAACTTCGGTTCGGTTCTCGGTTATAACCCAATCTTTTTTTTAGCCGAATAAACCGATTAACCGAGAACCGAACCAATGACCCCTAATGTATAGTTATTAGTTTCCTCAATTGGAAGCCTGATGTTCATTTATAAGAAAAGAACTGATATCATCACAACTGTTTGGAATGAATTTGTACTTGACTTTTAATGGTATGATAACTGGTAGCTGTTTTCTATGAGTTTTCGATAGTGATTGGTTTGTAAGAAAAAGTTCATACATAAATAGTTTTAGGCCTAACTGGTCCTAGCGAAACCGATCCCAATAGTCCAATCTTATTAGGCTAACTAAATTGCTCTTGCATTGGGTTCTAGTTAGGCCTGATTTTGAGCCCAGTTCAACAGCCCATTTTGTTATTGTAAGTTTTATGATACTATGTTTTTAACTTAAGCAAAGAAAAGTTTAGGTTCTCTAAATGTAACGTTTCTTGATGAGCTAGTAAAAGTTGTAAAACACATGTAATGAAAACAAATTTTATTAAGTAGCTAAACAGTTAAAGTTATACTCGATATTAACTCAAAAATTTAATAGTGATACTACAACAAAGCATAAAGAACGAGCCTAAGAGGATATACAATTTACTACTCGATCTTACTATATGTCAAGTACAACTCGCGACCCATTTGAGATCCAACTCATGACAGTTTGATATCCAATTAAGCTTCTTAATGAATTACTAGTAGAATCTTCAGTTCAAGCCGGATCATCATTGATGAAAGAAGGTTTCTTAATGAATTATCAAGACATGAGATCATACCTAAGAAATGCTTTTGGAAAGCAGCTTACCTCTAACCTATACGTGTTCCAGATATGAATGGATATAAACATATACATAGAAACAAACAATAGAGCAAAAACAACATCAGAACAATATGACAGCAACCTACACAAGGAATAATATACTACGATTTTTTTTTTTTTTTTTTTTTTTTTTTTTTTTTTTTTTTGCGTATGATCATGGCAAAAACACAAAAAATATGACTGCAACCTACATCAGAAAAATATGACAGCAACCTACATATGCAATAAATCTGTAGGACCATCCATGGCTACTTTTAGTTTCTTGCTTATGATCATGGCTTCCTATGTAGAAATCATTTACATACAGGTCGAAACAGCTTAAATGCAACATATCGTCATAGAAACATGTCTGCCAAATCTCTATAGTCGAAATCCATTATGTCCTACAATCACATCTTAATATTCACTCATTAAGCTCTTCCAATCTTTCCACTGATTGGATTATTTCCACACATTAATGAAGCATTTTTGAACTTTTCTATTCCCGTGTTTATCATGCATAGAACCCCACATCTGCCTTTTATTTCTCCTTCTCATTTTTGATAATCAGTAATGCTCTGTACCTACTAAGAGTCTCAAAAACCAGCTCTCATATTCCTCAAAGATAGCTAACCACCTATAAGCAAATAAACATAACTGTCAATAGATCATACCAAAACTGTTGAACAATTAAGCTGCAACCCAGGTATCGGGCCCCATTTACTCTTATTTTCATAACAAACAGGCAACACGCATGCTGCGAATATACCAAATGTTCAATATACTGTATATTATAAAATTCCTACAAATATCATCACAAAAACAGCTTTTACTACTACTCGTCTCATCCTCTGATGTCTTAAAAACACAATAGAAAGCAAAGCAACAATATTCTGTTACTGAACAAAACATTTAAAACCTTTGGAAAAACAACAAACCAAATATGTACCATATTCCAATCCATAAACATGCTATTCCAAATAACGCTTCTATATACACGCAACATAATCAAGAGCCATGCCAAGACCCCAGTAATAATACGAAGGACTTTGGAGCTCATAAGGATAGTTACAATGTCCACACAAACTGGGCCTCCAATATAACCAGCATATAAGCTTATTTTCAGTCTCCTATCTTATAATTCCTATCTTATATGTAACAATTCGCAATTTCAGGTTAACTTTTATTCCCGAAAATTTCACTATTCACTTTTTACTATTCACTTTTTACTATTCACTTTTACTATTCACTTTTCACTATTCATCTCAGAAATTTTTATTTCATATTCTCGTAAGTTAAACTATTTTAACGATAATCCGAGAGTTTGACGCTCGTCGGATCATTTCTGCAAAAATCACAAAGCCGTGTCCGAGATTTACTTTTAGGTTTAAACGTCCTTCCAGCATCCCGATATATCCATAAAACATTATAAACAATAGAAATATGATTTTCTCTCATTTTAAGACAATTCCAAAAGTTTCGGAATTTTACGTTTTTCAGTTCAGCGTTTTACGCGAATTGCGCGTTTTAGACCCGTGTTTCCAGTTTTTAGCAGGGTTTTCGCACCCGATAGAACCTACCACTCATTTTATATTTTATTATGGAGTATATTGACATGTTTGACCATACTTTCAAGTTTCATATTTTTAGGATACCCGGTTTTACGTTTTGAGGCTTAATTATTTACGGTTAGCGATTTACGGAGTCAAAACTAGCTACATACTTAGGATAATACCATCAAAAGTCCACAACTTGTTCTCCAAGTTCTTCAAACCGCCACTAGGGGGGGCATTCACACTTGTGGCATCATCTCATGACTTTAGCCATTAGATCATTTTTAATTACAACTTTGTCTCCAAGTTTATGTAGTTTCCTAGCCACCTTCCTAACCTCCTCATTCTTAGTATAAATAGCAAGCTAATCTCTTCCATTCTTCATCAACAAAAACGCCACAACATAAGTACCTAGCACCATGATCCTTTGATCTTCAATATACAAGTTACACTACAAAGTTCGAGGTCTTAGTATTCTCTACCTAGTTCTTAAGTTTGTTTGGTGATTCCATGGTTGAATTAGGAGCTACACAAGGTTACTAGGGCTGAAGTTAATGGGTTTTCACAAGGTCTATATCAAGTCTATCAATGGTTACAAGAGTTATGGTGAAGGGTTTACAAGCTTAGGTTTAGTGTCCTAGTTCTATACTTGACTTCCTTTCTTTAGAAAGCCAAAAGTTGTAAGCAAACCCTTATACACTTTCTTGCTCAATATCATTTCATGCTTATTATGTTTCTTTCATGCTATATATGGTCTTTGTATTGTGTTCATGATGTTTAAAAATGGATAAAACAAGTATTGGTATACATATGTTAACTTATGACAAGTAAACAAGCAAACTAGTGATTTTTATGGAAAACCACGACCACAATAGTATAACTTTGATATTTGAAACTTACTTAATGTTAAATAGGACTTAACAAGGAAAACATAGCAATTTGAATCACCCAAAACGAGTACACGAGTCAAAAGTTATGACCATAAGAAGTTAGCGACACCAAAACGCCGAAACTACCCATAACCTCCTGTTTGCATTCTGCCAATTTGAAAGTCCCACTTCTGGTCCGATTCATCAAAAAGTTAAAACACGAAAGTTGTCCGGAACGACATTTTCGTTCAGGAGCAAAGAAGCTCGAGCCCTGAAAAGGCTTTCCGAGTGATATTTTCTTCAAATTCTTAACAGCCCATTTTTAGACCAAAGTTACTATATAATGATTATATTTAGATGAGACCAAGAGGTCTAATGACCTAAAGCCAAGACCACAACCATGGCTAAAGCCAAGGTTGAGTCTTAAGACCATGGTAACAATGACCAAGGTCACGGCAAAGCCACGGCTAAAGACCATATAACTTTTAAAGATCAAAGCTTATACATATATATATATATATGTTATCAAATACTACAATAGTAGGGAGCCTCATGTGAGGAGTTCATTGAGTAAGCCGTCGAGATGAGTTGTGGATTTACGAGTTAAAGTGTCCTGGCTCCTCGAACGTTTACTCCATGACTTCTGAATTATATCGGCCCGAACGGTAGTAAGAGATTTACAACCTATACATGTTTCATAGACCATTTATATTCAAAGACTTACACTATATACTAAGTACTACATCATGAACATTATGCAAGACATATATAGGCAATTCGTCGTATTCTTAGACGTTACTCCAAACCTAAGTCGCAACGTTCTATTATAGGCTGCTCTTAGAGACTTTCGCGATTCGACTACCACTTTCATTTCTCATTACATAGACTTAAGGTGAGTCATAGCCCCTACTTTTTCATACTTGTTTTAACTCTTTGGGGGGGATACATGCTCAACTACTTGCTTACTTGTACAAATTTTCAAAACATTTATACTTGATTGTTTTATACTTGATTGTCTTATACTTGATTGCATTATACTTGATTTCATACATACATGACTGTTTTATACTTTGGGAAGTGGCTCCCAGTAATCTTTTATCTTTGGGAAGTGGCTCCTAGTAAACTTTTATCTTTGGGAAGTGGCTCCCAGTTTTCTTTGGGAAGTGGCTCCCAGTTTTCTTTGGGAAGTGGCTCCCAGTTGTCTTTGGGAAGTGGCTCCCAGTTGTCTTTGGGAATTGGCTCACAAGTGAGGTCTTCGGAGATGAAGTAGAGACTCGCTACTAATTGCTTAATTGTTTTGATGAACTTATACATGTCTTATTCATACTATATATGTAGCAGTGGGTTGTGAACACACAGGTTACAAGTCTCTTATGGCGGGACTTGCAACTGAGTGGATTCACGATGCCTTTGCTGTGCGAACATTCTTTTAAGGCTTTTCAACTGTTTTAAGACAAACTCTATGAACTCACCAACCATTGTGTTGACACTTTAGCATGTTTATCTCAGGTTAGTAAGGCGATAGCTAGTGAGTGGAAATTAGAGTCAAGCTGCATATTCTGAAGACTTACGCTTTTATCATTTACCATTCAAAACTTTGTATACATTTATGTATCATACTTTGAAATCTCATGTTTGTAACTTTGAATTCATTAATCGAATGGTAACTTTTCAAAATGTCTCATTTAGAGTTCGTTTTCTATAACTTATACTTTGTATTATGAAGTAGCACCCCCTATGACATAGTCTTCCGCTGCGGTATTTTGGGGGTGTTACAGATTGGTACCAGAGCCTTGGTTATAGAGAACTAGGTTGCATTTAGTGCCTAGACTATAACTGCTATATACGTTGGGACCTTCCTCTTTATTTGCCTTACACACAATACATACACATGTGCTTTTTGGTTAGACGTTTGCTTAGTTCCACGCTGTTAGATGATGTGACTTTAGTATTATAAGGAGCCCCAGAGATTCGTCGAGTCATTAAAAACATGGAGCTCAGTAATAACTAATTAGTTAACTTGATCTTGTGACAGTTCTTGTTTGATTAGACACAAGATTTGAGTTAAATAATATTATTGCTTAGCTTTAGGGATTTGATGACTTGATTATCTTACTATCGGCCTCAGAAGGCGGATTTTGTGTCGGAAATTCTTAAGTAGGATGATTTAGAATCTCCTTATTTAAATGGATTGGGACACCTCTTCAGTTAAATAAAGAAATTGTAAATCACCGAACCATAAGTTTATGAGACCTTACTTACATAAATTTGGACGCTTCTTTATGTAAGTAATGTGTTATAAATAAGTGGGCTTAATTGTAGCCGATACAACTCCTTAACCAGAATCTTAGACGAATCAGAGTAAACACCACTATATTAGAGATCCCGAATTCTCTTAGACACACCGTAAGTAGTTAACATCAACAGAACTTCGGGGCGAAGTTCTCCTTAAGGGGTAGAGACTGTAACAATTCGCAATTTCAGGTTAACTTTTATTCCCGAAAATTTCACTATTCACTTTTTACTATTCACTTTTTACTATTCACTTTTACTATTCACTTTTCACTATTCATCTCAGAAATTTTTATTTCATATTCTCGTAAGTTAAACTATTTTAACGATAATCCGAGAGTTTGACGCTCGTCGGATCATTTCTGCAAAAATCACAAAGCCGTGTCCGAGATTTACTTTTAGGTTTAAACGTCCTTCCAGCATCCCGATATATCCATAAAACATTATAAACAATAGAAATATGATTTTCTCTCATTTTAGGACAATTCCAAAAGTTTCGGAATTTTACGTTTTTCAGTTCAGCGTTTTACGCGAATTGCGCGTTTTAGACCCGTGTTTCCAGTTTTTAGCAGGGTTTTCGCACCCGATAGAACCTACCACTCATTTTATATTTTATTATGGAGTATATTGACATGTTTGACCATACTTTCAAGTTTCATATTTTTAGGATACCCGGTTTTACGTTTTGAGGCTTAATTATTTACGGTTAGCGATTTACGGAGTCAAAACTAGCTACATACTTAGGATAATACCATCAAAAGTCCACAACTTGTTCTCCAAGTTCTTCAAACCGCCACTAGGGGGGGCATTCACACTTGTGGCATCATCTCATGACTTTAGCCATTAGATCATTTTTAATTACAACTTTGTCTCCAAGTTTATGTAGTTTCCTAGCCACCTTCCTAACCTCCTCATTCTTTGTATAAATAGCAAGCTAATCTCTTCCATTCTTCATCAACAAAAACGCCACAACATAAGTACCTAGCACCATGATCCTTTGATCTTCAATATACAAGTTACACTACAAAGTTCGAGGTCTTAGTATTCTCTACCTAGTTCTTAAGTTTGTTTGGTGATTCCATGGTTGAATTAGGAGCTACACAAGGTTACTAGGGCTGAAGTTAATGGGTTTTCACAAGGTCTATATCAAGTCTATCAATGGTTACAAGAGTTATGGTGAAGGGTTTACAAGCTTAGGTTTAGTGTCCTAGTTCTATACTTGACTTCCTTTCTTTAGAAAGCCAAAAGTTGTAAGCAAACCCTTATACACTTTCTTGCTCAATATCATTTCATGCTTATTATGTTTCTTTCATGCTATATATGGTCTTTGTATTGTGTTCATGATGTTTAAAAATGGATAAAACAAGTATTGGTATACATATGTTAACTTATGACAAGTAAACAAGCAAACTAGTGATTTTTATGGAAAACCACGACCACAATAGTATAACTTTGATATTTGACACTTACTTAATGTTAAATAGGAGTTAACAAGGAAAACATAGCAATTTGAATCACCCAAAACGAGTACACGAGTCAAAAGTTATGACCATAAGAAGTTAGCGACACCAAAACGCCGAAACTGCCCATAACCTCCTGTTTGCATTCTGCCAATTTGAAAGTCCCACTTCTGGTCCGATTCATCAAAAAGTTAAAACACGAAAGTTGTCCGGAACGACATTTTCGTTTAGGAACAAAGAAGCTCGAGCCCTGAAAAGGCTTTCCGAGTGATATTTTCTTCAAATTCTTAACAGCCCATTTTTAGACCAAAGTTACTATATAATGATTATATTTAGATGAGACCAAGAGGTCTAATGACCTAAAGCCAAGACCACAACCATGGCTAAAGCCAAGGTTGAGTCTTAAGACCATGGTAACAATGACCAAGGTCACGGCAAAGCCACGGCTAAAGACCATATAACTTTTAAAGATCAAAGCTTATACATATATATATGTTATCAAATACTACAATAGTAGGGAGCCTCATGTGAGGAGTTCATTGAGTAAGCCGTCGAGATGAGTTGTGGATTTACGAGTTAAAGTGTCCTGGCTCCTCGAACGTTTACTCCATGACTTCTGAATTATGTCGGCCCGAACGGTAGTAAGAGATTTACAACCTATACATGTTTCATAGACCATTTATATTCAAAGACTTACACTATATACTAAGTACTACATCATGAACATTATGCAAGACATATATAGGCAATTCGTCGTATTCTTAGACGTTACTCCAAACCTAAGTCGCAACGTTCTATTATAGGCTGCTCTTAGAGACTTTCGCGATTCGACTACCACTTTCATTTCTCATTACATAGACTTAAGGTGAGTCATAGCCCCTACTTTTTCATACTTGTTTTAACTCTTTGGGGGGGATACATGCTCAACTACTTGCTTACTTGTACAAATTTTCAAAACATTTATACTTGATTGTTTTATACTTGATTGTCTTATACTTGATTGCATTATACTTGATTTCATACATACATGACTGTTTTATACTTTGGGAAGTGGCTCCCAGTAATCTTTTATCTTTGGGAAGTGGCTCCTAGTAAACTTTTATCTTTGGGAAGTGGCTCCCAGTTTTCTTTGGGAAGTGGCTCCCAGTTGTCTTTGGGAAGTGGCTCCCAGTTGTCTTTGGGAATTGGCTCACAAGTGAGGTCTTCGGAGATGAAGTAGAGACTCGCTACTAATTGCTTAATTGTTTTGATGAACTTATACATGTCTTATTCATACTATATATGTAGCAGTGGGTTGTGAACACACAGGTTACAAGTCTCTTATGGCGGGACTTGCAACTGAGTGGATTCACGATGCCTTTGCTGTGCGAACATTCTTTTAAGGCTTTTCAACTGTTTTAAGACAAACTCTATGAACTCACCAACCATTGTGTTGACACTTTAGCATGTTTATCTCAGGTTAGTAAGGCGATAGCTAGTGAGTGGAAATTAGAGTCAAGCTGCATATTCTGAAGACTTACGCTTTTACCATTTACCATTCAAAACTTTGTATACATTTATGTATCATACTTTGAAATCTCATGTTTGTAACTTTGAATTCATTAATCGAATGGTAACTTTTCAAAATGTCTCATTTAGAGTTCGTTTTCTATAACTTATACTTTGTATTATGAAGTAGCACCCCCTATGACATAGTCTTCCGCTGCGGTATTTTGGGGGTGTTACATTATAATCCGTGAGCCCTTAGCACATGCCCCTAATCACTAAGGCTTCTCACCCTTATGCACCATCAAAGAGCCCATGCTCAAAAATAAAATTCTCATCTCATACTAACTTCTCTCAACAAAAAATGTTCATTCAGAAGAAAACCAGAACACATAATGAATCGACTTAATCAAAGGCATGTTTGAACAGCAACATATTTACCATTGTTGTCCATATTCTAGCTAGTGATTTCATTGAGAGCTATACGAAGAAATAGGTGATATGGTTTCATTCGTATTTTTGAGTATTGTGAGATATATTGTGATGCTATTTAAAACATCTATTGCCAATGAGTTATAACTAGAACAATAATAGAGCCCCATGATACAACAAAATCATCCCATTTTCAAGATTAGTTACTACTACATTTCTTTTTCTAATTAACTCGGTTCAAAACCATAAGATTAAGCAGTAAACAAAAGTTACAAATTTACCAAAAGTTAAAAATTTTAGCAGAGTTCTATTTTAGCTATTGGAGATGCTCGATGGAGTGTCAACAACTTCTTAGCAAGCATCATCTGTCCATTGTTACCACACCAAACGCTTAAGTTAGGACGAATAGTCATGTTCTTTCCAACCAGTTTTAAGCTATCAACAACTTAATCACTTTCAACAATCTGTTCCTTTCAATCTCCATTTTCAGCTTGATCAGCATTAGACGTATCGCCACGAGCTTTCAAACGAGAGAGAACCTATCAATGCAAAAGTGAACATTATTAGGGCAGTGCAACGTGTATAATTTTATACACAAACAACAAACCTGAGCGTATGAGAAAAAGACACTCATAAGTAATATTACCTCCGAAGAGTGATTCTCAAATGTGATATCTTGGACATGGCCAAGGATTTCTAAAAGTCCTCTAAGTATTCCTTCTTCGAATTCGTCTTCGAATATCCTACCCCAATTGATCCCAAAATCTAAGTGAGCTTCAACCAAAGATGACACATTAAGCAACACAAACTCCCGCAAAGTCAACACACCTTCTATAGTTAGAGAGGATATGTAAGGTGCATTGATTTTGACACAATCTATATAAGGCTCCCCGTATGTATACACCTGAAGACGAGAGTTGTATCCGGAGAACTCTAACTTCTTCACACTCTTTGAAGTAATATCAATCCGCCTATAACCGTAGCATTCTTTTAACTCCAAAGATTCCAAGCAAGGACTTCCGGATAATATCTTCTCAATCATATCTTCATCCAGAGTCGCACAAAATAAACACAAACACTTAAGCCTTTCCCAACTAATTGAACCATTAGGAGGATTAAGCACACACCAGGTTAGCTTCAGACGATTAAAACACAAATTGTTGAAAAACAGCTCATCGTCATAGCTAAACGAATCCCCTACTCCTACATCGAATAACTGTAAATCAACCTCTTCAACATTATGGCTAATAGCATAACGAATCCAACTATTTACTCGCGATTTAAACTGAGAATTTTCGAGACGACAGTAATTGATATCAAGTTTGAATTTTTTGAGGTTGAGATTTGTAAGACGCTGATTTAGGGTGTTGTCAATAAAAGAAAGGTAAGCATGTAGACCAGTTTCTTCACATCCATAATCTGTGGTGTCTGAGAATATGAGATGAGGAAGTCGAGTCCAAAGATTTTTCCCTCGTTTTGAGATGGTAGCCGTTGTTCTGATCAGCTCTTTGGTAGTGCAGTCCAAACGAGACATGATATTGTTGACTAACATTTCATCATGTAACTCATTCAATCGATCTACTCCTTCCATGACCAACTAGACCTTCAAAACGAGAAATGAAATGTTAGAAACAGCAGCAGCAGCTATATCAAAACACGGAAAACTGAATTATATTATAATCTCATATTGTGTACAAAAACGAGCAATAGAAAAATGAAGAGTAACCACTAGCAATGGCATACACGATAGCAAAATCAAATATATGTACAGTAACAATCTAATTGGGGCATTTCATCGAACACCTGGTGTGTGTACATCAAATAATAAACAACAAATTGTGACAATGTGATTGGGGCATTTCATCAAACACTTGGTGGGTGTTGATCAGATAATAATAATAAATGAACATGAAACTAAACAAATTGATAGAATAAGCAAAGGCAGATGATACGTACCAAAAGCAGGCAGCAGGAAGTTACTAGTGTTTGGTTGGATGAAGAAATGCTTATTATTTTATTACTAGCTGACTAGTTGTAGTCTAGTACTAGTACTATGTTTGATTGTTTGCTACTTTCTTTGTACATGGGATGGGCTATTATGCTAAACTATAACCACAAGTCCACAACTTATTTACCCAATTTTTAGCCCAGTTCAGTGGCCCGATTTATTATTGTAGCTGTTACTAGTAAAGAGAAGTTTGAGTATTCAAAAGTAAATGAACTAAAACAAACATCATTCAAATAAATTTAAATGAGTTAAGAAATGGTAACCAAACCAACCGATTGTAAACTTTTATCCTTTCAAAACGTCTCTCTCCAACACAAACACAGGTTTATTGAGATAGAAAAAGGAAAAGAATGTAGATGACACATTAAATGTTAGAAGTAACTTGTACGTTCCTTCTTTATATTGAATTTTAAAAATTTTCTTTTTTAGAAATTGGAATTTTCACGGATCATAAATCCCCACCCCACACAAAAAAAAAAAAAAAAAAAAAAAAAAAAGCTTTCAAAACAACGTATGAAATGTTAGTCAACAATATCATGTCTAGTGCACTATCAAAGAGTTGATCAGAACAACGGCTACCATTTCTAAACGATGGAAAAATCTCCGGGATTCTATATCTTGAATTACTCGTAGAAATTATGATGATTTAAGAAGCTCGATATCAGCTCAAACGATAGTTCAAATTTGGTAAAATTTAGTAAAATCCAAGCTCAGGCAAGTCTATAGAAACCGACTTGCTACCTATGTTAATTCTTACAAAATTTGACTAATTTAAGTCTCAGTTGGGAGCTTTTTAAAACCAAGCATTGGTTTCACATTCTTTAACCATTGACCAAATAATCAACATATTAGCATATCAATCAACTGCTTGTATAATGATCAAAATCATATTAGTAAAAATAATCAAATGTGATAAACTAAAAAAGCGAATATAGTTTTGTATCAAAGAGATACCATAATTTTTATTGAGTGTTTGGTTAAAATATCATAAGCCACATGTTAAAGCTAACATCATGAGATAATAAAATAAATATATTATCCCTAAATATATTAGAAAAAAAAAAAAAAAAAAAAAAAAAAAAAAAAAAAAAGTGGATAATGTAGAGTTAAAGGCTTTGGCAGGACTTGAACCCATGACCTTTCTTCTAACACACCCACTTAAAAAGCTACATACATTTCGATACCTTTGTATATCGTATAAGCCGTTCACATAGTAGTATCTTTATGTATTAATCACTAAACTTACATTCTTACAAATTTGAACAAGATCAACCAGACCTCGTTATAGTTTAACGTACCAAGCAAAATTCTAGTATTGGAATGAAATCCATGAGCGTGCCTATGGACACATGATCACATACCTGACTATGTTGTGGCAAGCTAAAATATAAACCATTCACCTATCTGAATCCATCTCACAGAACGGTAAAGGAACCGTGTTCACTGCTCATCATTTTGTACTCTAATTAAATCAATAACACGCTACAACAACTCCCGCAAAAACAAAAGGGATGTACACATTGATTATGCTCGGCTGCTCGCCTAAGGAACCACAATTACGATTCCTCTTTACACATTCAAATTGACAAGCCTCTAACCTACTTTTAAAATCCCATAAATGATGGAAACAAAATGCACACCGCATTTCTACATTGTGATGTAAGCTACTCTATGTTACTACATGATAAACAGTATTTAAGGGAACCAACATCATATACATGACAAGCCTCTAACCTTTCCTGTAAATATAAAACCTTATATCATCATTAGCAATGTCATCTTCACATTGACACGATGATAGCCAACTTCAAATAAGCGGACCGGTAGTACGAGCAGTTATCATGTACATGTAAAAAAAAATTGTAATTTATTATGCTAACTAAATCTGCCAAATGTGAAAATTGACCCACATTATGCTTGAAATGTTTGCTCAACCGACACCTGGATAATGTCTGCTGAACCGAATAAGAAATCCAGTGCTAGTCCAAGTATACTGTTGATCCGGCTTGCAATTGATGCCCACTGAACATCATAATCAATCATCAACAATAGAGGACATCACAAAACGTTAAGACTTTTTAAAGTCATCCTTCCCATTGTACAGAAACAAAGCCAGCTAAAAATAAAAATTTACTAACCAGCTTATCTGTAACTACAAAACATTGACGTTCAATTGACAGAAAGTAGGCCCCGTGCACTTCAATCACTTCATCAAGATATCCAGCTGCTGCCATACCATCTAAAATGTTTTCATATGCGTCACTCATATGATGTTCCCAATGGATATGGCCTCAGCACTCCCATTTCAATCAATATACTGACTCTCTATCTTCTAAGACTATGGGGGCTAACGCGTGTAAGTGAGCTCTTCTCAAGGTACAAACCACATATATTAGTTTATTTCTAATGCTGTATGTTTAAGATAAAACTTCTTGTATGGAAACAGGCAGGATACATGTTTCCGCTACTTAGGGACAAGGACAATCAAACTTCTATGTATTAGTACAACCTCTACTTAACCTATTCAATCATCTTTAAGAAGATAAACTGAAATGATATAGTAACTTTTAGTGATCATACTGCACACGCTAATTATCTAGTATACTATATACTTTTTGGAAAACATGCATTTGGGTGAATACGAGCCATTTCGGTTATACCAAAACATTAACCATTTTGACCCCAACCCATTCTAACCCAATTATCCAACTGGTTTGACCCACCACTAAGCATAGGTTTTAGTTTCAGTTAAGTCTGCCCCCAATTAGTTTAGGATAAATGTCTGTTGACGGACGCATGTTGCTAGACTAACCAGTTTGGATTATCACAGTTTACGTTTTTTGCAGTTCAGGCTGCTTCTACTACATGCATCCGATATATTATCGACAACTTTGAGTATAGAAGTATTTGGCTGGGATACACATATTCAATATATTTATCAATTGTGAGTTGTGACCCTTACAAAAGTCAGCTGTGGAAACTTGCACGCGGCAAGTCCAGTGGAGAAGGTGTTTGGTATCTTCTTTATACATTGTTCAATATCGGGCTTGCTTCTTATCTAATTGGAAACATGGCCAATCTAATCGTGCATAGTGTTGTCACAGCCTTTGTCATGGTAATTTATTCAATGTTCAGCTTTCCTAAAATGCTACTTAAGTTACCCCTAAATTTTGCATTTTGACCCACCGTTGGGGTGGGTTGGCAGTTGGCACACATGCCAAGTTCAGGGCAACTTAGTTACTGCAAGAAGATGTTCCAGACGACCTGCCAAAAGCAATTCTATTTAGCATTGCCTAACCCGAAAAACTGTTAAAGACTTGTCTCATTAGAGGCATTTTAGTAGACCTGATTAGAACTAAACGGGTTCTTTTGAACTAGAGTGGAATTTGAATCATCCGATTAGAGATGGAATTTTACCCCATTACCAGAAAATACTTTGTAGCTTGACTGACATCAGATATATCAAGTTTAAGTTATAATTTAAACATCTATAATATTCCTCTTATAGACATACTTATTCAAAAAGCTATCCTAAGAGCACAAGTTAGCTACATGTAAGGAACATAAGTAACTTTGTTACTAAAAATAAGGGTGCGTTTGGTATGCCGCCATCAATCACAATGGGAATGATTTTGATAGTAGTGGTGGGCCCCTTGGTATGAAAGATCCATACCTTACCCTTTTGAGGTATATGAAGTATGGAGCATTTCTATCATTCATTACCATAGTTGTGGGCCACCTCATCCTAAACAAACACATTTAGGGTGCATTTGGTATGCTGTCATGAATAACAATGAGTATGAGTTTGATAGTAATGGTAGGTCCCTCACCTATGAAAGATTCATACCTAGCTATCTTGATGTATATGAAATATGGATAATATCTATCATTCATTACTATAGTGGTGGGACATGTATATGAAGTATGGATAAACCCCCTCATCTTAAACAAACATCTTTAATCAGTTTCATAGTCATAGTCTCATTCCATAGTAGGATACCAAACACACCCTTAATCACTTTCATAGTCATAGTGTAATTTCCATAATCGGATACCAAACGCACCATAAGATCAACTATTGCGTTTATTTTGTGTTGCTTATAAGAAATACACTTAAAAAAGTTGCATACATAAAAATTAAAATAGTTTTAGGCCAAACTGGTCCTGCGAAACCCATCCCAATAAGTCCAATCTTATTAAGCTAAACTGCTCTAGCATTGGGTTATCGTTATGCCTGATTTTGAGCCCAGTTCAACAGCCCAGTTTGTTATTGTAACTTTTATGATACATGTATGCTTTAATAGTAATACACATGTAATGAGCCTAAGAGGATATAAACTTTACTACCCGATCTTACCTGACTATATATGTCAAGTTTCAATGGAGTTGAAGCCGTTGAGAGCCAATTGAGGAATATTTGCTTACTAGGGTGTCAAGTACAACTCGCAACCCGTTTGAGAACCAACTCACGGCCGTTTAGTATCCAATTAAGTAACTAGAAATGGCAAAAAAAAAAAAAAAAAAAAAAAGAAAAAAAAAAAATCTTATCTAAGATTATACCTCCAACCTATATGTGTTCCAGATATGAATGGATATTAATCTGTAGGACCATCCTATGTAGAAATCATTTACATCTCGAAACAGCTTAAATGCAACATATAGTCATAGAAACATGTCTGCCAAATCTCTATAGTCGAAATCCATTATGCCCAACAATCACATCTTAATATTAACTCATTAAGCTCTTCCAATCTTTCCACTGATTGGATTATTTCCACACATTAATGAAGCATTTTTGAACTTTTCTATTCCAGTGTTTATCATGCATAGAACCCCACATCTGCCTTTTATTTCTCCTTCTCATTTTTGATAACCTGTAATGTTATGCACCTACTCAGTGTCTCTTAAACCCACTCTCATATTCCTCAAAGAAAGATAACTGTCAATAGATCATACCAAAACTGTTGAACAATTAAGCTGCAACCCAGGTATCGGGCCGAGGCAACACGCATGCTGCGAATATACCAAATGTTCAATATACTGTATATTATATAATTCCTACAAATATCATCACAAAAACATCTTTTTACTACTACTCGTCTAATCCTCTGATGCCTTAAAAACATAATAGAAAGCAAAGCAACAATATTCTGTTACTGAACAAAACATTTAAAACCTTTGGAAAAACAACAAACCAAATATGTACCATATTTCAATCCATAAACATGCTATTCCAAATAACGCTTCTATATACATGCTACATAATCGAGAACCATGCCAGGGATCGGTAGTAATAAGAAGTACTTTGGAGCTCGTAATTAAGGCTAGTTTCAATGTCCACACAAAGTGGACCTCCAATATAACCAGCATATACTTTCAGTCTCCTATCTTATAATCTGGGAGACCATAGCACATGTCCCTAATCCGGGAGACCATAGCACATGTCCCTAATGATTAATGCTTCTCACCCTTATGCACTATCCCCGAATCCTGATCCCAACTCAAATTCCAATATAAAATAAAACACGCCCACAAGAATCCCAAACCCATTTAAAACCTGTCTACCCATCAAAGACCAGGCTCAAAAATAGAATTTTCATCTCAGACTAACTTCTCTCAACAAAAATGTTCATTGAGAAGAAAACCAGAACACATACCGAATCGAGTTAATCAAAGGCATGTATGAACAACAGCATGTTTACCATTGTTGTCTATATTCTTGTGATTTCATTGAGAGCCATACAATGTTCCAATCCATAAACCTGCTATTCCAAATAACGCTTCTATATACATGCTACATAATCGAGAACCATGCCAGGGCAGGACCTCGGTAGTAATAAGAAGTACTTTGGAGCTCGTAAGGCTAGTTTCAATGTCCACACAAAGTGGACCTCCAATATAACCAGCATATAAGATTACTTTCAGTCTCCTCCTATCTTATAATCCGGGAGACCATAGCACATGTCCCTAATGACTAAGGCTTCTCACCCTTATGCTACTATCCCCGAATCCAATCCCATCCCAGATTCCAATATAAAATAAAAGTATAAAACACACCCACAACAATCCCAAACCCATTTAAAATATTGGGTTAATCCCAATCTGCTGGAACCAAAGGCAGTTATAGTTAGTTAGAAAAACAATTATATGGCAGTTATCGTGAAAGGACACAACCCTTGGTTCAATCGAACCATCACAACCTTTCACTCATGCCTTTTCATTATGTACAAATAGATAGAATATGTATACAAACAGATTTGATGACAGATTAATAAAAACACTTGTATTTCATAGTTGCAATTACACATTCCTGTTTCTTGGTATATTGTGACTAAGTTAGATCATAGATCCGTCAAAAAGGCCAACATAAAACCTGTCTACCCATCAAAGGCATACCAAATCGACTTAATCAAAGGCATATGTAAGAACAACAGCATATTTACCATTGTTGTCTATATTCTTGTGATTTCATTGAGAGCTATACGAAGAATTAAGTGATATAGTTTCATTCGTAAATCTGAGTATTGGCAGTTACCTGATGCTATTTAAATGACTTATTGCCAATGAGTTATAATAGAGCCACAGGATGCAACAAAATCATTCCATTTTCAAGATCAGTTACTAGTACATTTATTCTTTTTCTCATTAACTCAGTTCACAAACCACAAAGATTAAACAGTAAACAAAAGCTTGAAAATTACCAAATTCTAGCAGAGTTCTATTTCGGCTATTGGGGATGCTCGATGGAGTGTCAACTGTCAACAACTTTTTAGCAACTAAGACTTAATCACTTTAAGCAATTTGTTCCTCTCAATCATCATGAGACGTATCACTACCAGCTTTCAAACGAGAGAGAAGCTATCAATGCAAAAGTGAACATTATTAGGGCAGTGCACGTGTATAACTTTACACACTAACAATAAACTGGAGTGTATGAGAAAAAGACGTTCATAAGTAATATTACCTCCGAACAGCGATCCCCAAATGTAATATCTTTGACATGGTCCAGGCTTTCTAAAAGTCCTCTAAGTACTTGTTCGAATATCTCAGACTCACTCAAACTGATCGAACAATCTAAGTGGGCTTCGACCAAAGACGACACGTCAAGCAACACAAACTCCCGCAAATCCAACATACCTTCTATAGTTAGAGATGATATGTAAGGAGCATACATTTTGACACAGTCTATATAACCCTCCTCGCATAGATTTCCATAACAGTTGTATCCAGAGAACACCAACTTCTTAACACTCTTTGAAGTAACATCAATCCGCCTATAACCATAGCAATGTTTCAATTTCAAAGATTCCAAGCAAGGACTTCCAAATAATATCTTCTCAATCATATCTTCATCCAGAAGCACTTCAGATAAACACAAACAATTAAGTCTTTTCCAACTAATCTCCCCATTAGGAGGATTTAACCAACACGAGGACAGCTTCACACGATTAAAACACGAATTGTTGAAAAACAACTCATCATCATAGCCAAAAGGCCCTCCTTCCATATCAAATAACTCTAAATCAACCTCTTCAACATTACGGCCAATAGCATGACGAATCCATGTATTTGCTGTCGATTTAAACTCAGCATTAACGAGACTACTGTAACATATTTTGAGTTTAAAGTTTTTGAGATTCAAATCTGTAGAACACTTATTAAGGGTGTTGTCGATAAAAGAAATGTAACCATGGAGATCAGTTTCTTCATCTACATAACCTATGCCGTCATCCTTATATGAGAACATGAGATGGGGAAGTTGTGTCCAGAGGTTTTTCCATCGTTTTGAGATGGTAGCCGTTGTTCTGATCAGCTCTTTTGTAGTGCAGTCCAAACGAGACAAGATTTTATTGACTAAAATATCGTCCTCTAACTCACTCAACCGATCCACTCCTTCCATGACCAACTAGACGTTACAAAGCGAGAAATGAAATGTTAGAAACAGCAGGAGCAACAGCTATATGAAAACGCGGAAAACTAAATTATATTCTAATAATAATAATACTAAGTAGATAAAAGTCATTAAGATTTTAATCTCATATCGTGTTTGAAAGATACTCCTAGAGAAGAGAAATTCAATAAGTAACAATGTTATTATTTGGGCATTTGATCAAATGGGAAAATGTCATTGCGTCGTATGGGTTTGGGGGGCTTAACATTGATCTTGATTCTCTATTGTGTCCGTGTTGTGATTATTTCATTGAAACAGTGGAGCATTGTATTGATCTTTTCGGTGTTGGTTTAATTGCATTTTGCCTAAAAAAAAAAAAAAAGGTATTGGGGCATTTCATCAAACACCTGGCGTGCGTACATCAAATAATATTGGGGCATTTCATCAGTCAGTTATCATCATCAACCGCAGTTCATACATAAAAAAGCAAAAACCTAATCATTCACAAGCTCAATCGTAGAAATAAATAAAATTAATTAAGCATCAATACATATAGTAGTTAATCAAATGAACAGTACTCGTTTAGATCAAAAGGAATTGATTCGGTGTTGTAACCTATTTAGTAGTATTATGATGAGTTAAGAAATGGTAAACCAAACCAACCAATTGTAAAAGTTTTTATTCCTTCCAACTCATATAAAGTAGAAAAGTCATATTTTTCATGTATATATTTAAGGACTAAGTTTGTGCAACATATTTTCTCAAAAGTATTGAAATACGTAACATATTAAAAATATTATTTATATATCGCTAACAAACTTTCAAAATTGGCACAAAATACGTAATGTTGACCGGATTTTTACCGGTTTGGAGATTAACATATAAAAAAACTTACATTATCGGTCCCTGTGGTTTGCGTCTGTTTTCATCGGTCATTCTATAACGTTATTTCAGTTATAAAAGTTACAATAATGGTCCTTGTCGTTTGGGTTGACCTTCACCTTTAGTCCCTTGACTTTATTTTCACTTTTTCGTCCGTTTTTACACGTTTTTGTCCGTTTTTACACGTTTTCTTTCGTTTTTTCCACTTTTATAAAAATAAATCGAATAAATTTTATAAAAAAATATTTTATAAAAAACGTCGAATAAAAAAAATTTTCGAAAATATTTTAGAAAAAATATTTTTTTTCGAAAATATTTTAGAAAAAATATTTTTTTTCGAAAATATTTTATTCAAATACATTTTTTTTTAAATTTATTCGAAAAAAAAAATTATTCGATTTTTTTTATAAAAGTGGAAAAACGAAATAAAACGTGTAAACCTATTTAGTGAGTTGTGACCCTATTTAGTATTATGATGATGAGTTAAGGAATAAAAACTTTTACAATTGGTTGGTTTAGATGCAACCACCGTCGTTTTAGATCAAAAGGAATTGATTCGGTGTTGTAACCCTATTTAGTATTATGATGATGAGTTAAGAAATGGTAAACCAAACCAACCAATTGTAAAAGTTTTTATTCCTTCAAAAGTAAGGCTTTTGGTACATGGATATCTGATTTGTCCACCAACCTAGAAGTACTTCTTAAAAGTAATTTATGTTCAAGCATCGTTCATTTGTTAGATAGGTGGTTCAGGTGTGAAAAATTTGCCATTCAAAAATAAAAGAAAAGAATATAGATAGAAGTAACTTGTCTTATGAACACCACATTTAATCCCCACTTTTCTTTAAAAAAAAAAAAAAAAAAAAAAAAAAAAAAAAAAAATTACAAATTTAACCTCTAAACTAAAACTAATACTTCATTTAATAAACAACATAACATTAAAACTTAAACATTACAATACTAAGAAAAAAAAAAAAAAGACATAAAGGAAATTACCAACTAAATAAATCTACAATTGTAAAACCCTGAATTTTGAATTCCTAATTGTACGTCTAATTTTGAATTTTTACCTAAAGTTGTAATAATTATTTAGACACCTAAAGTATATATTATGTTATGAAAAACATTATAAAAAGTTAATCTAAGATATATAAACCTAATATAAGTTGATACTACTAATAATAATTACTTTCCTTTCTCTTTTCGAAGATCTTGTATACGTTTTCTTTTGGTCCACCCTATCACACGGTTTGAACATTCCACAAATTTCGGCCTATCATCACAACATAACTGTAACACATTAAAAACAAAATCAATTCCTATTATACCTAATTCCTACTTGCCTAAATTGGAAGACGCTCCTCACCTAATATAAGTTGATACTACTAATAATAATTACAATCAAACTTCTATGTATTAGTACAACCTCTACTTAACCTATTCAATCATCTTTTATACTAAACCTGTGAAGTCAAAGTGATTATATGAAAGCGGGTCAAACAGAACATGGTGTGTAGTTTTTCTGCATAAGACAACCTAAATTCTAATATCAAAAGATTAAGAAGATAAACTGAAATGATATAACTTTTAGTGATCATACTGCACACGCTAATTATCTATTATACTATATACTTTTTGGAAAACATGCATTTGGGTGAATACGAGCCATTTCTGTTATACCTAAAAATTAACCGTTTTGAACCCTACCCAACTGGTTTAACCACGACTAAACATAGGTTTTAGTTTCAGTTAAGTCTTCCCCCAATTAGTTTATGATAAATGTCTGTTGACAATCCGTTGATGGGCTAAGCGTTTATTATTATGTTAAAGCCTTTGAAATCTGGTCCATTGAGAAATGTAATATAGAGAGAATATCTTAAGAGCGCAAGTTAGCTTCATAAACAGTTTTAGGCCTTGAAACCCATCCCAACAAGTCCAATCTTAGTAAGCTTATTTGGTATAGAATATTAGGTTCTAGTTAGGCTTGATTTTGAGTCCAGTTCAACAGCCCAATAGGACTCCATGTAGCTTAAGAATATTGGGTTCTAGTTAATTTTTTTTTTTTTATTTATTTTTTTTTTTAATTTTTTTTAGAAAGGCAACATATTATACGAAACCACGAAAAAAAGGGAAATTAATAGAGGTAATTATTTACTTGGGCGACTTGTCTTACATCTTTTAAATGTTTACAAGTGTCACATAACAGTGCAATAATGATGACAAGTGTTCACAGGCGACTTGGGCGACTTGTACTTGGTATGGGACAATGGTGGGGATAAGTCGCCTAAGTCGCTCAAGTCTCCTGGGGCATATAGAGAATTACCTCAATAATGATGACAAGTGTTCACAAACAACACGCCTCACCAACTGAGCTAGCTGAGCTTGTTGACAATTTATTACATACTTTTACCCCCTATCTCACACGTAATAATATGTCACTATTTCTGCCAACAATACTTTAACTCGTAAGCTCTTGGTTGATGGGTCGTAACTTTTGTGATACATGTATGTTACAATTTAAGTAAAGTCAAGTTTAGGTAAATCACATACCATGAAAACAAATATGAACAGAAGAGCTAAGTATAAAGTTATACTCTACTCCCTAATAACTAAAAACTTTTTCTAGTGATGCAATAATAACCTAAGAACAATAACGTACAAAGAACGAGATATAAACGATTAAACTCTACTCCCTAATGTAGACTAAGCCCTTACCTGTGTACGAGACTCTACAGGTCAAGTACCAATAGACTAGAAACCAGAACACATATTGAATCAACTTAATCAAAGGCATCTATGAACAACAACATAGTTACCAATGTTGTCTATATTCACGTGATGCTATTTAAAAGATCTATTGCTGCTGAGTATAACTAGAACAATAATAGAACCACAGGATGCAACAAAATCATTCCATTTTCAAGATTATTTACTAGTACATTTCTTTTTCTCATTAACTCGATCAGTTCACAAACCACAAGATTAAACAGTAAACAAAAGTTTGAAATTTACCAAATTCTTGAAGAGTTCTATTTCGGCTATTGGAGATGCTCGATGAATAGTCATGTTCTTTCCAACCAGTTTTAAACTATCAACAACTTAATCACTTTCAACAATCTGTTCCTTTCAATCTCCATTTTCAGCTTGATCAGCATTAGACGTATCGCCACGAGCTTTCAAACGAGAGAGAACCTATCAATGCAAAAGTGAACATTTTAAGAGCAGGGCAACGTGTATAATTTTACACACAAACAACAAACCCGAGTGTATGAGAAAAAGATATTCATAAGTAATATTACCTCCAAACAGTCATCCCCATATGTAATATCTTCGACATGGCCAAGGCTTTCTAAAAGTCCTCCAAATATTTCTTCAAATATTTCTTCATTGTATACCTCATACGACCCCAGCTCGATCGAATAATCTAAGTCAACTTTCACCAAAGACGAAACATTAAGCAACACAAGCTCCCGCAAAACCAACGCACCTTCTATAGTTAGAGACGATATGTAAGGAGCATCGATTTTGACACAATCTATAAAAGCCTCGTTGTCTAGATCCCCATGCATAGAGTTGTGTCCTGAGAACACCAACTGCTTAACACTCTTTAAAGTAATATCAATCCGCCTATAACCATAGCAATCGTTCAACTCTAAAGATTCCAAGCAAGGACTTCCTGATAATATCTTCTCAATCATATCTTCATCCAGAGTCGCACAAGATAAACACAAACACTTGAGTCTTTCCCAACTAATCGCACCATTAGGAGGATTAAACACACACCAGCGCAGCTTCACACGATTAAAACACAAATTGTTGAAAAACAACTCATCATCATAGCTAAATGGTTCCTCCACTACTACATCGAATAACCGTAAAACAACCTCTTCAACATTACGGCTAATAGCATAACGAATCCAACTATTTGCTCGCGATTTAAACTCAGAATTAACCAAACTACTGTAGTTGATATCAAGTTTAAATTTTTTGAGGTTGAGATTTGTAGGACACTGGTTAAGGGTGTTGTCAATAAAAGAAATGTAACCATGGAGATCGGTTTCTTCAACTACAAATTCTACACCGTCATCCATTTCTGAGAAAATTAGATGAGGAAGTGAAGTCCAGAGGTTTTTCCATCGTGTAGAGATAGTAGCTGTTGTTTTGATAACCTCTTTGGTTGTGCAGTCCAAACGAGACATGATATTATTGACTAACATTTCATCCTTTAACTCGTTCAATCGATCTACTCCTTCCATAGTTATGTGACCAACTAGATGTTCTGCTTAGAATAATAGATTGTTCCGAACTGTCACACAAAACGAGAAATGAAATGTTAGAAACCGCGGATATATCAAGACGTGGCAAGATGGGTGGTCAAAACGGGAAAACTGAATTATATTCCAACATAAGAAGAAGATTAAAGTAATGACTCTAATCTCATCTTCTGTACAAAAAACGAACCACTACATACCACTAGCAATGCCATACCTCATAACTAAATCAAATACATAGGCTAATAAGGTTGCGCCTAAATGCTAATATTAGTAACTAAGGGGTGTTTTTTAAACCTGTTTGCCCGCGTATTTTGTTTTAATACATACGAGAAGGAGTTTTGATCTAAATATTTCATAAGTGAATAAGCTAATTTGACTTGTTATTTGAGAAATCCATAAGCATAAATATGAATCATTTTACTACCTTAAAACACAATGCATATCGAATGACGATATAAACTAGTATTTAGTGGCACTACTATTATTTTAAACTATTGGTCCAATTTTGAAACATCACATGATTTGTCAAAGCAACAAATACTTATAAATTACTGATTTTCATATATTCAGAGGCTTATTGAGATCAGTAGCATCCATCGATCAAAGAAAAATAACATCTTTCAGAGCCACTTAGATAAGATGGTAAAAACTATAATGTATCATGACATGATTAATTAACCTCACCCATAACTACTGATTCATTCTCATAGAAAAATGATTTCTTCTGTGTTATCATATATATATGTGAACCCTTTATAACTACGTCAATACAGTAAAAAGGCAAGAAATCAAAGTCATTTGATTAAGTCACTTCTGTTTCGATTATTACTAACATCTATAAACATTATCCCTTATGCTATAGCCTTTTTCTTATCTGAATTTAACCAACCTCTGTGAGAATCCATAATGACTAGTGACAGTAACATGAATGTGTCATGTATCCGCTAAGGCACAATAAGCTGATCAACAGGAGGTTGCACTTGCACCATACATGATACACCCTTGTATAGCATCAAGGCATAAGTACAAACTCTAATCTCATTTTTATGATTAAATTATTTTCAATGGTGTGCAAGTGTGTTTATGCAAGGTACAAGCGATGTGAGCTCATGTGGCAACACTAGATAACATGTCATAACCCACTTAAAAACTGTGAATTAAGTTGAGCACCTGACACATCGAGTTCAATTGAGTCGCGAGGAACAACAAGCAGGGGGAAGTCAAGACCTCGATCTTAATGAGGTACATATGAGGTATCATATAAGCTAGGTTATTGTGCAATTGACGGAAGCTCACAATCACTATTGAGGAGTTGAACCGCTGGATTATCTTTCAAGCACTTCAATGAAAATATGCCAACTTTAGGCCATGAAGCCATCAGTCCAAATATATTTTCGAACAATAAAAATATGAAAATAGCATTAGGTATTGGACAAAGTTGTTAGACACAAGAGGAATTAACGTATGATAACAATATTCCTTAAGAATGTGCGTTTTACTTGGCCGTGCTCCTTTTTATTAACTAAGCTTTTGGAGAATTTTCATATATGCTTATGAGGTTCCAAAATCCAAACAATCATGTGCTCCTTTTTATTAACTAAGCTTATGAGGTTTCTATACAATTATCATAGTCTGTAAAGAATCCAGCTCTACAAGGGTTGGGACTAAAATTTATACCAAACATCCATGGTTTAGAACACCATACATTTGAAGATATAGTAAGCATTTCCCGGAAGCCAAGCCAAATTCATAATATGAAACATCACACACTTAAACAAGTGCATGAGTATCATTCACAAAAGTGTTGGTAAGACACAAGAGCAATTCTCTGTCAAAATTACTAAATCATGGAAAGCGAAGAGATAAAGCTCGATGACCACCCAGGTGTTTATGATACACACTTGGAAGACGCGAAAATGATGTATCCTTGTACAAGTACCCATGATGAACCACTGTTGTTTGTCTCATGACATGTTTAAAAGGAAAGGAGCAAGGACAAAAGGTAACATTTATGCATCATTCCATTATATGTATACTACTCTCATAAGCCTCACGAGCAAAATATTTGTCTTACATATCAAAGTTCACCAAGGGTTGTGAAGGTAATGATGATGAAAATATGAAAGAGGCTTGTCTTCTTCATTTTGGTTTGTTGAGTTTTAGTGGTTTGTGATGAAGGTTGGGAAGAAGACATGGGGAAATATGATACAAGGTTTTTGGTGATGGTGTTGTGTTAAGCCAGCTAGGATTGAGAGTAGTATATCATATGGTGGTAGATAATTAAATGGATGAAATGACAAAATTGAATCTGGTTGCAAAGGTATTAATACTTTTAATGTGTTTATATTTGATATTGCTTGTTTGCTAGCAAATCTTGTCTATATAACTATCTAACAAGAAAAAAGGCAAGAATCTTATGTATCTTCTATAGGAAAGAGCTACATAATGATGCAACGAAGTCGAGAGTGAATATAATCACGCAACACTGAAAGGCCTTTTCAAAGACTTGAAACCATATCACGCAAAAGCGGAACAACCGCTCCAAAGTCGTGAAACTCCATCACGCAAAAGTGGCATGACCACTTCCATGATTACCTCCCGACATTAAAGGGATGAAAAGCTTTAAGTAGCTAATTGCAAGCTTAATATAAAGCTAAGTGAAAAGGTTCGGACCAATACAATATCCCGCCATTAAAGGGATAAAAAGCTATAAATAGCTAACAGACAAAGTAACATGTCCACCCCAAGGACGCGAAATTAAAACACGCAAAAGTGGAAAACCGATTTAAAGACGTGAAATTCCATCACGCATTAGCAACATTATATTATCACCCTAAAGACGCGAATCTCAATCGCGCAAAGTGGCAAGTCCACTCCAATAATACTAATCCAACCATTATAGGGATAATAAAAAGCTATAAGTAGCTCGTGAACGTACATAGAAAGTGTCAAAACTCATAGCATAATCTCGTCCTGAAAGGGATAAGAAGCTATAAATCGCTTACACAAAAAGCTATGTATGATACATAGCTAATGCAACAATATCCAAAAGAACATCATCCCAACAAAAAAAAAATGGGATATAAAGCTATGAATAGTTGTTACACAAATTCTAATACATAAATGACGACACGCTATAAATGCACCGTCTCGCTAATATATAGCCATTTAAAAGGCAATAAAATGCGAACACGGCAAATCTTAACGCATAATAATGGTGAAAATGTCCAAATAAAGACGTTATAACACCAATATAGCCATTTAAAAGGCAATAAACTCATAACAAAATTGTAATAAATAATAATGGTGGAATTGTCCAAATAAAGACGTTATAACACCAATAAAGCCATTTAAAAGGCAATAAACTCATAACGCAATCGTAATAAATAATGATAGGACAATTCTCAACTAAAGACATTGTCCCTCTATTGAAGAATCTTATCTAAATAATGATGGAAGAATCTTATCTAATCCATTTGAGATCAGTTGGTCAGCTGTCAGTACCACAGGGAATATATTCGGATTATATTCGATTCTTCTACAATTTCGCGGCCGATAAATAGAGCAGCCGGTAAGTGATCAAGACACAACAAACACATCTCATCTCCTAACGTCTCTCTATCTACACCATAATTATTCTCTCTACTATTATTAGTAGAACTTATACATAAGGGAAAAGCCCTATATTGAGTTATATCTCTATTAATTCCTAAACAGGAAAAGTGGCGTAAAACCGCATACATAATGTGAGTTACCAGCAGGGAATCGCCACCCGATAAATCATTCTACTCTAAAAGGCTCATACATCTCGATACATAATCTCCCGACGCACCAATTCCTCTCAATCTCTATTACATTCTAATGCATGATTCTAGGAGATTTTTGAATTATAATTAAAAGAGTGTATCAATGTTAAATGACCATACTAACCCTACGAATTAATTACATTAATTTAAAAAGAAAACTGTTTACTAAATTGTGATTGGTCAAAGTGGGTTCTCGCAGTTCCCGCACTTAACAGGTTCTATATATATATATATATATATATAGTTCCCTCGGGCTTAGCCCGGGGACCTCTCTAACGAGCTTTCTTTGTCTTTTCAGCACTGTTACCAAAGACCCGAAAATTCCCTATCAGTAATAACCTCTGTTGGGGTAATTCATCGAACAACTGGTGTTCATTAAATAATCCTTAAAACACACAATGTAGTATTGATCAATGTTAATCACATGTTATTGGCCTGGAACCTTAATCGATAATAGAAAGTATTTAATTAAAGCCTAGAATTATAATTTATATATATATATATATATATTAGTAACAATCTGATTGGAGCACATGAAAGTAAATAAATTGATGAAGGATGATACGTACCAAAAGGAGGCACCACGAATTAATTAGTGTTTGGATGAAATGCTTGATTGTTTGCAGGGGTGTTATATCAGTAGGTGTGTTATTTGGGTCGACCCGGTGGGTCGGGTCAATTCGGGTCAAGTTGTTTAGAACTCGGGTCAATTCAGGTTCGGGTCAACTCGGGTTTGGGTCAAGCCGAGTATTTTTACATTGTAAAAATATTAGTTGAGCCGGGTCAATCGGGTCGGGTCAATTCGGGTCAAGACTCAAGAAAAATATAACCGAATCCGACCTTGTTTGGAACTCGGGTCAATTCGGGTTCGGGTTAACCCGGGTTCGGGTCAGCCCGAGTATTTTTACATTGTAAAAGTATTAGTTGAGCCGGGTTAATTTGAGTTGAGGCTAATAAAAACATACCCGACCCTGACCTTGTTTAGAACTCGGGACCCGATTGATCCGAATATAATTTTTGACCCGATTGACCAAACCCGAAAAACCATATTCGGGTTCGGGTCGGTTCGACTTTTATAACACCCCTAATTATATATGTTTGGTTGCTGGTTTATGTTCGGTTAGTTGGGTCAACTTTTTTTCTCGGGTAAAACCGAAAATTGAACTGAATCGAATTTAATTTGAATTAAACTGAACCAAAATTGAATCGAATAACTGAAAATCAAACAAAATTGCTCGAATAACACGAATTACATGATTTTAATTATTTATTTATTTAATTATACAAAAATTTTTGCATCAAAAAATTTCAAACTTGAAAAATGTTATATTTATTTTGTGAAGTCGGTTTTCGGTTCAGTTCGGTTCGGTTTCCATTTTGCCAAAACCATAACCGAACCGAAAACCTAATATTTAATTCGATTCTTTTCGGTTACAAATTCGGTTCAATTTTGATTTTCGTTTTTTCCAGATGAAACCTACTAGAATTGTTTGTATATGGGATGGGGTATTATGCTAAATTACAAGTTTATATTAAATCATGTTCAAACGGCGTCGTTTTGTCCCCAAGTTTTCCCGCCAAAATATTGGGCCTGTGTTTAGCCCATTGCACATGTTCCAGGTTTTGTTCTCGGTGGCCCAGTGGTGGCCCAGTATGCGTATGACAAAAGAAAATAATGCAGCTGCAGTACAACCAACAAATAGAACAATGCAACCTTATCTTTGTTTTTTACCTAAACATAAGACTTTTGTGGTTGATTTTGCCTCAAGTACTTTACTTGGTATGGTGCAAAGTGCCTCAAGTACATTCACCACGTGAGATTTCACGTGTGTTTTGGTTCAAAGTACCAAAGAAGCTTCTATACTAATATCCTTGCCATCCCAAAAACATCAAAATTCACCTGCTATACTAAACTTACCACCATTACATACTAAACTGTCAAAGAGAAGCAGCACATTGCAGTCGCATATTCCAAACACCAGGGGCTTAGGAAGGATTTGTGTGAGGTAAATGATGTCCTTTTTTTTTCCTCTTGCATGCACTGAGTGCACATTGTCTTCCTTGCTTTTAAGATCTTTCCTTTTTTTTTTTTTTTTTACTTTTGCATGCACTGACTGGTAACAATGATGTATATATGATGCTGTTAAATCTAGCCATGTACGTTGTTGCTGTGTAAACTTTGCTTTCTTTTGTTGCCCTGTACATTTAGACAATTGATTAGGACTGATCTGCACAATATGAGGACTAAACAAAAGGCCAGGCCTAGGGTTTCTTCTTTTGATTCTTTAGAACCTGCCGTTCAAGGCAGCGAGTCTTATAATCTAGATATAGAAGGCGAGGGGTTAGCAAATAATGCGCATAGTGCAAGTAAGAGGGCATGTACCTCTACAAATGTCACAGCTGGCATTCGCACAACTGCCGTGTTGCCTTTTGCATCTTTTCAACATGCAACGCCTGTTATCAGTCAACAAGGACCCATTCCAAATTTCGAAGGCCATAGATGTGGCAAAGGTGATGCCTCGACTCTTGCAAATGAATATAGAACAGGTACATGTCATGTTTTGCTATCTTCACTTATATATCTTTTAATCAAAACTTATTTGAATATGCTTACGCTGTGTGCATTATTCTTTTCCCTAACTTGCAGTTCAGAATCCTGTGGAAAACTTTAATGACAGCTTCTGCTCCCAACAACAATATTCCTCAACCATAGAACTTTGTCAATCATCCTTGGCAGCTAATGAGCTTCCAGAATTTCTGTGTAATTTATCATCACTTATGCTGCTTTCATCTTATTTATACTAGCCTACCTATTGTTTAGTGGGTTCTTTACTTTGTTACAGGCACAGAAAATTTTTATGTTGTGAGCGAATCTCACTCAACGAGCGCTGGTCAGCATTCTACACAAGGCAATTGTCGTTTAATTTTGCCTTCCACTTTGAATGTGGCTGCTTCTTCATCAAACGAAGCATTTTACACTGAAAATTTGAATCCGCCACTAACTAGGCAACAACGCCGTTCTCAAGGTTTGCATACTCTTGCTATGGAAAATAAACTGCTCATTATTTTTCGTTGTTACACTTTTCCTAAACAAAAGTTACTTTTATTAATTCCAGTTACAATGCACTCATCAGCAACCAGAAGGCGACAACGACCTAATCCACGCACCAGACCTGCAAGATCTAGGCAAGGTATGCCAATGCATTGGTTTTGTCAGCTTTCGTTTGCGAAATTCACTTCCTAATTTTTTCCAGGAAAACATTTCCTTTTTATGCGTTTTCCCTTTTAGCAATTCTGATTCATCATTTAAATACAGGACCTCCAGATACATACAAGTATATGGGCAAATGTGATCAGCTTTGCCATCATTGCCATGCCCGATTTTGGTATGATGAGAGGCTTGCTCGCACGCGTGGAGGTTCTCCAGAGTATCATAAATGTTGCAATGCAGGGAAAGTTAGGCTGGATGAACATGCGAGTATCCAGCCTATATAAATGAGCTTTTTGCTAATCGTCACTTTATGGAAAACATACGCGCGTACAACCAGATGTTCGCAATGACATCATTGGGTGCAGAGGTGGACAACTCTATAAACAGGGGCAATGGTCCTTACATATTTAAAATTGTTGGCCAGCTTTACCATAAGATAGGGAGTTTGTGCCCAGAAGAAAACGGAATGCCACAGTTTCTGCAGTTGTATATCTACGATACAGAAAATGAAGTTGCAAATCGGTTGCGAAATTTCTAGAATTCTGGCCATGGTTTACGGCCAGATATTGTTGAGAACTTAATTCACCTTTTAGATGATCACAACGAACTGGTGCAGTTGTTTAGAACAGCACGGGATAAGATGGAAGAAGCTAATGTTCCAGAATTCAAGGTGCGTTTGTATGGTGTCGTTGGTTCAAGGCAACATGAATTGCCTACAGGTGATTCCATTGGAGCAATTGTTTTTGAGGGTGGACCAGACGTGGAGACCAATTTTGATGTTATAATTGAAAGACATAATCGGCAATTGCAGCGAGTAAACAAGCTAAACGCTTCTTATATGTCGCTGCAATTTCCTCTCATCTTTTTCTTTGGTGAAGATGGGTACCATCTTGGCCGTTTACTGTTAAGTAACCACTCAACGGATGACCCACCAAAAAAATGACAATGAAAATGTACTATTCGTATGAGCTCCACGATCGCCCAGGCGACGATAGTCTACTTAGAAGAAGCGGCAGGCTATTCCAACAGTATGTTGTCACAGCTTATTGTAGCATAGAACAGTCCCGTATTGACTTTATACGAGAGCATCAGGATGATATTCGGAATGAGTACATGTCTGGCCTGTGCGATGCTATAGCACGCGGTGACCGAGATGGCTCAGAAGTTGGTTCACGCACAATACTGCCATCATCTTTTACGGGTGGTCCACGCTACATGTATAGCCATTATTTGGACGCTTTGGCTATTTGTCGTGTCCATGGAAATCCATCATTCTTCATCACATTTACATGCAATGTCGGCTGGCCAGAAATACAAGAATACATGGAAGACTTCCCTCACGTCACCGTTGCAGATAGGCCCGATGTTGTAGACCGAGTATTTGAAAGGAAGATTAACGATTTCGTCAAATTCTTGCGAGATTCAAGGCCTTTTGGTCACATAGAAGCAGGTATTATTTGCATTATATATGCCATAATAAATTACAACAATATCTATGCTTATTCAATGGGTAAATAAAGTAAAGTTTTTTCCCGTATTTCAGTTTTGTACACGATCGAGTTCCAAAAAAGAGGCCTACCACACTGCCATTTACTGTTTTGGATTAGGGAAAGTGACCGTATTTAAGCACATGAAGATATCGACGTGTACATCTCAGCAGAGTTGCCAGATCCATCGCTTGAGCTTGATCTACACAGAGTAGTTACAGAATTCATGATGCATGGTCCATGCGGGTTGCTTCATAAATCGGCACCGTGTATGCGTGATAGTGATGAGTGCAAAAAAAACTTTCCTAAGCCTTTTTGCCCTGCAACATTTATAGACGCCAAAGGATATGTGCATTATCGCAGGAAGGATTCAGGGATAGAGACATTGAAACAGAATGTCAGCCTTGATAATGGCTATGTTGTTCCATACAACCGGTCTCTATGCATGCGGTTTTATGCACATATCAATGTTGAATACTGCGAGTGGTCTATGCTTATCAAATATCTCTTTAAGTATATTTCCAAAGGCACTGACACATATTACAAGATCAATAGGCGACCCAGGTCCAAGCACGAGCCAGCGCCCTTTACACATTGATGAAATAAGGAATTTCCAAGATGCAAGGTACATTGGGCCATACGAGGCATGCTGGAGAATCCTTGGCTTTGCCATACATGTTAGAGACCCTGCGGTGCATATTCTGGCAGTTCACCTTGAAAATATGCAATGCATAACTTACAGAAGGCATCAGCAACTCCACCAAATTGTCGACAGTGAACATAACAAGAGGACAACGTTAACTGAATGGTTTGAATATAATCGTCATAACACGGATGGTCGGAACCTAACATATTTAGACTTTCCAAGAGAGTTTGCATGGCATAAAGATGGAAAGTTTTGGCAGCGCAGGCGGCGTGCCACTTCAATGACTATTGGCCGTTTGACGTATGTGCACCCTGCTTCGGGAGACGCTTTTTACTTACGTTTATTGCTTTGTCACCAGAAAGGAAGCTGGTCATTCAAGCATTTGCGTACGGTGGACGAGTCGCTCTATCCTACATATAGACAAGCATGTGAAGCAATGGGCCTATTAGGCGGCGATCAAGAGTGGAATATTGCTTTGCAAGAAGCATCTTTGACAGCAACTCCATGTCAAATGAGGACCCTCTTTTGCCAAATCCTCATTTTTTCTAACGTCTCCAGCCCAAGTACGTTACTCCAATCTCATGCACATTCAATGTCAGAAGACATACCTCTGATACTCTCAGAAGTATTGCATCTGCCAAACCTTGAAGTTAGTGCAAAAGACTTGGAAGGCGGTCTTATGTACGAGATGCAGGCAATCCTTAATTCCTATGGGAAATCAGTCAATGATTTTGGGTTTAACCTACCTCCGCCGCATTTACTAGAGATCTTAAATAACAGAGCAATAATGCAGGAAAGATCGTACAACCGTCAACTGCTGAGTGCCGAAAGTGAAAGGTTAATTGGTCAGTTAAACACTGAACAACGGACAATCTTTGAACAGGTCACGTCTGCAGTTAACAATCGCCAACAGAAACTTATATTTGTTTATGGTCATGGAGGGACAGGGAAAACTTTTATTTGGAAGACCATAATTTCAACACTAAGATCGACCGGAAAAATTGTATTGGCAGTCGCTTCTTCAGGTATTGCAGCCCTATTACTGCCATCAGGTCAGACGGCTCACTCAAGATTCAAAATACCCCTGGATCTAACGGAAGAATCAGTGTGCAACATAAAGAAAAAAACGCAAGTGGCAGAGCTACTAAAGGAAACTGATCTTATCATATGGGACGAAGCACCGATGAATGATCGAAAATGCTTTGAAGCACTAGATCGTACATTACGTGACATAATGGATAGGCCAAACAGTTTGTTTGGAGAGAAGCCGGTTGTTTTGGGTGGAGATTTTAGGCAAACACTGTCAGTCAAAAAACATGCTCCTAAACAAGAAATTGTTGCTTCTTCGATAACATTATCATACCTATGGCCATATTTCAAAATCATCCGACTCAAACAGAACATGCGCCTACAACGACCAGGTCTGTCACCTCAAGAATATGAAACGACTAGCGCATTTTCTAGATGGTTGCTTGAAATTGGGAATGGTACCATTGGTGAGGCAGATGAAGATGATCCAGCAGATTCTGCTTGGATACAGATACCAGATCAATATTGTATTCCCGAAAGCGATACAGATATTGAAGAGCTGATCGAATTTATATATGATAAGCAGACATTAGAAGCACCAAGCGCTGCATTGTTACAAGAAAAAGCGATAGTATGTCCGAAAAACAAAACTGCGGATTATATAAACTCTGTCATTCTGGATACGCTAGAAGGGCAAAGCTATACTTTTACAAGTGTCGACGAAGCTATACCGAAGCATAATGATGGCGGCGCAACAGAGCTGCTATATCCTCAGGAATACTTAAACACACTTTCCTTTTCAGGAATGCCACCCCATGAGCTTATACTTAAAATCGGTGCACCTATAATGTTGCTAAGGAACTTAAACTTAGGCGGCGGTTTATGTAACGGTACACGGATGATCGTGACTCAGATACACACAAGGCTTATTCAAGCAAAGATCATCACTGGTACTAGGATGTCTGAAAAGGTTTACTTGCCACGGATTGTGCTGATTGATAAAAATGAAAAATTACCGTTTGAATTTAGAAGGAAGCAGTTCCCAGTCAAGCTCTGCTATGCAATGACAATCAATAAAAGCCAAGGCCAATCATTAAACAAGATAGGCGTTTACCTACCTGAGCCTGTCTTTGGCCATGGCCAATTGTATGTTGCATTGTCAAGAGCGACATCTCCTTAAGGATTAAAAATGCTAATCAAACAGCAGCCGGGCAAAGAAAAAAACATGACTAAAAATGTTGTCTACAAAGATTTCTTAGATATCGTTACTTTAGCACAGGTCCTTCACGCTTGCATTTACCTTAGATAAATATCTATCCTATATACCAACGCTTTCTACCCTGTGACGACCAATACTTGCCTGCTATTCATATACTATATATAAGTGACTATCATATGCATTGTTAGCCTGCCAAAAGTTTCTAATTTCCACTGTGCATATATACATTGCCTGTTTTTATTATTCTTATTTCACTTTTTCTTTTTTAATGTGCAGCCAAATGGAACAAACCTCTAGCATCGTACCATCATCAGACTCTAAAGGAAAGGAAATTGTTGCACAATCAGAGGAGAGTAGCCTTGCAAATATAAAGCCCTCGGACACTGGCAAAGCTGTGCACGTGAGAGTCTACCGGAAATGGACACCAACAAACAAACAAGCAAGACCAGTAGTGTTCTGTTGTATGTTGATTGACCGATAGGTACCTGAACCTATTCTATAGCCTAACTAAACTATGACAAAGTCTCACATTTTCTACAAACATCTAAACAAAACAGAATAAATTTACATATATATATTTTATTTGCAGGGGAATGCTATACAAGCGAATATCAATTTACGTGAAAAAAACAAGTTCGATGCTTTACTTCAAATGCATAAAACTTACAAAATAACTGGCTTCGGCCTGCAGCCTGCAAAAACCATATATGCAGGTTGTCCCCCACTCGCTTTCATTGGTCTTTGGAACATATATAGATGTCAAAGAGATTCCCGACACAGGTTTCCCAGAGCACTACTTCAATTTCACCGCCCACCGAGACCTGCATTCAAAAATCGATGTAAAAGAAGGCTTGCTAACAGGTATGCAATACGTCAGTACATAAACCGAATGTCAGCGATACATATCTAATAAGATAAGAACTTTTGCAGATTATATTGGCTTTGTCCAATACGTCAGTGGCATACAAAAATCATTAAAAGCGACAAAAGACTCATCCGTTTGGAGAGATATTGGTGTTCAAAACTTAGATTAAGTGCCAGCATTTCTTTAAAAAACTGCTTGCTTATATCCATTCTAATATATATTCTATAATTTTAACAGTGGCCATACAGTGCGTTTTACTTTATGGAATCAAGAAGCACATGATTTCAGGCAAGAACAATATGAAAGAGCAAACAAACCAACAATCATTGCCGTCAGCTCATGCTTAGTGAAAGAGTATGGAGGTATGGTCATTACTCTATGCCTATCCCTCTTATACTAACTTTACATGTTTAGACATCCAAAGTTATAATTACCTGAATTAATGCAGGCCTTCAGCTTTCAGCTACAAACGCAACGTCGTACTACTTCAACCCAAACATACCAGAGTACCATGAAATTTGCAATGTGTGAGTTGATAAACTGCTGAACTAAAACCAGATTCCAAATATAAAGGTATATTCAACTTACAAAAAATGACACTGCAGGTATGCTGAGTTCATTGATCCTCCTACAATACTCAACATACAGTACCAAGGATGTGAAGATCCGCAGCAAGAAATGCAAAGAAACCGTGTGACCTTAGCAGACCTGGCAAGAGAAAATCCACAGAACCAACAGGTAGTTAAGACATTGAGTATAACACTGAGAAAATCATAACTTACTAAACATGTATACTTTCCATGTAACAGAAAGTGCGCTTTACCGTCGACGCTACAATTGACAAGATTGAAACAAACAGGCCATGGTTTTTTAAGAAATGCTCGGATTGTAAATTAAAATTTTCTGAAAAATGGCCACATACCCAGTGCAAGCAGCCAACATCAGATGATGAATTAATTTACAGGTAACCTAAGCCATTTACTAATTACTATGCTAATAACAACAACCAAATTTTTGTAACACTGCATATGTCCTTATTCAAAAACAATTTCTCTATTTTTGTTACACAGTTATTGTTTCAGAGTGCAGTTGTCTGACAACACCGCAAGTGCAGTAATGACTTGCTTTAGTAATGAAGCAAACTCAATGGTAAAGGATTGTAAAGAATTGCTTAACACAATACCTAACCAAAACTCATACGAGTACCCAACAGAGATACTTTCTCTTCTAGGGAAAAGAAAAATCTTTCAAATGCATTTTGATCCAAACAGTACAAAAGAAAGGCAAATCTTTCTTCTTGATACCTGTTGGGATGCTACACCATTACTTACATTAGGTAATGCAACCTCTGCTGAAAATGTGGCGATGGCAAACAAAGAACCAAGATTGCAACACCAATGAATGCAATGCCAAACCTAAGCGTTTCAGACACTGAACCAGCTGCAACAGTCACACCTACCGAAGATCAGGCAACACCACCAGCAAAACAATCTTCTTCGTCTGAACAACCAGTCGACAAAAAGGAATTGCCAAGAAAAACTGCTAAGAGAGTTCTTTTCCCAGAAACCGACGACCCAAGCAAACCATCAAGTACTAAAAAGTCAAAGAACCAAGACTAATCGCAAGTAATTTGCAGCTACTGGGTACAAGGCAGAATTAAAAATTACCTATGTATAATAGCCTAGCTTAAAATATAACTTCCTATGTAAATATTTTCGTGTACTACCTACTGCCAACCATGTAAGCAAACGTCTGTTGTAAAATAGTTACATTGGCGTGCGTTTTGTGAATGGCTTCTATGGCCATGACTTTCTACCTAATGAACAACTGCCTTTCTTATTCTGTGCGATTATTCTTTGTTTGTTAATCAATACCTTTCCACGTGCAAAGTTTAGATAACATCAAGATAAAACAGCATTGATAACTAGAACAGACCACATCAAACAGACTACTCCATCATTAACTACTAACGTTGTTGTTTGGTACATCAACCACACCTCTAACTACTTGCACGTTTAGTTTTGCACAGCTTTTCTACCATAAAAAAAGAAAAAATTCACTGCAAGAACAATTGATAAATACAAAGCGATAGTTTTATTCATAACTAGCATGAGTTACATCCGTGATATAACCTACACTCATCATCGCTGTCAGCATGGACTGAAACCTACAGCATCTTCTACTAAGACAGACACAAACATAAACACACCCATAAACCTACATGATCTTCTACTAAGACAGACACAAACATAAACACTCCCATAAACCTACATGATCTTCTACTAGCAAACAAACTACCAAACACTACAGCAAACTGTATCAGCAGAAATGCTCCATTGTTGCCATATGCCTGCGTTTCTCCTCCCTTGCCTCACGCGCCAACACCAAGACAGTGTTCAAAGCAGCAAAAATGCGACCATCCTTCCGCTGAGCCTCTCTCATGCATTGCAATCCATTGCTAGAAACAGGACCAAACGGGCTAAAAGTTTGTCCCTCTTGAAGCAGTTCATGGCGTCTCTGCATTCTGTTAGCTACAAGTTCACATTCCTCAGCTAAAAGTTCAACAAAGCTTTGATTCTCAAACGATTCTTGCATAAACAAGAAATGGAAACAGTGTTCCAACCTATCATAATTACATTCCTCTTTAAGAGCATCAAAATTAGGAGTTTGTGACATTCTGTTTGGCCATTTTTTTTAAACTCAGATAAGAATATACAACTCACAATAATAACCACACCTCTACTCCTTTTATAGACACTACATGTAACTAATAACAGTGAAACTGATAAACTAAATGTAACTGATAACAGTAAAACTTATGAAACTAAACTACCATTAGTTTCCTTATGTTTCACATGCAACACAGTAACTGAAAAAGGTACACAAGAACCAGAAACAAAAGAAGAATCTACCCAGAGAGTATCTAACATCATACCATGCTCTACTACCAAAAAAAGAAAAATTGAAACCTCTAACTATCTAGATTACCCACTCAAATTAACCTAAAGAATAATAACAAATCCACATGTTCAGTGGCTATTATTTACAAACTAAATAAACAACATTAACACAATATGTTCATACAATGATAAAAAATAAGAAGAAGGCAAAACAAACACTGATGAAACATACTTTTTTATAAATAACACCTTAATAGGTGACTTCGTACATAGCACATATGATACTGATACATATATTGCCTAATGGCTATACAAAATTTGCCTAGAGGCAAGCATCATATTACACATGAAACATAGTTGCATAATAATCATCACTTAAATCCATCGACCAACGAAACTAAAAACAAACATGATCAAAAGACACCCCACAAGCGCAAAAAATTACCACCCAACAGAAGCTTCGATCATTACTCAAACCAGAAAAGGTTGATCTTCTTTTCTTCTCTTCCTTCAATAGCCAAATCCATAACTTTGATCAATCCAGCAAGCACTTTTTTCTCTCTCCAAAGTCTCCTTCAAACGCTCCAAACCAATATCACCATTCTCATGGAATAGCAAGAAAAGCTCCCCTTCCTCCACCAGATCCTCTAACCATTTAACCTTCACCGCTAATTTATCCCGCTTCTCCCCAAGCACCATTAACAAGTCATCATTTTCAGTGTAATCTTTGCTAAATGCCACATTCAAACAATCGTCAACTTCATTCGAATTAGCCTCAGCCTTTAGCTTCTGAAAATTGGGAGTGCGAGCCAAAGCATGGATTGATGTTCTTGGTGGTGTGGCCATCGTAAAAGCAACAGATTTCAGAGGCAAAATTAGACAAGAGAAATTGCAATTAGGGTTTGAAATAAGATAGGATGAGTAAAACCCCCTTTTTATTAGCAAATATAGGCAAACCAAACGCCTCAATAAACCGACCCAAAAAAAATGTTACACGTTTAAAAAAAAATAGTTACATTGAAAAAATTTACTTATACAAACATTTAGACTAATAAAAACACAAAAAAAAAATAAAAACAAAAAATTGCCCCAAAAAAATAGCAAATAAATTATAACACATATTAAAAATATAATCAAAGCATCTAAAAACATCCCTTATTAACATATACTGTTAGGAATACAAATATTCCTATAAAAGTCTCGGTCACCTGATTATTGTAATAGCATTAAGTTAGCTCGTAGTTAGTTTATATATTAGTTAGTTAGTAGTAGTTTAAGTAACACCGTGGAAGAAGGACGGGTCTTCACCCACTGTATGCCTGATCCACAGCCCGGGTGTGGGCGTTTGTAGAAAACTATATATACCCCTCTCCACATGTGGAGAGGGTTGGTGCTTTTCATTCAATCTAACATTTTTTATTTTCTCTCAACTCTCTCTCTCTCTAGAAATCACCCAACACTCTTTCTCTCTCTAAACTCTCATCTACTATTCTTTCTTTCTTTCTTTAATTCCATCTAAACACAAGAACCATATATGATATAATTATTTGATATCTTACAATTGGTATCAAGAGCCATGGTTACATTCTTGGGAGTCTTTGTTTAGATTGGTTCTTCTTGTGCATCTTGGGTCGAATTGGTTCCTCTTGTGTTTTATCTTAGTTCATTTTTATAAAATTTCACTCTTACTTCATCACTTTTGCTATAACTGGTACAAAAGTAATATTTTTGTCTTTACAAATATTTGCTTCCAAATTGTTGTGGTTTTCATAAGAGTTGAAAGTCCTTGTCTGATTTTTCTTTACTGCTATTTTTTTTCTTTATATTTGCGAGTTCCTTCTTTCTTGGTTGTGGTTTGGTCACTTGTGTCCAATATCGGGTAAAAGACGAAAGTGGAAGAAAGTGACATATTTGTCATTTGGTCTTGCGATTGGCTGAAGGCTGCGGTTACATTTTTCTCTTTTGCGATTAGTACATCTATATTGTTGCGTTTGTTTGTGGTCCTTTGGTTACTGAATTTGGCACTTTTCTCAAAGAAGGGGTAAAAGACAACAATTAAGATAGTGACGGTATTGTCATTTTCTTTCTTGCGTTTAGTTCAAACTTCAATATAGCAATTCGCTTTTTAGCTCAATCCTGCGATTAACTGTTGCTAGCGGTTACCTCAAATTTGCGTTTAACTCTATGTTGCGGTAACCTTGACTTGTGGTTAGTACTTCTTGCGTTTATCCAAAGACTTGCGGTTGGTCCATATCTTTGCGGTTAAATCTTAAGTCTGCGTTTAATCCCTTGTGTGTTTACGGTAAATTAAAGTAATACATTATAACATCAAAAGGTAACCAAAGGATCTCAGACTTATCTTGTGGTAATCTAATTCGTTCAAATGACAAATCCAAACAAGACCAATCATCTTCACAGATCCTTTTGATGATTTAACTTCTTTTGAATATCCGAAATCAATTAAGTAAGAACAAAACATTTAAGTTTCATTCTCACTTTGTTTCGATTTCACGTTAAACATCAAAAGATAGGAACAACGATCTCAGTTAATCTCATAAATCATCATCGATTCGTGCTTAACACAACTACAATAAGAGATTTACATCATAGATCATTGTGAGAAACTTAGCTTCATTTTCACTATCCGATTCACAAAGATAGAACAAAACCAAAAAGGTTCCATACTCCGATTTGAACAAAAACAAAAACAAGCAACATCATAAAAACCTACCGTGTTCGAATCCCCTTTTGGTTACTCAAGAAAGAAATCTCGATCAACCGTGGTTATTCAGGTGACTTTGTACAAGAGGCGATATTTTTTTCTTGGGCGTTTGATTTATGACCGATCTTATTTTGACTGCGTATTTATCAAATGAGGATTAGGTTAAAGTGAGCGGTATTAGAGTGATTTTTATAACACAATATGTGGGTTTGAGTTATTAATGTAACTGGGCTTGTTAAACGGATTGGCAACAGATCTCTTATTGGACCTTAATTTTAATTTTGTTTTGGGGGGGCTCGTGGACTGGTTTATTTTCACAAGGGACGTGTTTTTTTTTTCTTTTTTCTAGTTTGGACGTATTTCTATTATTTGTTGGATCCAAGTGACGATATTTGTTACCATTATTTTTCGGGTTTTATTCTTGGTGCTATATTGTTGTGATATATCTTAGCCAACGGTTTTGAGTAAGCTTCAAGAATCCGAGAGTGAGAATCATTTGAGTTGTGATATTCTTCGGGTTTATTGAATTTATTACGGGGTTATTCGGATCTCAAAGACACGAGCTTTGTCTGTAATTCAGTGTGCCTTGTCTACTTCACCACTCAAACTCATTTCAACCAAACCAAATCATTTCTTCAGAGGTTCACGGTTTTTTCTTGATTTTGTAAAATCCCGCGAAAGAATCTATTTCTCGGTTCAATTCATAGAATTGTAAAACCCCGTGCACATTCACAATCGTGTCTACCAATTCAGATTCTGTCATCTCGGAGATACTCAAGTTGTACGACATGGACGATGAACTTAAGATTCACAACAAAGTACAACTGACAAACGCTTCTGATCAGACAACCGTTTTCGAGTCAGATTATACTGAGATGGAATTGTCATTCTCGAATTCTCAAGAGAATGAGTTTCTTCGGCTACAAAAATTGTTCAATAACGCAGAGAAAAGCTGCATAGACTGTTTTTGACAACTTCATTCACACCTCTCGGTACTTTTAGAGGGAACTGGATTCAAGATGGGATTCGAACGTGCATTTGTAACACTCTTTGGTCAAGATGTTCAGACTTTCACATGCACAATGATTCTTAACTTAGATCAACTACAACAACAACTTGACCAAGGAGAATTTTCCAAAATGGGATCCATGGCTGCCCTTTGTGTGATCAACAAACAACTCCATGTGTTCTTTGATTCGAAATTCACTCTGGAGTATGACCATTATAGTGAGATGACGAAAAAGTGCTTTGCTGATCACACGGGAATTGAGGTTGACACGTTCAGAGACACACTAATCCAACTCATGGGTAATGTGAAGATGTTCATTGAGGAAAGAGCACAACACGAACAGATTCATGACGACAAGGTGAAGGCATCACGGGTGGAATCATGTGAGGGTACTGGTGATTCGGTTAATGCATCGGATGTTGGGTCAGTTGTCTCGATTTGCAATGGATCAGAGACATATAATCTTGACACTACCAGCAGTTCAGTGACTCCTATCACATTTGACATGGATCCAGATTTCATATCAGTAAACAAACAAGTGCCATGTGCTGAGGTACCCCTGTCTGTTCAACATAATGTGCTCTCTAATGAACGGGAGCATACTGATCAAATCAAACTCACTTATGACACAAATTTGTTGGAAAAGACTGATAGCAATACCATGTCTAATCCAACAAATATGAGTCATACAGGGGGAGAAAGTGATCAGGATGCTGAACGTGATAAATTGTTAAGTTCTGTGTTGACGGCTGATGCTTTTAAATCAAATGATATGGTTGATAAAGAAACTTTTATTGAACTTTCAAAAAGATTTTTGCAACTTGAAAAACATTGTATTTCACTTGAAATCGCAATGCAACAAAAGGAAGAAAGTTTTCAAAATAATCAACCATGTAAAAATCCAGAACTTCCTGATTTCCGTGAATTCTTTATGATTAATGATTTGAAAGCTCAGCTAGAAACCAAGAACTTGACAATCAACAACCTGAAAAAACGTATTACTGAGTTATGTGATATGTGTAATGAAGTTAAAGCTAAACATGACTGCAATGTTATTGAATTGGAACATAATGTGGCTAAACTACGTGATGAAAATGAGTCTTTGAAAATTCATTGCAATGAACTGTGTGATTCAATCAAAGAAACGAATACTAAAACTGTTGAGCAAACAACGTCTCTGATTGCAAAAATTGATGAACTCAAAGCTCAAGTTCAGGAAAAGGGTTTCACAATAACAGCATTAAAAAACGAGCTAAGAAAAGCAACAGGGAATAGTGTGAACGCTAAGTTTGCAAAACCATCAATCTTGGGGAAACTAGTTTTTCAATCAAATAGAACCAATTAGTTGTTAGACAATTGACTGCGTTTAGATCTGAGAGACCAAAATTTTCAAAAACACGGTTTGCCTCCCAAGTTGATGCGAAACAAATTTTGACAAAACCAGTCACTACACATTATTGGCCCAAGATTATTGCCTCTAGTTCTTCTAAGCCTCAACAAGTAGTTAATCCTACATCCAGTTCCTCTAGGATTAGTTCGAAAACAGTGTCGAAACCTAGCACTAAGGCTCAAAACATTTATGTTATAAATGACCTGCACAAGAACTATGATCTAGAAAAGGCTAGGAAAAGGGCACTACTTCATAAGGATGGAATCTTAGGTTCTCAACCTTGTATGATCCCTCGTAGGATATTGAGGTACAATGCTAAGGTTCAACCTGTTAAGTCTAGGAATTACAGTAAGTCATCTACAATGCATAAGAAGCAAAACAAACCTAAAACTTCTCCTAGGTGGACACAAACTGCTGAATCTTTGGAGACTAGGAATACCGTTAAGCCTTCCACTATGCATAAGAAGCTTAGTAATCCTAGACCTTGCTATAAGTGGATTCCAACTAGTAGAATTTTTAAGGACATTGGACTTAAGTGGATACCTACCGGAAAGGTGCTTACTGATGGCAATGCCATGGTTGACCATGAAACCCCCAAGGGTTTGGATACTGTTGTCATTAACCTATATATGTGCAATCAAGTTTGTGATGTTAGTGCAGGTAGTCCTTACTCAGTTGCAGGTACATCAACCATTCACTATATGAGAAAACTCAAAGTCTGGAGACCTAAAGCAATCATTTCTCGATGCTGATGTATGTGCATAATGACGTCTGAATACATCAATTCAGGCCTCATTCTTCATTATATGACGTTTGAACAATTCAGTTCAAGCCTCGGTTCTCAATTTCATCATTATGGCGTCTGCTGACAACACTTCAGGCCCCGTTCATCAAAGAAAAGAAAGTGTACGCTTGAGTGCGCTTTATCTTCTGAAGTTGTGAAATGTTCTTGCTTCTGACCATTCTCATCAACAAACTTCATATTTGTTCCACGCGTGTTCAGTCTTCAAGTAGATTACCTTCATCGGATTGTATTTGTTATTACCCACTCGATCAAATATGGCATCGTCAAATGCAATTTTTGGGGGGAGAAGTGTGAATAAACTACATGTATTTCTATTCACTTGTTCAATCAAAAATCGCATCCTCATATGCAATATTTGAGGGGGAGAAGTGTGAATAAAATACATGTTGATTGATGCGTGAAATGACTCTCCTCTCCTCCAACACCTAATGTTCCACTAAGTAAGGATGACTATAAGTGACTACAGAGTTGATTGGGTATCACGTATTTGAGATTGAAGTTGACTCTCACAAAGGTGTGATCTTAGTTTATCTTGAAGTCGGGGTTGGATGGATGAATGACTTTCAACGATAACTTGCTCGTACTTGAGATTTAAGTTGAAGACTTGGTTTATCTAGTTACCAGCAGTCGAGGTGGATGGTTGAAGACCTGGTTAACTATCACTTTAAGGAGTTACGTTGTAGTACTCAGTGTCACACGCCGTTGTCGTTGTGGATAATCGCAAGAGGTGGTAATGTCTCATGCTTTGGTTGGGTAGTGAGTACTTAGAGATTTGCTCGGAGCATAAATTCTCTACACCGTTCTTCCAACATTAGTGCAAGCTTAAGACACAAGAGCGGGGAACTCTACTTCAGTTTCAAGCGTGGTATATCGGGTTCTCTCCATACGTGGTCATTTACTATTAGCCAGTGGAAGTGAAAAGAGGTTTAATTAGGGGTTGATCTGCAGAAAATTGTTGAAGAGAATTGTTATCGACATCTACTCATGGGGTAGTGATTTGTATGTTGCTTCCAGTTGATATGTTTATGTACACATAGTTATGATGATTCCGAGTGATCGTCATCATCATGGAGGGAGAAGAATGTGTACATCGGGGTTTTTAACGAAGAACTGGAAGCATTCTATGTGAGTTGAAAATGTCGAAATAATGTTCCCCAAACAAACCCGTGAAGAAGCTACAGTTTATCAGTCTATGATCCACTTTACGTTGTGGATGACATGTTAAGAGACTGAAGACATTTTGGGTAGAAATGAGAGATACTTCGTCAACATGCATCAATGTTATTTCAAACGGGTTGTCAGTTTGGGAGGGAGCAAGTACACTTATGGGCTTACTAATTGGGAGGGAGGATTAACCCAATTAGTGAGCATTTCTATAGCAGTTGATTCTCACTAGATACATTTTAGCTTATTTGGTTCTTCTCAATATTTCAAGTAGATGTGCATAAAAGTTGTTGCTGATTCTGATGTATCAAAACCAGCAAGGGGGAAGAAGACATACATCCGAATGCACAACGAGTACACGTGATGAACATAATACTTCTTCTTAATTGAAGTTATCCCGGGAAGACATATGTCATAACCGTAGAGAAACTCAGTGTCTTTACTCGCAGCGTTTGGTGTATTATTCCAACTACGTGGGGGAAGTGGTCTTCTGATACTTGTGGCATGTATTACTTCAGTTTTCAGTGGGAAGAAATATGAGAAGAACAATTGGAGAGTGAGATGATATTGCTTATCGACATCTTCATATGAGTTGATATGATTTATCGCAAAGTGCTTCTGGTTAATGCTTCATGTACACAATGGTATGATGATTCCGATGAGATCGCAACCATCAGGGGAGAGATTTGTGTACATTAAGGACGCGCAACAGGTTCACGTGATCGGGCTTAATCACATATTCCGGAGGTGATATCCGTAGAGATGATCAGTGCTTCAACCTGTTACTTTGGTGTCATCGTTCTCTTCTTGTGTTGGATACATGCGTACAATATGGAGTGAGTTGGTATATGTAAGATAACTGGAAAGCAATCGGTGAAATGAAGATGTCGATATATTATTCCCCTGAATAGACGACTGCTCCAAATCAGAAAGTAATGTGTACATTGGGGACGTACAACAGGGTCATGTGATCGGGCTTCATCATACATTCCGGGATTGATAACCGCAGAGATGATCCATGGTTCACCCTGTTACTTCGGTGTTATCGTTCTCTTTGGATTCTCGAGCTTCATACAATGAGACTTTTTGCATCACTTCAACCTCTTGGGGGAAGTGGTCTCATGTAGGTGATTGTCGGTTTGGGGGGAAGCTACCAAAGCTTCACAATGAGGAGGCAATAAAAACTTTCAGAAATTTGGTGGGTGTCTAGCGATTAACTCAGTTGTGAGATTCTAGTGATTTGTTAACTACTTGTGTTTGGTGAATTGTTGTGACTTAAGTCATTTCCATTAGTCTGATTGTAATTTGACGTTGTGAGTTAATCTTTACGACTTGACTTATTACGATCGGATCTATTGTAACTTGACTTGTCGCGACTTGACACTTAATGCTAATTGTTACTTATCCAAGATCTCTCTCTAAGTCTAACTCGCATATTAGATCTTTCGGTTTAAGTCACAAGAGTTGTAAAATCCCGTTTAAGATTATATCATGGCATCTACGGATTCAGACAATTATTCAGGAGCCTCGAAAGCTTTGGTGGTGAAAGTTTAAGAGATGTTGACTACATACTTCTACAACGAGCTGAACGATAATCTCATTTTGGTGCTCATGTCAACATCTCGTTAAACTGTTTGGTATCCTTTGTACATATCTTATACAAATTCGTAAATAGAGAAATATAAAACCTATAAAAACCATAAAAATCGGAAAAATCATAAAAAATCCAAAAATATTCTTCTCACGACATGTCTCTTGTGTAATCAATATTATGTACGTTTCTAGAAATGTCATTTAATAATGACACGGAATCATACATATGCTTGAGCAAGAGTTTTTCGGTTTCAAATAAAGTTTTTTTTCTAAAACATGTCGTTTCTCAAAACATTCTTAAAATTATGGCTTGTAGTCATTTCAGGCTACAACCCCGTCTTCAAAAATATGGCTTGTAGTCATTTCAGGCTACAACCCGGACTTCAAAAATATGGCTTGCTATTACTTTAGATAGCAACCCATTTTTCAAAATTAAGGAAAACACGTCGCGAAAAAGACGGTTGTTCCTAACAAAGGGTGCCGTTCATCCGAGCGTGAATTACTTTATATTCATGCACCCTCGATCTAATGTACGCTTCAGTGCATTATTTCTTGATAAAGAAGAGAAATCTTCTTTTTATCGCCAAATACTTTCCCTTCTATGATTTTTCCGGAAAGTGTTTGTGCAAAACTTGGTGGTACCATGAAATTTTGAATGAAAATCGAATTGAACTCAAAAGTTTGATAAAATTTTCACTCAATCAATGACGTTAATAGTTTATGAAAATATTTATGCTTTAACATCCGTCATTGATTGAGGGGGAGAGTGATTTCTCAAAATTTTATGTATCATCAAAACTCCCCACACTTCGTACATAAAACCTTGCAACAAAATGTTTTGTGATGTGTTATGCGTCAGAATGAGTAAATTTTCAAAGAGTTTTCAATAAAACTTCGAATCTTTTACAAACTCTTCAAATCTGACACATAACAACCTCCCTCACAGTTTGAGGGGGAGCTAGAAAAAGTTCCTTTTTATCAGAAAATATTAAAATTGACCGCATTTCTCTCCCAAAACGCTTTCTAAATTATTTAAATCAATTGAGATCAAAAATCTCAAAAGATTTGAAATTTTTGATCGGGGAAGAGAATGTGATTTAAATATGCAATCTGATATCAAATGTGATCTTTTCGACTCAATAATATGCTCCCACATATGTGCTAAACACTTTCGAATATCGATGCACATATTGAGGGGGAGCGAAAGGCGTTTGTGGAAATAATACCTAAGACCGACCATTTACTTTAATGCACGGAGTTATAAGGTTGGTTAAGGTTAGGTATAAGTTCCCATGATCCACCAGAACCGGAAGGATCTTCCCAGGGACAATCCATAGATAGATTAGAAGTCCTTAGGAATGATTGAAAAAAGGAGTAAAGTGAGAAAGGGAAGAGTGCGGACTGAGATAGAGCTAGGACTGGAACAAACCCAACAAGGTTCTAGTGATGAAGTCTCGGTAAGCACTGAAGGGGTTGAAGAATGAAAAGAAATGAAATGAGAAAGGGTGAAAAGAAATAGCCCTCCATATATTCAACCTTAGGGCAGAAACCGGGTTCAATTCATAATCTACTGGCGGTTACTAAGGTAACACCGGTATTGAAGACAAGACGTTATGGACCCAGTGACGCACTGCACTAAAACTTCCCAACCACTCAAGTTTTCTTAAAAGAGCTTGTTTCAATCTCACGGGGAACCCTGTGCAATGTATCGACCGCTCATTGCGAGCTATGTTGATACCTAAAACAGGAGACGCCTCCCCAGTCTCCAGGAGCGGATCAAAACGCACTATTGAGTCTAGAGCCAAGAGATCATCCATAAATCTCATTAGGACACATTCCAAATATGCTTATTGTTTCACACAATGTGGAAAATAAGATAAAATAATTAAAGTCCTACGCATTATCCTTGTGGTATTGCCAGAACATCCGAGTGATATGTAAATATTCACAATGACGATGGAAATCCTTCTAGAGCGAACATCACTCAAGCTCTTGGTAGGTGACATGTGAGATCCATCTTGGATCAATGATCAAGTGACAACTTGAAAGCAACAATGGTGCGATTCAAATTTGAATCAAACTTGTTCCAGGATATGGATTGACGGATACTTTTGCCAAAACCTCTCAATGTGCTCACCAACCTATCTTTCGAGCACATTGATTGTATATAATGTTTCAAACAAAAGTATTTTTGATGGAAATGTGATTCAAAGCTTAAAACTCTCGTCGTGTCTCAAAAAATGTTTATCATATGACACGCGAGTGATTTCTATAAGTCAATTTCTCATCAATCCGTGAATATCAATTCACCGATTCACTCTATCGTGCTGTCTGCTTTGAGACGTTCCGGTATGAGAACATGTTTAGTATGAAGATTCCAAAGTGGATTCTTTGGAAAATTCATTACTACAAGCTGGAAATTCCTGTCAAGGAGAGTCTTCTTTAAAAGAGACTCTACCTGATCACAGGTCGGTTTTCACAAAACCGGAGCGTAGTCTGTCCTCGCAGAACGAATGACAAAGCCATATTCGTTCTCTATCTTTATTGCTAACTGTTTCATTTCAGGGACACATATAAAGATGGCGTTGATGGCTCCAGTTTCCAGGTGAATCGGGTCAATCCATACCTCATGCTCACACATCCTCCACACTATCAATGAAGATGAGAGACTTGCTACAACAAATGTTGAGAGACTACCAACAACGTTTCCGCAACTCTGATGAAAAAGTCTCCTGATCTACAACTCTAATGCAACGTCTCCAGATACAGAAGGGTGTGAGCATGATGGTCCTTAGTCACTACATCACATGAAGGCAATACTACTATGGATGAGCTTGGAGATTTACTTTGGCTGATGATCTCAAAGGAAGCTCAAAGATCACATATCTCAAAGGAATTCAAATCACAAGTTTGCTTGCTTAAAGTACAAAGTGTGAAGTAAAGTGAAGAATCAGATCCTACAAGCTACAGAGACGAAAGAATGCTTAAAGACCAAAGAGCTTAATTTCAAACGTGACCTCGCTTAGGGGGAGATTGTTAGGAATACAAATATTCCTATAAAAGTCTCGGTCACCTGATTATTGTAATAGCATTAAGTTAGCTCGTAGTTAGTTTATATATTAGTTAGTTAGTAGTAGTTTAAGTAACACCGTGGAAGAAGGACGGGTCTTCACCCACTGTATGCCTGATCCACAGCCCGGGTGTGGGCGTTTGTAGAAAACTATATATACCCCTGTGGAGAGGGTTGGTGCTTTTCATTCAATCTAACATTTTCTATTTTCTCTCAACTCTCTCTCTCTCTAGAAATCACCCAACACTCTTTCTCTCTCTAAACTCTCATCTACTATTCTTTCTTTCTTTCTTTAATTCCATCTAAACACAAGAACCATATATGATATAATTATTTGATATCTTACATATACTCGACACCAATTTTCAACAGATTATTTAACAAATATATAAAAACAGTTAGCGACAACTCAGTATACTAATGGCTAAAAAGCAAGTTTAGAATATCGTTAAGATTATAAAAAACAACAATTTTTCTTAATTATTGAAATTTAGGAATGTGAAGTGTGGCGTGTTCATATTTAACGAGTGTAAATAAAAAAACACTTTATTAACATAAAAAAATGCAATATAAGTTACTAAAATAAACATTCAACATACGGTTATTTATTAAATACTATATCAGCTTAATATAACAACAACTTTATACATCGAGAACTAAATCGCCAGATAAACACGCCCGCCTGCAACGCGGCGGATTATCGCCAATCTCGTTATAACCATAACCCATTTACCATTGGGCTCAACTTTTAGCCCAGTTCAATAGCTAATATGTTTTTCATCCAACTTTTGAATCTTATTTATTTATTTACATTATCAGACGATCATTCGCGCACAGTAACGATGATGTATAGTAGCGTTATTTAACTTTTGCGAGAAAAAGATGCATGAAGAAGAGAGAGTATGTTTTACAAATTAATCACAGGGACTATCCATGTAGTTGTGGTGAAAATTAAAGGGGTGTAACTATAAATCGTTGGACCATATAATTATTAGTCATCTGTTATGTATGGCCATAGGCCCGTTTTGTATTACTTGTATTGAGGCCTAATAAAGCCCACTCTCTAGAATACTCTTTCGTAATCTATATATTTATTAGTGATTGGCAATGATAAGGCAAGGAACAATTACCTTCAAACATGGTATCAAGCCAATAAAACATACAGATTCTTTCCCTCCCACCCTCCACAATTCTCGGATCTCCCTTCACAACTTTCTACCATCTCTACATCAAAACCTATCTCCCTAATCGGCAGCTATGGCCGGCGATGATAACACCCCACCACCCCCTCAACCACCAAATGCCGAAAAACTGATTCCCTTTAGCATTGGAAACAAGGTTCCTGTAAAACTAGACCTTGACAAACATAACTTTAATTCTTGGAGTTCCTTTTTCAAGATTCACCTTGGGAGTCTAGGACTCAAATCCCACATAGAAGAAACAGCATCATCTAGCACTCCCGACCCCGAATGGTGTAAACTTGATGACCTTATCAAGATGTGGATCCTTGGATCCCTATGTGATTCATTGCAAGAACAAGTTGTTTCTACACCAGGTTTTGCAAAAGACCTATGGGATACCCTCGAAAACTTGTTTCATGACAACAAGGACGCTAGGGCCATCAACCTTGACAATGAACTACGCTCCATTAAGATTGGCAATCTGTCCATCAATGCATATTGCACCAAAATAAAAACCATGGCAGATCGACTTAAGAACCTTAGCGCTCCAGTTAGTGACAAAAACCTAGTCATGTATGCAGTTAATGGCCTTGATTCTCGCTTTGCTACCATTGTCAAGATTATTCGTCATCGCGAGCCTCTCCCATCTTTTGAAACGGCTCGCACCATGTTGTTACTTGATGAGTCTCAACAACGTGAGGAAGCTGAGAATACCACCACCATTGATAGCACTACATCATCACCCACTATCCTCATGACCACCAAATCAAACATACCTAACTTGTGCAACCATTTTAATAGAGGGAATTGCAAGTTTGGTAATCGGTGTAAATTCATACATGATCACCGTCACCGACCCGGTTTGGCCACCAAAACCTCAACGGCCACAACCCCTAACACCATTTGAACCCCTACTGTTACACACCCCACACCGAATATACACTCCTGGACACCACCTGGGTATTATCTGGCACGCCAAGTCTAAACCCCATATCAGCCGACCACTTTACTTCCCTCGGCCCAACCTACAACCCCCATACCTAGCCCACTCGCTTTCACTGCCACTCCTTATCACCCCGCTCCACAGCCCCCTTCAACCCAACACAATCAAGCCCACCAAACTTCGTTGTACGCCCCACCTTATGCACAACCGAACCCCACAAATGGTATTCTCGGCCCCGCTCCTGGCATGTACCCGACTCAAGCTACCTCCCTACCAAGTGCGTTTAGCACGATGACCTTACAAGACCCAACATGGAATATGGATACCGGTGCCTCATCTCACCTTAACTCTAATGCACGTAACTTAAGTACGCTTTTTAATAAACGCTTATACCCATCAGTCCATGTTGGTGACGGTACATCCATTCTCGTCATCAATACCGGACATAGCATTATACCATCCCCTCATCGCCCCCTTCATCTTCATAATGTTCTTGTAACTCCTAATATTATTAAAAATCTTATCTCTGTTCGTCAATTTACTAGAGATAATAATTGTACTATTGAATTTGACGCTTTTGGTTTTTCTGTGAAGGATTTCTTGACTCGCCATATCCTCCTTCGATGTGACAGTTCAGGTGATCTTTATCCCGTTACCAAGCCTTCTGTTATTCCCACTGCTCTCCTTTCCACAAGCTCCTCCACGTGGCATCAACGCCTTGGTCATCTAGGTGATGAAGTGCTACGGTCGTTTGCTTCTCGTCATTTTATTTCGTGTAATAAACAAAGGGCTCCACATGTCTGTCATGCTTGCCAACTTGGCAAACATGTGAAGTTACCTTTTCACAGTTCAGACTCTATTGTTAAACATTGTTTTGATATTATCCATTCTGATCTATGGACTTCTGATATTATCTATGGACTTCTCCAGTTGTTAGCTCTAGTGGTTTTAAATACTATGTCCTATTTCTTGATCATTTTTCTCACTATTTGTGGATCTATCCACTTCGTTCTAAATCTGACATGCTTGCTAAATTTTTGCATTTTCGTACTTATGTTAAAAATCAATTTAACTGCGAAATTAAGAGTTTCCAATGTGATCATGGTGGCGAATTCGATAACAACCGTCTCCACACCCTCTTTACCAACCATGGCATCCAATTTAGATTCTCTTGCCCACAAACATCTCAACAAAACGGCAAAGCCGAACGCATGATTCGCACCATCAACAACACTATTCGAACCCTTCTTTTTCAAGCACACCTACCTCCCTCCTTTTGGGTCGAGGCCCTCCACATGGCCGCTTACCTACTAAACCTTCTACCCTCTACATCAATAAACAATGAAATTCCATACACCAAACTATTTCACAAAGACCCTGACTATTCTCGCTTACGCATCTTTGGGTGCCTTTGTTACCCTCACCTTAATTCACCACACAAACTTGCTCCCCGTGCCACTCCATGTATATTCTTAGGGTACCCCGCCTACCACCGTGGCTACCGTTGTCTAAATCTAGAAACCAATAAAATTATCATCTCCCGACATGTCACCTTTGATGAAAATCAATTCCCTTACCGTTCCATGACACCCGACTCCCCGCCCTCTTACTCCTTTCTCGAACCGTCGACTCCACCACTCCTAAACCAAATACTTCTCAACACACCTAATTCTCCACACTCCACCACCACTCAAATAAATGAGCCCACTACCCCACAACATCATCACAACACCAACTCGACCCAAACTCACCCTACCACCACTAGCAATAATGAGGCCCAAATCATAACACCACCTGACACTCAAACTCCCCTACAAGCCCAACAACAATCCTCGGCTCACCACCAATCACATCCATCGCCACCACCTCACCCAAACCCACCACCCGTAAATCCCCCACAACCCGCTAACGAACCATCTCGCACTCACACCATGGTCACTCGGTCTCAACGCGGCATTTTCAAACCCATCGAACGTTTATCTTTACACACCTCCTCCATTTCTCCTATACCTAAATCTCCCTTTGTTGCTTTAAGAGTTCCTCAGTGGCGTAATGCTATGTATGATGAGTATAATGCGTTAGTTAAAAATGATACTTGGGTTCTTGTACCGAAGCCCTCAGATGTTAATTTGATTCCCTCGATGTGGTTATTTAAGCACAAGTTTCATGCTGACGGGACTTTGAGCCGATATAAGGCTCGTTTGGTTGCTAATGGAAGTAGTCAGCAACTTGGTGTTGATTGTGATGAGACGTTTAGCCCGGTTGTCAAACCGGCCACCATTCGCACTGTTCTTAGTCTTGCTGTCTCTCGCAAGTGGCCTATACATCAGCTTGACGTTAAGAATGCATTTCTTAACGGTGATTTATCTGAGACAGTCTATATGCATCAGCCCCCGGGGTTTGTTGACTCTCGATACCCTCAGCATGTTTGTCTTTTGAAGAGATCATTATATGGACTAAAGCAAGCACCTCGTGCTTGGTTTCAGCGGTTTACAGGTTATGCCACCAGGGTTGGATTTTATCATAGTCGATGTGATTCTTCACTATTTATTTATAGACAGGGGTCTGAGGTTCCTATTTACTTATATATGTGGATGACATCATTCTTACAGCATCCTCTACTGCTCTCCTTCAGCAGATTATTGGTTCCTTACATAGTGAGTTTGACATGACTGATCTTGGGGCACTTAATTATTTTCTTGGTATCTCTGTTGTTCGTCATTCTATAGGGTTGTTTTTGTCTCAGAGGCAGTATGCTCTCCAGCTTCTTGAGCGTGCTCACATGGCCAATTGTAACCCTTCTCAGACTCCCGTTGATACAGAGTCTAAACTGGGTCCAGAAGGTGTTCCGGTTCAGGATCCAACTTTATATCGTAGTCTTGCAGGTGGGCTTCAGTATCTCACATTTACACGTCCGGATATATCTTATGCAGTTCAGCAGATTTGTCTCTATATGCACGATCCGCGGGAGCCTCATTTTGCTGCTCTTAAGCGTATCCTGCGATACGTTCAAGGGACTTTGGATTTTGGTCTTCATTTATACTCCTCTTCTACTACTTCTCTTGTTGGTTATACAGATGCTGATTGGGCAGGTTGTCCCTCCACACGACGGTCTACCTCAGGTTATTGTGTCTTTATGGGTGATAATTTATTGTCTTGGTCATCCAAGCGTCAGCACACCCTCTCCCGCTCCAGTGCCGAAGCTGAATATAGGGGTGTTGCTAACGTTGTGGCTGAGACTGCATGGATTCGCAATCTGCTTCGTGAGCTACATTCTCCGCTATCTTCTGCTACACTTGTCTACTGTGATAATGTTAGTGCTATCTAGCTTTCTGCTAACCCGGTTCAACACCAACGGACGAAACATATTGAGATAGACATACATTTCGTCCGTGACATGGTTACAGCTGGTCAGGTCCGTGTTCTTCATGTGCCCTCTCGCTACCAGTATGCAGATATCTTCACCAAAGGGCTTCCGTCAGCTTTGTTTGAGGAATTTCGGTCCAGTTTGAGTGTCCGCCCTCTTCCCGCTCCAACTGCGGGGGAGTATTAGTCATCTGTTATGTATGGCCATAGGCCCGTTTTGTATTACTTGTATTGAGGCCTAATAAAGCCCACTCTCTAGAATACTCTTTTGTAATCTATATATTTATTAGTGATTGGCAATGATAAGGCAAGGAACAATTACCTTCAAACAATAATACGTACATGGATAGAGATGAGATGAAACTTAACTCAGTCATATATTTTCCCCAAAACGTAAGAACCCTATGATCAATATATAATGGTCTATCGATGATACCTAGTCGTCTTCTTCTGCCCGAGATCGTTGTCGAAATTCTGTTGAGGTCTCCAGTGGAAACATTAGTACGATGTAAGTCCGTTTGCAAATCATGGTACTCATTGATTTCAAGTCAGTATTTTATTAATTCTCATGTTAGACTATGGAATGAAAAGAATCGGTATGTATCTCCTAAATTAATGTTTAACTTTCCTCCTAGAGCTAGTATAACTTATAGAGGTGGTTATGTAAGATCAATTATTGCTCCCGTTAAAATGATAAGTTCTTGCAATGGATTGTTATGCTATGTTCAGAATCGGGACACTCCCTTTATTTATAACCCTAGTACTAAAATATGTAACACGTTACCATCAAGTGGTTTCTCTTGCGCGGGGTATGCTTTTGGGTACGATGAGTCTAGTGATGATTACAAAGTTATTGCATTATCCCGTGATAACAAAGCCAAGATATATGCATTTAAAACTGGAGTTTGGAAAAATATCAATGATGGTCCTCATATTCCTGCACGGTGTAAACGTGGTACTTTTTCAAACGGGGCTTTTCATTGGATGGTTCGCAAAAAGGTGGTGTCGTCTTTTCAGTTAACTACTATAGTTTCTCTTGATTTAGCAACCGAGACTTTTGGTGAAGTTTCACCACCTGTGTATGATGATGAATGTAATCGGTGTATAACGTTGGGGGCTTTGGGAGATTAGTTGTGTGTGATTGTTCATTATAATAATAATGAGATTCGTGTTGATTTATGGGTGATGAAGGTCTATGGAGTGAATGATTCTTGGACTAAATTGGTTTCCATCCCGTATTTTACTCATCTTGGATTCTATCTAGTGCCTTTGTCTATTTCAAATGACGGGAAAGTTTTGCTCAAGACCTATCATAAATTGCTTGTTTATGATTCCATAAATTGCACATTCGCTGAGATTCACGACTTTGGTGCAAAATTTGAAGCATGTTCTCTTGTTGAGAGTTTGGTTTCACCTCATGCCCCCCTTGATTTGAGGGGTTGGCGTTTTAATTAGTTCACATGGATGAGTGGGAGCGGGTCAAATGCAAGCGAAAACACTTTGAAGACTTGAGAGCATGTTTTGGCTTTCCGTTTCATTTCAATTTAGTTTTGGAACCACCCTTCATGAAGGGAAAGTTTCTGTTAAACTTTATGTCATTGCATTTGCTTTCGTTTTGCGTTACCTCTTTGAAGGGGATTAACTAAACCAATACCGACATTTAACTCCGACCAATTCAAGATTGAAGAGATTCGTGCTGGTCGTTAGCTCATCTTTGCATTGCTGTTCTACTAAGTTATTTTGTAGGTTTACGAAATCTTAACAAAAAGGATCAGTTGATATCAACTTTACATATTGGTTATCATTTTTCACATATTGGTTATCATTTTTTCATATAGCACTCAGTTTTACATATTGGTTATCATTTTTTCATCGATCTTAAGACCTGTTCATGCCATTTCAAGCAGCTAAACAAGCAAATGTGAGGGTAAAGTCTAAAGATGAAAAAAAATGGTTACTCTATGTTAAAACTTGCTAAATAAATTATCACTATGAATACTTTATTTTCGTGGTTTTGTTCTACTCCAATATGTTTAATTGTTTGTTTGTTTGTACATGGACTAACCTATTCCCACAACTCATTTACCATTGGGCCTGATTTTTAGTCCACTTCAATACTATCTGATATGTTTTTCATAATTTCATCCTAACTTTTGAATCTTATTTGAGAAATAAAGTTAAAATATTTCATGATGGTGAATAGATTATAGATGAAGAAGAATTTGTATTTGTAATTGGTAATTGTATTACGCGTAATATGACAGAAAAGTATAGAAAAATGTGACAGCTTAGATGGAAACATTGGGGTGAGTTCGATGAAGATCAACGTAAAAAATAAATATCAAATGGACAAATTTTAGCCATCTAAAATAATAATAATAACAATAATTAAAAAAAAAAAAAAAAAAAAAAAAAAAAAAAAAAAAAAAAAAAACTCACTTTTCAACTTTTTTTTTTTTTTTTTTTTTTTTTTTTTTTTTTAAAAAAAAACAAAATATCTTGCAAACGGTAAATCGTTAAGCCTAAAAAATACACAATCGCGACGGGCATTTTCTTACCTTTCAGTATATGGGTACTTCGATACACCATGTGATTTGTGATGTGAGTTTTAAAGTTCAAATCACAAATCACTTGTAATTTCACAAATCACATGTGATTTTCAAATTACAAATCACGTGTGATTTTTAAGTACGTAAATTTCAACAGCCATAAAAAGTAACTAAAAAAAATATCGAACGTATATATAGAAGTTGCTCGCTATAAAAGATGATTTTATGCTCGACATGATAGTGTAATTATGATCTTTGTTGAACCAAACTCATCAAATGTAGTTTGGTTGTAAAATATTTGAATAATAATTAATGGTAGTAATACACTTAGTTTACTACACTAAATTTTCAGCAATGTAATTCACTCATTACATGTAGTATAAATGTTATGGTGCTTGTACGTTCTAATGCATGTAAAGTGAAGTTTGGATACCTCAAAAGTAAAACTTATACCCAAACTGTAACTCAAAAAGTAGACGATCATTATAAGTTAAGAAGCTTGATTTCAGCTCAACTGATAGTATAATGTTTTAGCTGGATAGCGTATTGTTCTTGTCGTTGTTGAAAGCTTGATTTCAACTCAATCGAAAGCTCACATAGTTCAAATTTCGCGAGCTTTAGTAAAATCCCAACTCGGACAAGTCCCTAAAAGCCGGCTTGTTAGAAATCATAAAGCAATTATGTCTTATTCTTATATGAGAATTGCATTCATATATGTTTTGAGCTGTTTTTTGTTGATCATAATTACGTTCAGTTGGAAAAATAGTATATATAGTTTCATAAAAGTTCGAATTCATTGTACTAGCGTTCTTTTTGTTGTTGAAAAAAAAAAAAAAAAAGTTGTAGTTCAGTAGTTGTGACTAATAAAAGCCCGACTCGATTGGGACAATTATGACTCTTAACGTTCAACAACAACCTGAACCCGACGAGGAAATCCGAAAACCGAACTAAGTGGGGCGGAGACGTGGCATGCTTATCAGGTAACGGGGCGGGTTTTGGACTTAAACGGAAATTTTAATCGGGTTTGAGACAAGAAGCAGTAAATAACATCCTCGCCCCACCCGAGCCGAATAATATATACACATATAGTACAATGCATGCTTGGTATTTGCTGAACTGGAAAACAATAGCCTCATTTATATGCTTATTAACTTAGGAAAAATAATATAAAATAAGGTAATGGATGAAGTAACACATGAATCTTGGTACCATTCAAGATTTTTCACACTTAAAATAATCTTGCTTTCCGAAAAGTGTACTTCATTCTTGTCTTGAATTCAATGTTACATATATTTACATGCTTCTAGAATTATTAGATGTATAGTACCTTAGCTCAATCATTTCAATAATACTCCGTAGTTTGGAAAAAAAGTTACCTTAAGTATGTCGTAATTAAGGATGGCACCATGATGGGTTTGGGGTGGGGCGGGGCGGTCATCCCATCCCAAACTCGATTCATAAAGTTTTCTTCAAACCCGCTTCTGTGTCCATTGGGATCTAACTAGGGCTTCCGTTGAGGCATGATACTCTCCCAACCCGTCCCACACTAATCAGAGATCTTATCAAAATGTTCTTTTTTTGTACAATTCTCAATCAAAGTCGCACAATTTCACATTTAATAGAAGAAGAAAAAAAATTACAAAGTTTTGCAATCTTATAAGGATAAAAAACTAACAATATTAGAAAAAAAAAATTTTGCGTAAATACTAACAAAATACTATATAAGTATAGATACATTATAAGGCATGTTTGGCAATAGCTTTTTAGGAGCTGTTAGTTTTTTTTTTTTTTTTTTTTTTTTTTTTTTTTTTTTTTTTTTTTTACAAAAATAATCTCCTCCCAAATATGTAGCTTCATCTGGATACATTAACTTCAAACTTTTTTTCCAAACAAATAGCTCCTAAATGAAAAGCCGATTCATGAAGCTTTTTAAACACATTGGAATTGTTAAAACTTTAAATTACTGACATACCCTCCAAACATTTGTTTAAAATTACAAATATGTCCTTTTATATCATTTTACGTATTATAATTACATTTAACAGTTAACTTACCAAATACTTTAATTGAAAAAAATATATATATACAGCTTGTAGTTCATGTTAACAGCTTTGCAACTTAGGGTGGTGGCAACGTGGGTCGGCAACCTTTGGTTTCAGTCGGCATGGATCGGCAATGCCATTGCCTATGTGTCGGCATGATGGAATCGGCGAGTTCTTCGGTGATATTCACCGATTCGGTAAAGACAAAAGCAATTAAAATATGACCGTTGGTGCCATAAATATTTCGACCGTTTGTGGCATTTTCAAAAAAAAAAAAAAAAAAAAAAAAAATCCTTTAAATTCTCACCATTTTCCTTTTTATTTTCACATCTAAACTATAATTTCAAATCACACATACAATTTACATCCTAGTTACCATGTCATCATCTTCTTCATCCTCGAACGAGATAATTATTTCCCCCAACTTATCCGAGGAATCCGGTAGTACAATCGAAACCTTTTTAGCCGTGTACGAAGCTCTTGAAGACACGGCAAGCTCTACCTTCATCTGTGGTTATGTCAAACGTTTTCGTGATAAAGCTTTAGAAAATCTAATGAATGACTATTTCGTTGAACAACCAAAGTTTAACGAAAAAGTTTTTTGTACAAAAATTATTTCGTTGTTTGTTTTCTTATATTAAAAGTTGTCGTGTTTTCTAGGTGAATGTCTTGATAAATTTTGCGATGCGATTATAAAGTTATATGGTCGAGAGTTCTTACGTAGGCCTCTACGAGCTATGAGCGTCGCAAAGATTCGACAAATCGTTTATACGTGTATTATATTGGGCAATATGATTTTAAAAGACGAAGGTGTGGCAATATCACCGGTTCATATAATGGATCAGCCGGTCACGCCAGTTTATGACGATAGTGTGCTAGAAGAGTTACTCGAAGAAGATATTCATAACCGTCTTCAATATGATCTTACGGAGCACGTAGCGGCTCAAGACTTACCATACCTCGATTACTAGTCACTTCCGATTTTTAATTTTTCTTTTGTTTTTATTTTCCTAAGTATTATGTAACTTTTATTTGAATTATTAATGAAATTTGATGTTTTTAATTAAATTGTTTAAATATAATTATGAATTTTAAAAATAAAAAAATAAAAAGTTTATGCATAGTTAGACATCACATTGCCACTAAAAATAAGTAGTTAGGCATGGTTAGGCATGAAAAGTGTTGTATTGATTCTATTGGCTAATTACAAATTATTTTGAGTATTTGTTAAGCAACATTGCCACCACCCTTACAACATACAACTTATAGTTAACAGCTTACAGCTACTTTTGACAAACATAGCCTATGACTAATAACAACTTAATATCGTCATCCGACAGTGTTTAATGAAACTAATATCATACTAGTATTTTATTGCGTGATCCTTAAAAATAAGTAGCTAGGTATGGTTAGGCATGGTTAGACATCACATTGCCACTAAAAATAAGTAGTTAGGCATGGTTAGGCATGAAAAGTGTTGTATTGATTCTATTGGCTAATTACAAATTATTTTGAGTATTTGTTAAGCAACATTGCCACCACCCTTACAACATACAACTTATAGTTAACAGCTTACAGCTACTTTTGACAAACATAGCCTATGACTAATAACAACTTAATATCGTCATCCGACAGTGTTTAATGAAACTAATATCATACTAGTATTTTATTGCGTGATCCTTAAAAAGCACTTTCGAAGATATCATGATTATGTCATTTTGCTTGGTGTTTGTTTGTTGTTTTCAACACGTAAAGCTACACAGAGACGTGGGAATATATTACATATATATAAACTTAATTATAATACTGTCTTTTAAAACAATTATAGTACAGTATCTCACAAGGATCAAATGCCATTTATCGAGTGTTTCCAACTTGCCATTTATCTAGTCACAGAAGAGATCGAAGATCGACATGGACGATCGATTCCAAGTTGGTCACCTTACTGTGGTTACTTGGTCGCCAGACGTAAAAAACCCAACTTGGTCACCTACACGATCGAGTTGGGTTTTTCTTTTTCTTTTTTTTCATTCATGTGAGTGCTTTTTGTGTGTAATATTTTATTTTTTTGAGGTATGTTTTTTTGTAGTGTATGTCGCCCTTACTGCGGCACCCAATCGCCTACAGGTCACTGGAGAAAAAAAGCTGATGTGGCAGGAAAATTTGGAGGGATTGGCAACCCTTACTGTGGGTAGCCTCAAAGACGAGGCCACGAAACTGAATTTTTGTCGTGTAGTGGACCTTTAGCGACGACATACGTAGTCGCTAAGAGTGCTTGGTACAGGGAACTGTAATACTCCGTACAATCCCAGGTCATTTGTTAATGCTAATTATCGATACTATTCTAAACTAAGCAATTTTTTCGGGCTAATTTGAAATTTTCATATGAGACACCGTTTGTTTGACACCCGATTATGTTTTGTCACCTGATATCACCCGATTGTCACTCTTGGATGTCACCCAATGAGGTTAACACCAGTAACTCTCACTTGCGTCCCGACACCCTAATTGGACACCGATATATTATTAATATATATGTAACGAAATATATATTAATTATTACGAACTATTATCACTATGTATATATAAGTATATATATATACGTATAAACGACACCGTTTATATTTTCATGGTTTTCAAGAACAGACACCGATACCAAAACTAAAGTACGATAGCACTAGTCACCGACACCCTATTTTTTGTTTGGGCCGCATGTCACCTAAGCCCAAGTTTTCTTTCTTTTCTTTTCGCTTTGCTGCTGGCCCGAGCACAACCATAAGCCCAACAAATCCATTTGTTTCTTTGTTTTCTTTTGGACCGAGAATTCACAAGCCTAATGGCTGTTATGATTTTCTTTCTTTTGCGTTGCATGGCTACCAAACGAGCTCAGCTCGTGCACAATCTAAATATTCACACGTTTTCTTTCCTTGGTTCCCTACACACTCGACACCAAACACACCATCCCTTTGACTTTGTTTCATGCGTGAGAGTGCAACCAAAATTAGACAATGAGCCACCCTATGTAGCCGTCGAACCTTTGGTTATTCACAATACACATTAAGGTTTCTTTACCCATTAGGTTATGTGCTTCTTAAACACTAACACAAGCATTAAACAAATCCATCTAGTACACATGCATGCCCCTAACTCTTGTGTTAGACCATTTTAAAATGAATCATAGCCTCCAAGCTCTTACAACTCGACATGACTACATAAGTGAAACGAGACAATCTTGTCTCAAGAGAGGGAACAAGTCGCATGGAGTTTGTGCATACATGAAACTAGCTAACCACCAAGATCACACTATAAATGCCACATTAAATGCAAAATTACTCACACCCTCAAGTTTCACCAAATATCTCAAGTCACAAAACTCTCCTATCTCTTTTGGCTGCTATCGAGAGGATCTAGGGCACACACACAAGATTTTGGGTTAAGAGCGAGCTGGGTAGCAAGTATTGGAGCAAGAGTCACTATTCGAAGGGTACTAGTTTGCTCGTTTTCTTGTCTTGGTCACACGAACTCCCCACCATCTTTTGGTGTTGTAAGTCATCGCTTCCTATTTCATTTCCTACTCTACTAAATTCATGCATATTACATTTATTTCACACGATACATATCTCGTTATACTAATAACTATATACATGTAAACACACTTCGACACCCCTAGGATAAGGCTCACGATTTCATTTTTACACGTACTACGCCCATATATTTTTCGATGTCCAAATTCTTCGACCCAAGCTTTACCAAATTAACGACACATGCAAGCCATACTCGACCTAATGCTACGTGAACTAAGCCTAAACCAAATCATAGTCGAGCACCCTTTTTATACAAACTAAACGCCACTGGGCCTAGGTTGGGCTAACGAGCCCATACACATTTTTAAAAAAGGATATTTTCGATTTAGAGTTTAGAAAATGGCGAGATACATATGACTTTCAAAACTGATTTTAAGGATTGTTATAAGTTGTAAATGCTATATTTTATGGTACCAAAAAGTTTATTTTTCAACCACTTAACAAAGGACTATTTTTGCAAAAAGTGGCGTTAAAGGACTAAAAGTGAAATATCATGAAAACTTTCGGATTAAATTTAGAAGTTGTTGATTTTGACTAAAATTGAAGGGTAGAAACTGTAAAATTCGAAAGATCAAGGTAAAAGTGTAAAAGTTATATCAAGGACTAAAAATGTAATCGTTTTTTACCAAAGAGAAAAAAGTGTAACTTATTTAAAGTTAAGGGTAAATTTGCACAAAGATATTTTATTAGATAATTATTTTATAATAAAATCTTGTATATATATATATATATATATATATATATATATATATATATATATATATATACTTTGTAACTTAAAAATAAATATGTAACTTTACTAAAAATATTTAATTATAAATATTTTTAACGATATTATTTTCACAAAGGAATTAACGTCTATTGAACACCGGTTCGTATCAACGATACAAATAACTACGTAAAGTTATTTTGGGATATATTCGCAAACCGCTTCAAGGCAACGGGCTATCTCCCAACTTTCACTTTAGGAATGCCCGAATGGTTATCACCGTACACGAGACATGTCACATATCATTTACGAATCAAATCTAAGACACCAATGACTATATATATATATATATATATATATATATATATATATATATATATATATATATATATATATATATATATATATATATATATATATATATATCTCTACATTATATATAACAGGAGGCATTTGAAGGAAATGCCCAGTCATTGTCCAGTCAATGCCCAGTAATTCAATTTCAGCTATGTCATCAGCCATGTCATCACATGTAAACATTTTTTTTGTTATATTATATACAATTTTAATATTAGGCGTGTGCATATTATTAGAAATTTTTAAAATTTTAATATTGTAATTAAAAAGTTGTGTTAGTGAGGTTCGAACATACGATTCAATAAGCAAACATAAAGATGCATGTTTACCAATGGACCAATACAACTTTTGTTATTTGTTTTACAAGTCAAAATATATAAAGATTCATATTGCATGGAAGGATAAGTATGGAATCCCTAAAACTTAGATGTCCAGAAAATTTATTCGTATCCCTTTCTTCAAGCCACACAAAACCCTAAAACAAAAGTGAGACTGGAAAAAAAAAAAAACCGCCATATCATCGTATTTTTGCAGGTTAGTATAATCAGCTACGTGTACATGATTTAGATGTTGTGGCTTTGATTTATGTGTAATATCAATGGATCTATAATATAGGTATTCGTTCAAAGAAAAAACAATACATTAAAACACCTAATCTCAATCGATCATATATCTCTCAGGTCAAAAATCAATATTCTCACAGGAAAGTCGATCTTCTACCATGGCCGAGGTATGTATATCATCTATATATAATATATCTTTTGTGTATTTTTATGGAATTTCAGTATCTAACTAAGTAGGGTTTTTTTTTTTTTTTTTTTTTTTTTTTTTTTTTTTTTTTTTTTTAATTTTATATCAAGTTACATTGATATGTATGGACACTTCTTTTGCATATTCTATTTTTGTTCATGTTAATGTATTTTCTTTCTGTGAATGTGTATAGGTTGCAAAAACTGAAACTGAAAAGATATTTATTCAAATGGTGGAAGCTGAGTTAGAGATCAGGAAAAAATATAAGAAGGAATTCAAAGGACATCCTCAGTTTTTTGTATGGACTGAAACGGGCGGGTCAAACATATTTTTCCCAAAAAATCTAATATGTTATGAGGAGTTTAATTTATGTGTTTATAGCTTGAATTGGTTGGTTATATTATAATGGAGTTTATTAGGATGTATAGTTATAAAAAAAATTACGGAAGAAGTTGTGGAGTTGGAGTATAGGGAATAATACGAAGGTTAATACGAAGTTTTAGTTGTTGTAGTTGAATGAGAGGTTGTAAGTGTTGAGGGAAATGGATAAGAATGAGATCGAGAACAATAAATATAGTTCTAAGTAAGCACTTCTGCTTACTTAAATATACGTTAAGTTGCCTTTATGATTCTGCTTATCAAGAGAAGCGAGAATTGTATATGAAAAGTATGTCATATGGCAGTGACATATAGTGCATTTTCTTTTTAGCAGACAAAGCAATTTGCAGATGAAGCGAAGAGGCGACTGAAAGTTGCAAGGTATGAGCAAATATTCAAAAGGGGAGATTCGAGTTTACAAGCTTGAAGGAAGTATTTCGTTACAAGGAATTAATCTATTATTGTTTTGTTTGCCATTGGCAAAAGGTATGTGATGAGTTTTCTACCTTTATATGTTAATGCTACATACAAAGTTGGTATGCTTAATTTAATTAAGTATTTTACATTAGTATTTTTTCTTACTTTTCATAATAGAGAGAAAAGATTTGAGTTGTGTATGTTTACAAGATGTGGTTTAGTGACTGTTCATTTAAAGATTATAAAACTATGATTATTTATAAACTTATTGCAGATGACAGCTAAAAATGAAGACCCGTAGACATCACATATTCATAAAGTAAAGGCGCACACTGGCTCATACTTTGTACGTGTTTCTGTTTTCAATTCTTCATTTATTTTACACTCACTTATGATATATTTTTGGCTAATGCTTTCTGCTGTTTTTGTAGCTTGCAACTGACTCCAAAACAAACATGCCATGGTTTTTGAGAAATGGTAATGGAAGCTATGTTAAATGATTCTTTGTGTATGTCAAATGTCATTGATCTGATTCATGAGATGGTTCGTTGCTTTATGGGACTTAAGGGGATATAAGAGTTAAAATGTATCCAGCCGGTAAGTTCCTTTTATTTATTTTCACAACATTCATACTTCTAAAATTAGTCAACATTGAGCTCTTTATTATATTTCTAGGAATGTCGCAACTGTACAAGGACCTCATACTTTTTCAAATAGAAACCAGCTGAAAACATTCAAAGTGAACCAACATCAACCAAGGTATATAGTAATATAGTATGTCAATTTGTAGTACCTCTGTGCCAGAATGTGGCGGTTGTCATAACAAATACATGTTACATGATAAAAACAGGTTTATGGCGCACATTTTCTGATTTTGTGTGTGGGGAGATTCAAAGATGTTCCAAATATACCAAACTTTTCTCAAGGCACCGGCTATGAAGTATTCCAAGGAAAAGTGATTCATTCAATGGAGTATTCTGCTATGGATCATGAAAAAGATGAACAATTTGTTAAAGGGAAGAGATTCGTTGTTGTGGGGTTCCAGAAACAAGGGCTTGATATTGCAATGAAGTGTTCAACATTAAATGGTTAGTTGTACTGGTAAAAATGATCATAGTTTGTTATAAAAGAAATCTCAGTTCATTAAGGTTGTGAGCTTCTTTAATGCATATACAACATATCTATAAGTGTGTTTTGATCTCATTGTTTAACATTTTATTTTATTTGCTAGATAACCAAGGGATTTTTGGACAAGTACGGTCCTAAAAGGGTTGTTGATACCCGTATCACAGAGGTTCGAAAATTATTCCTATTGGAGTAGGTAGATTTAATAACTTTTCTTTAGCTTCAAGTGTATAAATTCATGTTCATATATTATTCAGGTTGGGTTTGCCGGGATTGGAGTTGGTTATGTCTATCATGGTCTTAAGCCTGTGATTGGCTTTTCCGGGATTGGAACGGGATACACATATGTGATTATCAGCTTACCTTAATGTCAGACCACTAAAAGTGAAGCTGGTAAGTTGTTAACATTAATGTTTTTTCCTCTATTTGTCTTTATAGAGCCATCTCAACTTTATCAATAGGAAGGGAATCTAAACTCCTACTCCATGATTTCGCAAAAGAACGTAGGTCATTCAGTAATTTGTGAATTATGGGTTTGAATGCTGAAGTAGTTAGTTGTCCATAATGAGGAATCCCATGATCAACAAGGAAAAGAATATCATGTTTGTAAAACATCTTAAGTTTAGCTTAATTAGTTTCAAACTCATTCACTACTTACGCGCTGTTTCTTTTGAGTTTAGTATGTGTATTACTCTTCTCATATGAGCTCCATCGACAATTTTACCTCATAGAAGAATCTTAACCAATATCAGTAATGTACGTGATTTTTTCCTTTGCATTTTCAATTGTTATATTGATACGAGCCAAATAGCTTTTTTGTTTCAATTGGTTTGTGAACTGATATGTAATTAACAAAAGGGTGATACACCCCAGAGTAGTGAAAACCGACATCATGCGTAAAGTACTATGGTATATCTGGCAGAGTGCTTTTTTACCCTACAGCTTTTGGGACTTCTGCAGTTACCTGAGACTAACGCGGCGGCCTTGCGTGAGCATTATTTTCTTTGTATTTTGTTATGTCTCCATGAAAAATAAATCACATAAGTTCATAAGCTCACATATGAGCTTAACCGAACACCCTCTATATATATGTTATTCATGATAAGGGTAAAGAAACTCTTAATTCAATTCGTCTAATGGACTGGAATTTGAATACGCCCACTGAGTGGGACTGGGAGAACTTAGCCATGTACAACAACAAAGAGATAGAGGTCCCAAAGAATTTGCAGTTCTCCACTCTAACAGATGATGTTTTCTATTTGTAATACTCCATAATAAATGATGTTAACCCCTGAGATTGCCTTGTGTATCTGCAGAATGTTCATCAAGGATATATAGCTGAAACTTTGGAGCGGTTTTTAAAAGCAACCGATGGGATTGTTCCGAGAGCCTACAAGATGGTTTGATGTATGTGCATTTTTATTATACATATTTTCAGATACATTCAAGTGTTTTATCACAATCTGGCGCGAGTTCTTTAAATGAATCACACTTGATTGATAGTTTACATTGGAGACTGGAAAATGGTATCGACAACATACTATCAGTAAGCGTCTTTTATATCATTGTTAGTTCATCTCAAGGGTTTTTTTTTTATGTTATATATGTATTGATATTGCCATTTCTTAGAAATCATATCGACAGAATTAAAGTGAGTTATATTTTCCGTTTCCTCATGTTGGGTCAAAAGAAATTCAGGTGCGCATACTTTCAAATAACATACTTTCGGACACACAATATGAAACCTAAGTTGTTTTTTTCATGGCTTACAGTAACGGGAATGCTGCAACTCTCGGGAACCCCTGTCACGTACTACTATTTGAATCCTAACATTCCTTAAACCGAGGAGATAATAACAATGTAACTACGACTGTAGCATTATTCTGAAATTAATATATACTTTGTGTTTGTTCATTAGAACTTTAGAAGCTACTGTCAAATAAAAAGAACGTGAATTTTGGTGTGCCATTTGATGTAGATAAATCAAGAGGAGTTATGGTTATCCTTTGTCTAATCCATTTTAGTATGGGCACAATGACATCTACTTCGCACTCTTCCAATGATCCTAATAAACGATAAAAGTAAAACAATCTTCGCTCATGTTATAGCCTTATCAAACACTCCTCACTAGCGTAGTGACTATTATGACCTGATCCAAACACTCATTATTTATATAGAACCCAATTTTAATGCACATGCAAGTAACATAGTCTCAGCCATGTTCGTATCTACCAGACAAGATTCCACCCATAACATTAAAACTTCTCATTGTATCACTGTGATGGAAACTGTGAACGGAGGAAGGGACCTTCATGTATCAGTTACTATGCCGTTGATTGAGGTTGGGACAGTGGGTGGTGGGACTCAGTTACCATCACAATCCGCCTGTTTGAACCTCTTACGTGTAAAGGGAGCTAACAAAGATTCACCAGGTTCAAATGCTAGACAATTGGTTAAGGTAGTTGCAGGTGCTGTTTTAGCAGGTGAGTTATCTTTAATGTCCGCTATTTCTGCTGGTCAACTTGTGAAGATGACATGAAGTATAATCATACCAGATGTTCAAGTTGTTGGAAAAATGTAAGCAGCAGACTTGACATTTTTTTTTAATAATTATTGGTCAGTCTGTATTTCTGATTAACTCTTTTCCCTCAACCAGTATGATGACTATTTTTGTGGTTCAACTCTTTCTTATTATGGTTCTGCTACCACACATTTTGTATGTTTTCTATGTATGGTTTGATGCACTTATCGAATACGTCTCAGTTACTAAATACTACACGTAATAAGTGCTACGTGTATTGATGAAGTATCCAGATACCTTTATACCAAGAGATCGAAATATGGCCGGGTCGGGAAGGTTTGGGCAATAGTTCAAAACATGCCTTTTTCCACTACCGGTAGAAATGGCCCAGGTTTACTCTAACACACTTTATTATCCATTTAATCAATTTCTATTATTAGATAAAAAAAATCATTTGTTTGACCGAATGTATAAATACAACCTAAATTGACTCATTAGTCATATATGTAAATGGGCCAAAACTGCCATGGTAACAAGTTTGGGATGAAAAATGGCGGTTTTAACAGTTATTCAAGGTTGGTTTGGATTGAAACAGGCTTTTAAGTCACCTCTACCAACTCAATAGATGAGCTTCATAAGTTGGGTTTGGTTTGCTAAAATATGACAATAAGAAAATTGATCAGGCTTAACATATATATGTTCCATATGTAAAAAAGCAACTTTATCTCGATCATAAAGGTATAACTGAACTCCATAGGATCACTTATATTACACAACCGAACATAAAAGTAAATGTTATACCTAATCTCATCTCAGTAATTAATACGTTTCAAGCTCATCTTCAACAACACATAAAATACCTGTGTAAATATAGATTTAGACCATTAAGGTATTCTAAGTTTGTCCATTTGGATACATGCAGCTAAAGGACGGTTGGCTGAAGATCAAGTTGGGTGAATTCTACCGAGATGATGAAGATGAAGGTGAAGTTGAGATGAAGTTTCAAGAGCATAAAACCTGGAAAGGGGGTCTTATTGTGGATGGAATTCAGCTTCGGCCTAAATAGTCCTTTTAAATAATTTGTTGGGAATAAAATTGAGACTTATATACAATACTGGATTGTATAGTATGCAATCATATTTAGTTTGCTGCAATTTATATTTTCCATGAAGAGAACTTAAGATAAGCCTTTGTGATGCTAAAAATTAAACATCCATTTTTTCAATTAGTAAGGTGTGTATTGGTCCCGTGACGTAAATTTAGTATAACTCTTCACAATACACGTAGCACTTCCAACCCATTTATATGATAATGGGTTAATTCATGTTGTGTTTGGTTGTTAACGAGTCAAATGGGTCGAATATTAAATGCAGCTAAAGATGGAATGGGTCAAAATATATCAAAACACCAATTGATGCGATATGATTGGCAATGAATTCGGTACAAGTCACGCACGTAGTCAAGCAGCAGGGTTAGACATATTTCAAATTTTGATTACATTATATGCGATTTTCCACTTTTTGACCAACTTAGATACTTAAGGGTAGCAATATTTTTTCTCTTTTAAGTAGAAATCTTATCATATACCATATATCATTGATGTTCCAAGTTTCTAAATAAAAACTTAAGTTGCTAACTTTAGTACTATTTGAGTGCCATTGGAGTAGTTGTTTACATGTTAGGGGAAAATCTAAATATATGCATACAGAGCACATAAGGCTCCACTGATATATCTAAAATTGCAAATGTATGTACGCAAAATGGAATGTATAGTTGATTGGCCTCCATCCTCAATGTGTCAATTAATAAATTAATAGTACTAAAGGTTTAACAAACTCGAACACATAACTATAACAAAACCAATATATGATTCGCCGAGTTTAGCAAAAGTAGCTAAATGTAATATATAGAGTAGTTTCCTGGCGCTTTTTATTTGAGAATTCGGAGATTGAAATTCTTAATCATTAAGTCCTCATTAATTGCATTCTTGGTTTAAGGGTTTTCGATTTGTTAAATGACAATACGTAGTCTAATTCTTTCCTGGGTGAACTGATTTGAATGCAGGGGTTGCAATCTATTTCAGTCACATTCTTATCAATAAAACGGGCACGATTACTTCAAATATCAAAGGGTTGATCATCACAAAAGTAAAAGTAAAAAAAAAAAAAAAAAAAAAAAAAACAAACAAACAAAAAACAAACGGTCATAAACATAATTAACAATAATTAAAACCGTCCATATAATTCAAAAAAATAAAAAACAAAAAATAAAAAGAAAAAAAAAACCTACGACTTAAAACCTTATTTTACGCTAAATAAAACCAGCCAAATTATAATTACATATAGGTCGCAAGTCGGAGGAATTTCATTGCTAGTCGTAGCAGTACACCATCACTTTTGAGCACCGTTGTGATTTACACACACCTGTCAGGTGAGTTTATGGTCCCACATTTTAATTGTTTTTAAACTCCGTGGGGAGATACATGCTATAAATCGAACACAAGTATTTTTCTGTATGTTGTTACCACCTGATATTGCCTAAGTTGACACCTGTGCTACAAGTCCCTCATATCACGAACCTTAATCACTTGCGAGTGAGCGCGAATATAGTTGATAGATCTATTGGAATGGCAGCCCACCTCTGTCAAGGTGATCATTTGGCAGGAGGTGTGCTATATTCGAGGTACCATGGAAATTTGGCACATTTCCTGTCACTGAGGGCCCCTTCTCATTTACATCCTCTGTGGTGTAGGTGATTGTTATTATATTTATGATATGTCGAATCAATGTTAAGGCTTGCGTTTCGTGATGCTTAGGAGCAATATTTCACCAGTTTAGTCAAGACCTGTCTATCTTGGCTTGTTTATTTCAAATGCTTAACTTGTGTTCACACTATTATTATTTAAATTACTATGGATTCACTCAACCTTTGTGTTGACTTTTAAGCATGTTTATCTCAGGAAATTAGCAAGCATGGCGGCACGGAGCTGGCAAAAGGGCACACAGGACCTCCCTTGTTATTTCAATAATTATATCATTCTTTTCAAACTCATCACTTCTTTTGCGAAACAATTAACATTTTGGAAAAATGTTTGTAACTCTGACTATTTGAGTTTTCATGGAATGATATTGACTATCTTTTGAATTGTTTTCTATGAGTATGACTGTGTACTAAACTGTAATGACCCCGATTAGACTTCCGCTGCTTATCAAAATTTCAGGGTGTTACAGATTGGCATCAGAGCCATGGTTATAGAGAACCAAATGATTTTTCAAAACATTGGACTATAACCTCACCGGATTTCTAAACAAACTATTTATCACCAAAGTGCCCTCCGTGCCAGCGCTTGCCAACGTCATGTTTTAAGGTTTGATTTTAGCACCCATTGCATTTAGCTCACTATGACACTATGATCACTGTGCATGTAGCATTATGTAGACTAAATGACTTATATTACTGCTATTTTTGGGATATTACAGTACCATGTCGCCCCCGGTTATTATTTTGTCCGACAGTGACGACGTCGTGCCGGCATCATCCACCTATCCTACCATTGACCTATCTGACTATGACACCCACGACACCCGAGACACCCATGATTCTGACCATGACACCCAACCTGTATCACCTGCCATACCATCTCCTGTTCCATCTAGAGACCCATCTGCTGATACTGAGCCCTTTGAGGAGGGTGAGGTTGCTTCTACACCCATTGATTCTTTCGCTATTCATCCTCTTTTTCGTCCTGTCTATGGACCTATGACACAGGGGCAGTACCTTTATGATCAGTACCTGACATCTCAGCAGTTTCTTACGGCTGATGACCGTCCTACACCACCTGCTAGTCAGCACACCGGTTCAGATGCTGATGATGAGTCTTCTGACTCCGATACTTCTGACACTGCTGCTTCTATTCCACCACCATCCCCGCCTGCACCGATTTGTCGGCGCAAGCGAGTAAGGATTCTTGAGCCCTATGAGCCTGAGCCTTTCGGAGAGTTGTTTCGATATCATGAGGGAGACTTTACCCGCAAAATTCACGGCTCGGAAACGAGTCTGTATTTTGCCTGCTTCTACTGTTACACCACCTGTACCTACATCTGTACCATCACCCACATCTGTACTACCACCTGTTTCTATGCCAGAGCTGACACTTGTGGCATCACCATCACCTGTATCACCCCCACCTGAGTCTCATCCTTACATGCTACCTACTTACACCGCACTCCACTCTTCTGAGGTTTTGCCACCCATGCCACCACCTACAGTTTTCTACTCTCAGACTACTACCGTACCGATACCATCACCTACTTCATCACCTGTTCCATCACCATCACCTGTTCCCACTGAGACCCCCACCTCACCTGGCATTCATAGATTGCTTGATGCCCGGCGTTAGTCGTTCTTGTTGGATTACATTCATAGATGGAGGTTGGTTGAGGGATCGCCTAGGGCTGCTGAGCTTGGAGATGGCTCTTCAGCGGTGTTACCGGTCACTGGGGAGCCGATACACCATACTATCCCTCTTTTGGCTGCTAGATTAGTTAGACATGAGGATCGTCTTGATGAGCTGTTGAGCGTTATTGAGGATATATCCTTGGAGAGGATTGAGTGTATGCAGGAGGAGGTCGAGAACCTCGTGGTACATAGGACAGCTTTAGAGATGGTATTTGAGATGATGGGGACAGAGATCGAGGAGGCACAGGCTACCATCACTGAGTTTGGTCATCGACTAGATGTTCAGAGGCATGAGATGGAGGATTTGAGAGCGATAGCGATCATCACGCAGCAGATGCTGGAGCATCAGACACAGGAGTTGGCCGCATCTAGTACTACCATCCACACTCTTTCAGCCACTATTGAGGAGATTCAGGCCCGTGAGAGATCCAGGGATTTGGAGATGTTAGAGATGATCAGGATCATCAGAGAGCTGGAGGGGAGATCAGGAGGCGCACCTGGACCTTCATAGATCTATGACATGTCATTACATTCAGAGACATCTTAACTTTCCGCCTGTGGCATTAATAATGTTGTATCTTATTGTTTTGTAACAATGAATTCAAAATTATTAAAACTTTATGTTGGTTATGATTGTACTGTATTGATATTGATTTATGATGTTCTAGTTGTCTGATCTTTTATTATGCTCCCATATTGAGATTCATATTATAATTTCCATGTGTGTTGTTACATGTCGTTATAATTATTTATGAATGATATGGTTTATGTTGATGTATGTATTCATGGTGTGGTTGTGATATGTACTTTGTGATGATCTCGACTAATATGAGTTTGGTTGCATTATTTCTCTTATTATTGATCGATGTTTGGGATTTGTACTTATATACTTGCGATTTTATAGAGTTATGGCCCCAAGGAAAACCGCTACTGCTACCTCGTCACCCGCTATAACCCAGGCTGCTATCAGAAAGTTGGTTGCCGACAGTGTTGCTGCAGCTTTGGAAGAGCAGGCTGCCGCATGGCACGAACTAGTAGCAATAACCGAGCCACTGCAGAAAGCGAATCCGCTGCGACTCGGAAGTGCACCTATAAGGACTTCATAGCTTGTAAACCATCTCACTTCAAAGGGACTGAAGGAGTGACAGAGCTTGCTCGATGGTTTGAGCGAACTGAGACTGTGTTTGTGAGGAGCGGTTGTACCGCTGAAATCAGAGTCTCGTTTGCTACTGGAACATTGTTGGAAGACGCGTTGTCTTGGTGGAACGCAACTGCTCAAAAGATAGGTGTAGAAGAGGCCTATCAGATCACCTGGGCTGACCTTAAGGAGAAGATGCTGAAGAAGTTCTACCCTAGAGGCGAGATCAAGAAGTTAGAAGATGAGTTTCACACGTTGGTTGTGAAAGGAAATGATCTCAGGGCATATGATAGAAGATTTCAGGAGCTTGCCACACTTTGCCCTTTAAAGGTTCCCGATTTGGAAAAGTTGTTGGAAAGGTACATTGAGGGATTACCCAGGAGCATTGGGGGAAACGTCACCTCGTCAAAGCCTCAATCTTTGGAAGAAGCAATGGCTATTGCCCAAAGATTGCTAGACCGAGAGATTAAGCGTAACTCTGCTCAGGGGAACAACGATCACAAAAGGAAGTTTGATGATCGGAAGACAAAAAACAACAACCACAACAACAACAACAACAGCAACAACAACAACAACAACCGTAACCCCAACCGTAACTATCACCATGACAGAAACACCCACCACAACCAACAGAACCGACGACAGGAAGCTGTCAGAGCTTATGTCGCCGCACCAGTTAAGGATGCTAGGTATGCTGGACCTCTTCCATTTTTCGACAAGTGTAAGATGCATCACACTGGACCCTGCTATGCTAAGTGTGGGAAATGTTCAAGGACTGGACATAAGACACAAGATTGCAAGGCTACAGGAGCTAACTTGCAACCCGTGGCTGTAGTATGCCATGCTTGTGGAGAGAAAGGACACTACAGGAGTCAGTGCCCAACTAAGGACAACAATGCACGTGGGAGAGCATACGTACTGGGAGATGGAAATGTCCAGCAAGATCCGAACGTAGTCACGGGTACGTTCTTTCTAAACAACCGCCTCGTTAAAGTTTTATTTGATTCCGGAGCCGATCAAAGTTTCGTATCTATTTCCCTTGCACCCCTACTTAATATTACACCGACCAAACTAGACACCACATATGAGATTGAACTAGCCGATGGAAAGCTAGTGAGCACTAACACTATACTCCGAGGTTGCACCCTACGACTACTAGACACCCTATTTGTCATTGACCTTATGCCTATTAGGCTTGGTAGTTTCGACGTCGTTATAGGAATGGATTGGCTATCCAAGAACCGCGCTAAAATCATTTGTGACGAAAAGGTCGTTCACATCCCCCTGAATGACAAAATCCTGATTGTTCGCGGCGAGCAAAGTAAGACACGTCTGAGCATCGTTTCTTGCGTCTAAGTTGTGAAGTACATCGAACGAGGATGTCAAGTCTTTTTGGCTCAAGTCACCGAGAAGAAGTCGGAAGAGAAGCGACTCGAGGATGTGCCAGTAGTCGGAAACTTTCCATAAGTTTTTCCTGAGGACTTGCCTGGCCTTCCGCCGACTCGTCAAGTGGAATTTCAATGAGCACCCTATAGGCTAGCACCGTCGGAAACAAAGGAGTTATCTGGTCAATTGCAGGAATTGTCAGATAAAGGATTTATTCGCCCAAGTTCATCACCGTGGGGAGCCCCGGTGTTATTTGTAAAGAAGAATGATGGAACCTTCAGGATGTGTATCGATTATCATGAGTTGAACAAACTTACGGTTAAGAATCGATATCCGTTGCTAAGGATTGACGATTTATTTGATCAACTGCAAGGATCGAGTGTCTACTCGAAGATTGATTTGAGATCGGGTTATCACCAACTGAGAGTTAGGGAGGAAGACATCCCTAAGACGGCTTTCAGGACAAGATACGGTCACTACGAATTCCAAGTAATGTCATTCGGTCTAACAAATGCACCCGCTGTATTTATGGATTTAATGAACCGAGTGTGCAAACCCTATTTGGATAAGTTTGTGATTGTATTCATCGATGATATCCTTATTTATTCGCGTAGTAAGGAAGAGCATGCAGAACACCTAAAGGCTATACTAACACTGCTCAGAGAAGAGAAATTATACACCAAATTTTCCAAGTGTGATTTTTGGATTGAGAAAGTACAATTTCTTGGGCATGTTATCGACAGTAAGGGTATTCATGTTGATCCCGCCAAGATCGAAGCTGTTAAAAATTGGGCATCACCTACGAGTCCTACCGAGATACGCCAATTTTTAGGTCTTGCTGGATACTATCGGAGATTTATTGAAGGTTTTTAAAGGATTGCTAAACCTTTGACCGAGTTAACACAAAAGAGGAAGAAGTTTGACTGGGAGAGGAACAAGAATCGGCATTTCAGTTTTTGAAGCAGAAGCTTTGTGAAGCACCGATATTAGCATTACCCGAAGGTAGTGAGGACTTCGTGGTATATTGTGACGCATCAATCCAAGGTTTGGGTGCCGTATTGATGCAAATACTTAAAGTAATCGCTTACGCTTCTAGAAAACTTAAACCCCACGAAGAGAACTACACAACTCATGATCTAGAGTTGGGAGCGGTAGTATTCGCTCTTAAGATCTGGAGACACTACCTATATGGAACCAAGTGTACGGTTTTCACCGATCACAAGAGTCTTCAGCACATTTTAGATCAAAAGGAGTTGAACATGAGACAACGTCGATGGCTAGAGTTATTAAGTGACTATGATTGTGAGATTCGTTATCACCCGGGGAAGGCAAATGTTGTAGCAGATACCTTGAGTCGAAAGGAACGACTTGGACCCCTCAGAGTTAGATCATTGGGTATGACAATTAGATCACCACTTCCGTCTCAAATTCTTGAAGTTCAAGCTGAGGCCCTTAAGGAAGAGAATATGTCGGTAAGTGTTTGACCTGCTCAAGAGTAAAGGCTGAACATCAAAAACCATCCGGTCTCTTGATTCAACCAGAGATACCAATGTGGAAATGGGAAAGGATTACAATGGATTTCATTACGAAATTACCCAAGACATCGAGTGGGTTTGACATTATTTGGGTTATTGTCGATCGTCTCACGAAGTCAGCATACTTTTTACCAATCCAAGAGACTGATGATATGGACGTTCTCGCACGTTTGTACCTAAAGGAGATAGTTTCCCGGCATGGAGTGCCGATTTCGATTATCTCCGACCGAGACAGCCGTTTCACGTCTAACTTTTGGCGATCTTTACAGAAAGCCTTGGGAACTAAGTTAGATATGAGTACCGCTTACCATCCACAGACTGATGGTCAAAGTGAAAGGACTATACAGACCCTAGAGGACATGCTTAGGGCATGTGTGATTGATTTTGGAAAAGGCTGGGATAAACACCTCATATAACAACAGTTATCACGCTAGTATTAAGGTTGCACCGTTTGAAGCACTTTATGGAAGAAAGTGTAGATCACCAGTTTGTTGGGCTGAGATTGGAGATGTTCAACTCTCAGGTCCCGAATTGATTCTTGAAACCACCGAGAAAATAGTAAAGAATAGGCAACGACTACAAGCCGCTAGGGATCGGCAAAAGAGTTATGCCGATGTGCGAAGGAAACCAATAGAGTTTCAAGTTGGAGACAGGGTCATGCTTAAGGTATCACCTTGGAAAGGGATGATTAGGTTTGGAAAACGTGGAAAGTTAAACCCAAGATACGTTGGACCCTTCGAGATCATTGAAAGGATCGGTCCCGTGGCGTACAAACTTGAATTACCTGAGGAACTCAGTAGAGTAAACAACACCTTCCACGTGTCAAATTTGAAAAAGTGTTTATCGGATGAAACCCTGGTGATTCCGTTGAAGGAGATCAGAATGGACGATAAGTTGAACTTTATTGAGGAACCCGTTGAGATTATGGATAGGGAGGTCAAACGACTTAAGCATAGTCGCATTCCCATTGTTAAGGTCAGATGGAACTCTAAGAGAGGACCCGAGTTCACCTGGGAGCGCGAGGATCAAATTCGTGCCAAATACCCGCAACTATTTGATGAGACAACCCCGAGCACCGATTCAACTTTGGATTCCGGGACGAATCCAATCTAACGGGTGGGTACTGTAATACTCCGTAAAATCCCAAGTCATTTATTAATGCTAATTATCGATACTATTCTGAACTAAGCCATTTTTGCGGGCTAAGTTGAAATTTTCATATGAGACACCGTTTGTTTGACACCCGATTATGTTTTGTCACCTGATATCACCCGATTGTCACTCTTGGATGTCACCCAATGAGGTTAATACCAGTAACTCCCACTTGCGACCCGACCCCCTGATTGGACACCGATATATTATTAATATATATGTAACGAAATATATATTAATTATTACGAACTATTATCACTATGTATATATAAGTGTGTGTGTATATATATATATATATATATATATATATATATATATATATATATATATATATATATATATATATATATATATATATATATATATATATATATATATATATATATATACGACACCGTTTATATTTTCATGGTTTTCACGAACCGACACCGATACCGAAACTAAAGTACGATAGCACTAGTCACCGACACCCTATTTTTTGTTTGGGCCGCATGTCACCTAAGCCCAAGTTTTCTTTCTTTTCTTTTCGCTTTACTGCTGGGCCGAGCACAACCATAAGCCCAACAAATCCATTTGTTTCTTTGTTTTCTTTTGGACCGAGAATTCACAAGCCTAATGGCTATTATGATTTTCTTTCTTTTGCGTTGCATGGCTACCAAACGAGCTCAGCTCGTGCACAATCTAAATATTCACACGTTTTCTTTCCTTGGTTCCCTACACACTCGACACCAAACACACCATCCCTTTGACTTTGTTTCATGCGTGAGAGTGCAACCAAAACTAGACAATGAGCCACCCTATGTAGCCGTCGAACCTTTGGTTATTCACAATACACATTAAGGTTTCTTTACCCATTAGGTTATGTGCTTCTTAAACACTAACACAAGCATTAAACAAATCCATCTAGTACACATGCATGCCCCTAACTCTTGTGTTAGACCATTTTAAAATGAATCATAGCCTCCAAGCTCTTACAACTCGACATGACTACATAAGTGAAACGAGACAATCTTGTCTCAAGAGAGGGAACAAGTCGCATGGAGTTTGTGCATACATGAAACTAGCTAACCACCAAGATCACACTATAAAAGCCACATTAAATGCAAAATTACTCACACCCTCAAGTTTCACCAAATATCTCAAGTCACAAAACTCTCCTATCTCTTTTGGCTGCTATCGAGAGGATCTAGGGCACACACACAAGATTTTGGGTTAAGAGCGAGCTGGGTAGCAAGTATTGGAGCAAGGGTCACTATTCGAAGGGTACTAGTTTGCTCGTTTTCTTGTCTTGGTCACACGAACTCCCCACCATCTTTTGGTGTTGTAAGTCATCGCTTCCTATTTCATTTCCTACTCTACTAAATTCATGCATATCACATTTATTTCACACGATACATATCTCGTTATACTAATAACTATATACATGTAAACACACTTCGACACCCCTAGGATAAGGCTCACGATTTCATTTTTACACGTACTACGCCCATATATTTTTCGATGTCCAAATTCTTCGACCCAAGCTTTACCAAATTAACGACACATGCAAGCCATACTCGACCTAATGCTACGTGAACTAAGCCTAAACCAAATCATAGTCGAGCACCCTTTTTATACAAACTAAACGCCACTGGGCCTAGGTTGGGCTAACGAGCCCATACACATTTTCAAAAAAGGATATTTTCGATTTAGAGTTTAGAAAATGGCGAGATACATATGACTTTCAAAACTGATTTTAAGGATTGTTATAAGTTGTAAATGCTATATTTTATGGTACCAAAAAGTTCTTTTTTCAACCACTTAACCAAGGACTATTTTTGCAAAAAGTGGCGTTAAAGGACTAAAAGTGAAATATCATGAAAACTTTCGGATTAAATTTAAAAGTTGTTGATTTTGACTAAAATTGAAGGGTAGAAACTGTAAAATTCGAAAGGTCAAGGTAAAAGTGTAAAAGTTATATCAAGGACTAAAAATGTAATCGTTTTTTACCAAAGGGAAAAAAGTGTAACTTATTTAAAGTTAAGGGTAAATTTGCACCAAGATATTTTATTAGATAATTATTTTATAATAAAATCCTGTATATATAAATATATATACTTTGTAACTTAAAAATAAATATGTAACTTTACTAAAAATATTTAATTATAAATATTTTTAACGATATTATTTTCACAAAGGAATTAACGTCTATTGAACACCGGTTCGTGTCAACGATACAAATAACTACGTAAAGTTATTTTGGGATATATTAAAACACCCGAATGGTTATCACCGTACACGAGACATGCCACATGTCATTTACGAATCAAATCTAAGACACCAATGACTATATATATATATATATAGGTCGCAAGTCGGAGGAATGTCATTGCTAGTTGTAGTAGTACACCATCATTTTTGAGCACCGTTGTGATTCACACACACCTGTCAGATGAGTTCATGGTCCCACATTTTAATTGTTTTTAAACTCCGTGGGGAGATACATGCTATAAATCGAACACAAGTATTTTTTTGTATGCTGTTACCACCTGATATTGCCTAAGTTGACACCTGTGCTACAAGTCCCTCATATCACGAACCTTAATCACTTGCGAGTGAGCGCGAATATAGTTGATAGATCTATTGGAATGGCAGCCCACCTCTGTCAAGGTGATCACTTGGCAGGAGGTGTGCTATATTCGAGGTACCATGGAAATTTGGCACATTTCCTGTCACCGAGGGCCCCTTGTGTCATTTACATCCTCTGTGGTGTAGGTGATTGTTATTATATTTATGATATGTCGAATCAATGTTAAGGCTTGCGTTTCGTGAGGCTTAGGAGCAATATTTCACCAGCTTAGTCAAGACCTGTCTATTTTGGCTTGTTTATTTCAAATGCTTGACTTGTGTTCACACTATTATTATTTAAACTACTATGGATTCACTCAACCTTTGTGTTGACTTTTAAGCATGTTTATCTCAGGAAATTAGCAAGCATGGCGGCACGGAGCTGGCATAAGGGCACACAGGACCTCCCTTGTTATTTCAATAATTATATAATTCTTTTCAAACTCATCACTTATTTTACGAAACAATTAACATTTTGAAAAAATGTTTGTAACTCTGACTATTTGAGTTTTCATGGAATGATATTGACTATCTTTTGAATTGTTTTCTATGAGTATGACTGTGTACTAAACTGTAATGACCCCGATTAGACTTCCGCTGCTTATCAAAATTTCGGGGTGTTACAAGAACCAACAACGTGTTGTTGGTAAATTTTGGGAACCAACAATGGTTTTTAACAACTTGATTTTGATTTCACACCTTATTACATGTCATTCGTTTGTCATTCATCCCTTTTTTTGTGAGTGAGTGTATTTTTTGTGGTGTACTTTGTGGGATCCAATAAGTGTTAGTATTGTTTTTTTGTTAGGAATGATATTTTAGTTATTAATGTGTTATTTGGCGGGGTGATAAGATGGGGCTGAGATAAGACGAATAAGGTATTGTTGGTGTCTCCCACATCTAGAAATAAAACATTTGTAAGTGTTATCAGTATCTATATTCTATAACTTTACATCCAGAAATAAAACATTTGTAAGTGTTATCGCTATCTATATTCTATAACTTTATTGTAATTATTGCAGATTCTATAGATATTTACCACAATCATACTAAAAATAAATTATTATTTTTTGGTGCAGATACTAGAAATATATTTTAAAAAACCGTCTTGCTTTGTATCTTTGTATGTCGACCAAAATCTTTTACCCCCTTTAAATGTTGCTTTAAGTGACTTTTTGAGGTAAATAAATCGAAGGCGTATCATAGGATAAGATTAAGGTGGGAATTAAACCTTAATTAACAATTATATTGTTAGTCCATGTCAAAAATGGCAAGCTATATTAGGGGCAATTTCATATCTCCTCTTCTTTTATTTAGAAATTTCATATATACTCAAATATGCATTAAAAACATTGTACATTATGTATTCAATACTTGCACTTTGGGTATATATAAAATTAATCTTAAAAGTAGGGTGATATATGAAATTAATCGTTTATATTATCCTTTTTTTTAATTAAAGTGTGTTTGTTACTCCAAATCATTTACAGGTAGCTTATGTTGGTCAAGAATTACAGCCAAATGTTTTTTAAATGGTAAGGATCCAATCAGAAATAAAATTAAAATAAGAAGTATGAGAAGAAACCACAACCGTACATTTCAGATGCATCTACAAATATAGATGCATCTCCTTTTAAATTTTTCCTCTTATTTGAAATGTGTGGCTGAAATTTCTTCTTATTCTTCTCATTTCAGATTTTCTTCTCACTAAATATCTTCTCGTGAGTTTAGTAACTGGCCAAGCTTCGCTGCGGTTTTATCATTCGAAAAAATCAAATTGAATCTTACTTGTACGTAATTATCCAAACTAAATTCATAAGATGTACAAATTTATACTCTTAATTACACTTTGTTATTATACTAGTATTGGATATTCAAAATATATTAGCGTTTCAAATCTAGTTTCTCCATGTATATATTCTTTCCTGAATGAATATATGTAATTTTTAAAATTTACAAGGATATATATATATATATATATATATATATATATATATATATATATATATATATATATATATATATATATATATATATATAGGGGAACTTTCTTACAAGAATCATTTTATCTGCGAGAACTGAGAGAACCACAAAAAATATGCATGCACGCCTTTTAAAATAAAATAAAAATACATGCAAATCATCAATAATCGTAAGCATCCACCTATGTTCTTCAATATCATTATGAACTCATCATCTTTTTTTCACAAAAACCGTACCCACGGCCGCAATATTGTCGTTGCATGTCTTATAAGAACATACATGCACACCTTCAAAGAAAAATTTTGTATTTTCAATTTCTTATCAAATTCTTTAGAACAACTATGTTTTTTTTAAAACATATATGCAAAAATAATTTTTTTTTTTTTGAAAGGCAAAAATAAAATTTATTGAAGGCGTGCATGTATGTTTTTGATGGTTCCCTCAGTTCTCGCAGTTTAAATGATTCTCGTTTGAAAGTTACACTATATATATATATATATATATATATATATATATATATATATATATATATATATATATATATATATATATATATATAAGCCCTCTTTTTTAATGATAACCACTAAAAAATATAATTGATATTAAAAACATTTAGTGACTATAACCGAACGGGGTAGAGCTTTTCTAATGAATAGTAATTAATGTATAATTAAAGACATTGTAAACTTGCAAAACTTAACAAAGCAAATAATTAGTGTCATAGTGTAATGAGGAAAAAAAGTACATGTTTGGATAGTAAACTTGCAATTATTGGTTAAAAATGACTCGGTATATGAATTAGCAATTAAGTCTTCTTCTGTTAGTAACTTTTAACTATTTAAACAGTAAATTACATTACTATTGTCGTTGTATTGCAGATAGAGCGTAGCTAAGTTGTTTAGGCGGGGTTATCGTTCGAACCCCCATGAGTAAGTCCACATTATGAACAAGCCAGTCGATTGTAAGCCAATTAACGTTGTCAGATATCAATCTTTTGCCACATAACTACTGTCGTAATACTTAATTTTTTAATAACATAAGTTTTAGCTCAAAAAGGAGAGATTATGGGCAGATCCAAGATTATAAGTTACTAGATGCACAATTTTTTTACAAGTATAAAAGAAGTAAAAATGAATCAAAAAGTACAATTTAATTAACAGTATTGATTGACATGCCTAACTGGTAAGCATAAATGTATGCCTAATCTTATGTGAAAGCTTTGACGCCAAAAAGACTCACTTTTCACAAATCAATAAATCATTGTCATGCTAGACACAAGTTCAGTCATACTTTTAGACATCACATTCTATTTTTTATTTTTTTTCATTAAAACTAGTAAGTGAACTAACAAGGCAATGTAGTTCTTCTTACATATTGGCTGACTAACTAAAAAAGACATGTATTTGTGCGACATGTATTTGCCGCTTAGAAGATTCTGGAAGTTTGTGGAAATTCGATGATACTTGCCGCTTAGTGTAAGTTTTTGTTAAAATTATTGATTTCTTCTTACATATTGGCGAACTAACAAGGCAATGTATTTCTTCTTACATATCGAAGAAATCAGTAATTTTAACGAAAACTTACACTAAGCGGCAAATATCATCGAATTTTCACAAACTTCCAGAATCCTCTAGGTCCGCCTCTGGCAGAGATTATGGTGTCACCATAAATCGAAAATGATATTGCAACTTGTAAAGTGTTTTTTATTACAACAATCAATGAATTAAGCACTTCATTAATTACGTCATAGACGACATGGGCCAAACTAATATCTTCGTTATGTTGGTACAATAACATTGCTACTTTTTTAATATTAAAAGACACATCCAAATATTACTTTGACTGCATAGTTAGACTGTGAAAGTGATCATGCATGGTCATGGTCAACAAGCGTGTGATGACCACTAAAACCTAATTAGCACAAATAAATTTAGATAAGAAAACTATAAACCTAGGTCGACCATTTAATATTTAAAAATATGAATGACAGCAAACAAGAGAAACGAATAGTAATAATTCATTCAATTAGAATGTTTATTCCGTTCTCCTGTCTTTCCACAGATTTATACATGAATTAAGGGTTCGTTTGGTTTATATGTGAGTTTGGATTAGGATTTAGATTTGAATTTGGTTTTGACGTAGGAGAAAAAAAAGTATTTTATTAAAATTAAAATTAAAATTAAAATTAAAAGTATTATTTAAATATTAAAAGAGTGTATATATGTGAGAAAGATAGAAAGATGTATAAAAAATAAAAGTGAGAAAAAATATAATTAATTAAAACCCACTTAAACTCACCTCATTTGCCTACCATGGGTTATGTAAGCCCTTTCATACTTTTCAAATCCAAACCTTCCAACAAAACAATTCAATTTAAGATACAAATCAAAACCAATCTCAAATTACGAAAGTCTGCTCCTATCAAATCAAGTTATCAATATCAACACTATTTTTTCACTTTACAAATCTCTACATGACGAGCAAAATTGTTTCCTCGTATCTCTCTTTCCTCGCCACTTTTGTTAATTTATAATAATAAAAAGTAAATGGCAAGTAAAATTGTTTGCTCGTGTATCTCTTTTGTTCGCTACTTTTAAAACAATGAAATTACATATTAAATGAACCAAATAATTATTAATTAAAAAAAAGAAAAAGATTGAGAGACCTAAAAGAGATGACTAATTTTGTGTCTAACTTATGTGTCATTACTTGATTGGATTGTGAAGAAGTGGGTCCGGTTTATACAACTAATGAATTGATGCCACACATATTTAGGCACAAGTTTTAGGTGTACCAATCATTTCTTTTAAAAAAAACATACATGCCAAGCAAAATTATTTGCTCATGTATCTCTTTTTGCTCGCTACTTTTAAAACAATGAATTCAATTATTAAAAGAACCAAATGAACCATATAACGTGCATGTTTTATTTATTTGTTTGACTTGCTAATACGTATACTCATACATTAACCCAATGAATTTAGTTTTTCATCTACACATCAATCTTTATCACCCTCATCCTTTTAGATTTTTTGAGATAAATTAATACATTTCAGATAAGATGTCATAACAGTTTTGTATTTTTACCCAAACAATAAACAAACTTTTTAAATGGATGAAGAGCAGAGTATTTTGCTTGCGACTTGCTTATTTCTTAACATGGAATAGCTAGCAAAATGGATAGAGAGCAAAGTATTTTGTTTGTATAGTACGGACTAAACAAAACCTATAACGTAAAACTGTAAGACCAGGATCATTTTGGAAAATTATAGATTTTGACACAAATTTACATTATGCATCGAAAATTCATAAAGTTCCCGTGACCCCTTTGGTCCACCCCTAGACTATGGTATTCTTAAAAGCAAGGTTGTCAGGATCGGATCCTACCTAGGATCGTTTTCGGCTTCACAAGATCGTAATCGAAGGATCGGATCGGGACCGTAAGATCATATGAAAATGTATACATTTTTGTATAACGGTTGTAGTTTTGTACTTTTATATATTTCTAGATAATATTTTATATTATAAACGAATCTAAATGGATAATAAAAGAAAAAAGTTAGAAGTTCAAGTACCGTTGTGATAGAATATTAAGAAACATGAGCTTTGAGTAAAATGAGATCATTTACGATCTTACGATCCTACATCGATCTTGCTCCACTTGAGATAAAAACATGGGCTTGTAGTAGGATCGGATCGTAACAATCCAATGCTACAATCTTGCGTGCGATCCTACGATCCTAGACAGATCTTGATTAAATTCAGATCCTACTACGATCTTGCTCATTTTTTATATGTAGCATCGTAGGATCGTACGATCAGAATCGTGATTTTGACAACCTTTGTAAAAAGCACGGAACGGGTAGAGTTCGATAGATATTTATGCCTAAGCAGTATTATTGTAGGCTGTAAAAGTAAAAACAAGTGATGTACATCTTATAAAGTGTAAATTAGTGCTTGTACTGCTAACTTCAATATATCTATTTCCCATTTAGTGGTGCTTTATCTCTCGTTTTCAAGTCTTTTAAACAAATGAGTAGATTAAAGTTATAAGTCTGTAAAAAGATCATTCTAATATATATTATTGGATTTCAGAATCACTTATTAAACAGTAAGTAAACGTAAATATCTTCGATATGATATGATTCAAGATCTCCAATCTTGTGTACATAATTATATCCTACGTCCACAATAATATGCTATTAGATATTTCCTTATAAAATATCTAGACCTCGAATAGTGACGAAATCAGGGTGGGTTTTGAGACACCTATGAATTTTTGGAGCGTGGTGTTATTTTTTGTAATAAAATCTCTATTTTTCGTAAATGCATCTAGTCCAAAGAAATTGTGTTTCCGTTCTTATTTAGTTTTCCTTAAATGCAAATGGTCAATTTTTGATTATTTAATTTTAATAGTTCACTAGATCTCATTGTCATTTCTAGAACTTACATATAAGAATATCATCTTTTGTCTTTTCGATCATCCTTGAATTCTACATAACATAGAGCCAAACAATATATTCCTAATCTTTGTTTTAACAAATTGTCTGAATAAGTTATAACTTTTCTAGAATCAAGAAGAAAAAGTTGCAGGCCAAAATGCCAAATTAATAAACCGCTTTATATCCATATTTTACATATGCAATAAAATATATGTGACTTGACATTCTATAATTCAAAGAAATGAATCTTTGGGTTATTTGCTAATCTTTGCAATATAATTCCAAATGACAACTCACTATTTTTGTAAAGTAAAAAAGTAATCCTAGGTTAGAAAATTCACTCATTAAAATGTTGTTCATAAAGTGGCGCACCGAATATCAAAAGTTACGAGATGCTTTTTAAATTTTTAAAAAGACGAGTTTTAACAAAAAAATCTAGAGACATGGTGTACTTAAGACAAATCGATATTTTCTTTTTTTATCAAATTTTACACTATAGAAGAAATTTTTTTGTGGTTCACGGAAAGCCCTCAGCCTCAGGGGCGGAACCAGAAAGTTGTATTCGAGATAACAAACTTTGATAATTTTTATAAACTGCATTACAAATCGGTTTGTTAGATGGCAAGTTACAAAAATAGACAAATATTTTAAGAGAAGTGATAGGATTAAAAAAAAAAAAAAAAATATATCCCACAAAATGATGTGGCAGAAAATGATTGGTTAAATAAGAGAGGAGAAAGAGAAAGCACATCAATGAGCCGCTGACACATCAACTTGTGAAGCTTTTTGTAGAATTTTAATAATTTTTTTGGTGATCCTATCACTTCTCATATTTTAATAATTTTCCGCTACAATTTTTTTTGCTAAAGGTCACGTGTCCACAATGCCTCCTCCTGTATCCACTAGGCCACCACAGGTTGTAATAATTAACAAATATATCATGTTGTACTCGATCTATCGTACAATGAATTGAAGAGATGGTGTTCATGTACAAATCCCATTAACCCAATCTAGCTAGCATTAATCTATTGTATTTTTTATAAGATACGATTGTGATTTATGACCATAATAAGTAATTAGTTCCTGAACACCTGCATGAATCTCATTAGCTACTACTAATATTTAATTAGCATAATGTATTAAAAACTCGTATGCTAGCTCTAGTGACGCATTTTGTCTCCATGTAGTACGTGGCCCAAATGTCACATTCAACATATATACTCTTTAGATATGCTCAACAATGCATTGAACATGTCACCTTATTCCATAACAAGTTCTTATTACCCAAAACACCCTTCAATGATTTTCAAATCTTGGTTCATTTGAAACGGGGGAGGTTTTACCCAGGGTTTAAGTCTCGCAAGAGACAAAAAAATCCATGTTTTCCTTCTAGTGTGAAGCCGTGAATTCTAATGGTTTCCTTTCGTGGGTCTCTTCTAGTTCGGGTCTCGGGGCCTACCCATTTGGATGGTTTAACTCGGGGGGTCGGATTTCAACTGTGAAAAAAAAAAAAAAAAAAAAAAAAAAAAAAAAAAAAAACTAGGGTCATTTGAAGGGTATTTTAGTAAATTTAGATCCATTCAATCGGATAGTGTTGTGAGATATATCATTATGCTAGCTTTATATATAGAAAGAAAGATTCATGGTTTGATAGGGACTCTTGATAAAGAGTTTTTAGTGGTATAAATACATGGCTAGTCAAGAAGGATTAAGTACACAAAGGTAGCTAACAGTGCCTAAATCAATAGATAATCATTTAGGTACTAAGGTACGTACTTAATGTACTATCAAGGAGTCATGAGTGGGGTAGAAGAGAAGTGGCGAAAAGGGCCGTGGACGGCTGAAGAAGATCGTTTGCTCGTTCAGCATGTCAACGTGCATGGTGAAGGACGATGGAATTCCGTGGCTACCCTTGCCGGTACTAGTGTGATTCACGTACTTGTTTGTGAAAGATCAATGAGTTTTCGATATGTTACTTGACTAGTATATATATGTCTTTGTGTCATTGTAGGCCTCAAAAGAAATGGAAAAAGTTGTAGACTAAGATGGGTGAACTACTTGAGACCGGACCTTAAGAGAGGTCGAATTACCCCTCAAGAAGAAGCTCTCATTCTCGATCTACATGCTCGTTGGGGCAATAGGTGCGTAAAAGTATCATATAGCTAGTTTGCTCTTTTAGAAACTCGTATAATATGATGTCCTTATATGATCAATGATATATGGTTTAGATGGTCAACAATTGCAAGAAGCTTGCCAGGAAGAACTGATAACGAGATTAAGAACTATTGGCGAACTCATTTCAAGAAAAGGAGTAAAGGGCCCTCAGATGAATCAACGAAGCTGAAAGCACGGTTACTAAAGAGACAAAAGTTCCAACAAGAACAACGACAACGACTCATGATGCAACAAAATGAAGCTGACATGAAAAAGGTAATGGCGTTGTTGCTTGAAGAAAATGAGAACAAAGTGGGACACATGCCACTCGCCGAGGAACACCAAAGTTTGATCAATCCGATGGTATTGCTCAATGGTTGTTACGATTCATCTAATATGCCCGTGACCCCCATGAACGAAGACGTTGGTATATGGGATGGCTTGTGGAACTTGGATGAGGTTCATGGTCCTAACTTTTGTGCTGCAAGAGCTAGCTAGCTAGCAAGTGTTTTGAGTTTTGACCTCTTAGCTTGTACTATGTTTTTGGGATTATGTTCATGGTCCTAACTTTTGTGCTACCAAAGCTAAGCAACAAAGAGTTATGACCTCTTAGTTCTTAAGTTTTTGGCTAAATAGCCACATTTCTGTAGCACTTTATATTATGGTAATGACAAAACTCAAGTTAAAATAGAAAATAACTATACATGTTTCAGCACTTAAACGATAAGTACTAAACATCCATAAACTCTAAACATATAGATAAATGTTACATATCTAATATGACAAGAATGAGAAGGATTCTAGCCACACTTTCAAATAAGAAGGAGAATTTTAAAGAGCGATGCATCTATTTTGATAAATACGTCTGAAATGTGTAGTTTTGGTTTCTTCTCACTCTTCTCGTTTTATTTTTTTCACATTTGATCCGAAATCTAGATATGTGTTAATTATCCTTTTTTAAAATCTATGAGTGCAAATATGAAAGTTTAATTCACAGCTGGCTCTTAAGTAATTGATATAGACAAGCATTTTAAATTGCATATAAACAAGTATTTTAATTTTTTTTACCAAATCATTAGTATCGTGAAATATCTCTTACACTCATCAGCTGGCAACTTTCAAAGTTTGATTATTGCTCAACGAACTTACCAATACAATAATGTTTTTTTTGTTAAAAGTTTAAAGCATGTAAGTGGGCTTATTTATAGAGCATTTTTAAACTGGGCTTATGTTGGGCTTATTTAGAGAACCCAATTACCATCTCTCTGTTGTGGGCTTGTAGCTGCCCAATTTCTCAAACCTTACAACTTACAAGAGTGCATTTTTTTTTATTTTTTTTTAAGTGCAAAAAGTATTTTATACTCGTATTGATTTTCAACTCTTACTTACTTTGGTTTTTACTAGATGTCATATTTTGGTTTTCCTGCATAAATCATTTGAAAAGGTCAGATTTCTAACTGAAATGTACCCAGCTTGACTGAAATACCACATACGCGATTATCCGAGAATCTTTTATATAATTAAAAAAATAAAATAAAAAAAAAAATCTGAAAGGAGGTTTTGACATTTTAAAAAACGAAATCATACAATATTCGGTAAAAATTAAATTAAATATTTTTATTTTAAAAGATGTTAAACTAAATAAAAAGTTAAAATATTTCTTGGCAAAACTTTACAAAAAATGTATGAAAAATGTAGTAGTAGTTTGGATGTACAAGTTGGCAGTAGAAATATGAATAAGCACCTGTTACAATCTCAATCTTGTGTCTTAACTTATGCCTTTGAGACTTATAGCCAGTTGAGTTGTCATAATACATAGTTGTCATATAGGAGACCTGGGCTCAGTATTGTCTGAATGTAAGGTTGAGACAGCCGGGTCTCAACATGCTTTTTTCTAGCAACGAATGAGGAGCTGAATTCGGGCAAATTTCCGTCACTCCATGATAAATATGCCTAGACTCTCCTCCGAATATCAATACATCTCCTGAATTTAACCAAACCTCTTTCGTCACATCTTTACGAGGACCATATAAGAATCGGGCAGAGTCACCAATAGAGATGGAAACCACAGGCAATCGTTTGTCTAAACTATCTGAGCTCTCATCGCGGTCCTGCATTGCAATTTTTAAATATATAAACATAAATTATACAGAATACGTATTATAAGCTGCTAGCTTGAACTAGAGGAGGCAGCCGCGGTTTGATCCACGTTGAAGGAAAAATTATCAGATTATCTCAAGAAACATACTAGCTAGCCGCACCCAGAGTCCAGACCATCCCTTATGACCCACATTAAAGATTTTTTTTTTTCTACTTCTTTACAAATAACGTTTGTATAATTATAATAAAATTACACTACACGTTTGGACATTTCTACATGAATGATAAAACATTTTCTTGTCAGTACCAAATGATGACGAGACATAACAAAAAACTTGCGAAAATAAGGTAAAAAAAAACAAACCTGATGAAGACCAAGCCTATCACTGGTCGTATAGAAATTGACGATACAAATGTCTGGTTGCATTGAGGGAATTGGATCCTCTTCTTGAGCTTTTTGAAGTGCAGTTTTAGCGAATGAAAGGAACTGATCAGGAATTGGTGGTGCTTCAGAACAGTCACTTCTACGTGCATCATACTTTTCATGTGGGTCCCAGTTTCGACCAAAGCACATCATATGTAATTTTTCCCCCCCGGCTTGGTAAAATCCCCCACGACCCTTGCCAAATTCTTGACATATATTCACTATTTTAACCTGTAAGTATTATGTTAGATTTTATCAAACATGTAAGCAAAATAGCGAGTATGCATTGTACTTGTACTTGAAATATATACAGAGAAAAACGATATAAGTTGGCTTTTGTCTTGAAAAAGGCTAAAACCATAGATTCTTTTTAATCTTTTCCGTGACAAATGAAAGCAAAGTAAAAATGGTTAAGCCAAAACATTAGCTCATGGTACGGTGAAATTAAGTGATGCTTTATCTTTAATGGGTCAAACGAGCAAAAATGCGCCCATACTAATATTTTGGGCAGTTTGACTATGGGCGCAATCTAGACAGAAAATGTTTTGGGCCGTTTGACCCATACTAAAAAATTTACCCGTTTTGATCTATTTGCGTCCTTTATGTTATGATGATATGTGTATCACTATCAGGTAGGAACTTATGTCGTTTTGTGGATAACGGATAAGAACATTCTTATCTACGCAGTGAAAGAAGTTCTCGGATCAAATGCCTGGATCTTATGATGCGGATAAGAAGTGAATCAACAATTTTATGAAAGAATAAATCATTGAAATACTACCTGATCATCGATGCTAATAAATTTCTTCAAGAGAACCATTCCTGTTACAAAGTTTAGTCTCTATATTAGCTTATTGTTAAGTCCACGGGTCTTAGTGTTAATGTTTAGTCGTCATAGCTTAAAGAGTCGGTTTGGTTGGCTTGTGTCCCAAGCCCAACCCGTGTCCTTGTAACAGCCGACTATGAGTCTTGTTAGAGTCGGTTTACCCTCCCCCTCATCTCTATAAAAGGAGGTGAGGGGGGGACGGATTTGGTACGCATTCTTTCAATACTAATCAAGGAAACGATTAGGGTTACTTACTTGTGCATACTTCTTACTTTTCTGTCGAATATAACAACTGCTGGTGTGTGTCTTCTTCAACGATCGGAGTTATCCGCTCTAGTAATCAGGGTTGTAGGTTGTCGATTCCTACAAGTGGTATCAAGAGCCCAGGTTCGCGGGGTTTCGTTGGTTATCTAGGACCGATCGAGAAGGGTTTTTCTTGGTGTTCGGATTCGTGGACGTCAAGGAGCAGCAAGGGTATCGACAGTTAAGGGATCTTGAGTTCTTCGATTGTCCGGGTTTGTGACAAGGTGTAGAAGACTTAAGGTGTTGTTGGTTTTTGATCGACAAAGGTTGTGTTGTTTTTTTTGGATCTGGTTTTCGTTTGTTGTGGCGGCATACAGGAAACGAAGAAGACAGATCTGCTTTTGTTATAAAAGAAAAAGTCAACACAACTTTTTATAATAAGACCATATACTCCGTATTTAATACTTGGGTTCTTTTGTTTTATTTATAAAACAAAAGGTTATTTTAATTAAGAGGGTATTGCACAAGGACTTTATTAGTTTGTGATTGTGAAGGTTTTTTACAAGGTTTAGCAAATTAATAAAGGGATTAAAGAATGACGGGAGCCAAGTTTGAAATCGAGAAATTCGACGGAACTGGTGATTTCGGGTTATGGAGAGTAAAGATGCGTGCTTTATTAATCCAACATGGATGTGAAGCAGCTCTGGAGGTTTTACCCGCGGATATGGATGCTACAGCGAAAGCTGAGCTAAACAAGAAAGCTCATAGTGCCATGATTTTGTGTTTAGGTAACAAGGTTCTGAGAGAGGTTACCGGGGAGACGACTGCAGCGGGGGTTTGGTCCAAGCTTGAGACTTTATACATGACAAAGTCCTTGGCCAATAAGTTGTACCTAAAGAAGAAGTTGTATACTTTCTACATGCCGGCTGGACGTACGATTTCCGAGCATATAGATGAGTTCAACAAAATCGTTCTTGATTTAGCAAATATTGAGGTAAAATTCGAGGATGAAGATCTTGCTTTATTATTACTCACTTCTTTACCAGCATCATACGAACACTTTGTGGATACCTTGCTTTATGGACGGGAAGCTTTGACTTTGGAGGATGTGATGGCCACACTGAATTCAAAGGAAATCAAAGAAAGATCTAAGGCGAAGGGGGATGATGGTGAAGGGTTATATGTGAGGGGAAGAACTGATCGCAGGAATTCGCATCAGTCTAGGGGAAAGTCAAGATCGAAGTCTCGAGGTGGAAGACTCAAGTGCTTTATTTGCCAATCTGAGGAGCACTTAAAGAGAAACTGTCCAAAGAATAATCGCAAGAAGTCAAATGGTTTCGTCAAGAAAGAAGATCAGCCAAGCTCCAGTGGTTCGATTTATGACGGTTCTGAGGTGATGATGGTGATGAGTGCAGAGGCTCTGCTAGATTGGATCATGGATTCAGGAGGTTCTTATCACATGACACCGAGGTTAGATATATTTTTTGATTTTCTGGAATGCGATGGGGGCAGGGTACTGTTGGGTGACAACAGGGAGTGCAAGATCAGAGGTATTGGCAAGGTAAGGGTGCAACTGAAAGATGGGTCAAGTTTTGTATTACACAATGTCAGGTATATTCCTGAATTGAAAAGAAACTTGATATCGCTGGGAACTCTTGAAAAAGAGGGATATACCGTAAAAATGCAGTCGGGCAAAATCAAGGTGATTAATGGTTCTAGGGTTGTTTTATCTGGAACTCGAAGGGATAATTGCGTATACTCTTTGGATGGCCATGCAGTGGCGGGTGAGCTTAATGCTAGTGTTGAAGAAAAAGACAGTCTTGCGCAGGTTTGGCATAAAAGACTGGGACATATCAGTGAGGCGGGACTTCAGGTGCTAGAAAAGCAGGAGCTGTTTGGAAAGAAAAGTCTAGGTAAGCTCGATTTTTGTGAGAATTGTGTTCTGGGAAAGTCACATCGAGTCAGTTTCGGTGTAGGAAGGCACACTACTCAGGGAGTGATAGACTATGTTCATTCAGACTTATGGGGTCCGTCTCAGGTGGAATCATTGGGAGGTAAGAGGTACTTCTTATCTATTGTTGATGATTATTCCAGGAGGGTATGGGTTTATATTCTCAGGTTCAAACACGAAGCATTTGGAAAGTTCAAAGAGTGGAAGCAGTTAGTAGAGAATCAGACTGGGAGGACGGTTAAGAAGCTGAGGACAGATAATGGTCTTGAGTTTTGTAATCGGGAGTTTGAGCAGCTATGTAGTGAGAGTGGGATTGCTAGACATTTGACAGTTGCCGGGACGCCGCAGCAGAATGGATTAGCAGAACGGATGAATAGAACTCTCATGGATAAGGTACGCTGCTTATTAATTCAGTCTGGATTGCCCAAGACCTTCTGGGCGGAAGCGACATGTACGGCTGCATATCTTATAAATAGGTCACCATCGACAGCGATTGAGAAAAAGACACCTATGGAGATGTGGTCGGGACATCCAAGTGATTATGGGATGTTGAGGATTTTCGGCTGTGTCGCATATTCACACGTTAAACAAGGTAAGCTCGAGCCGAGAGCGGTAAAATGCGTTCTTTTGGGGTATCCTGAAGGTGTGAAGGGGTACAGGCTATATAGGCTTGATAATGAATCACCTAAAATAGTCACTAGCAGGAACGTGGTCTTCAATGAAAGTGTCATGTATAAAGACACGTTGAAGGATTCTGGTGCAGGTACTGATAAGTCTGTTGAGGAATTACAGGTTGAGGTGGAACTGCAAAGGTTAAATAATCATTCGCTTGAGGAAGATCTGATTGATGGTCAGGAAGATGGCGATGATGAAGATGCAGGGGATCAGGATCATGATCAAACACCGGATCTCACAGATTATCAGTTGGTTCGGGATAGAGAGCCAAGGACAAGAATGAAACCTTTGAGGTTTCGAGATGAAAGTAATATGGCTGCATACGCGTTTGCTGCAGCAGAGGAAGAAGATACTCATGAACCATTGACATACCAGGAGGCAGTTACTTGTAAAGATAGATTTAAGTGGAAAGCTGCTATGGATGAAGAGGTAGATTCTCTGAACAAGAATGAGACCTATGAGTTAGTGGATCATCCAGCTGGGCAAAAGCTGGTGAGCTGCAAATGGCTGTTCAAGATAAAGGAAGGGATTGAAGGTGTTCAAAAGCCTAGGTACAAGGCGAGGGTGGTGGCTCGTGGATTCACACAAAGGGCAGGTATTGACTATAATGAAGTATTTTCGCCGGTAGTTCGACACACATCTATTCGGGTTATACTTGCATTGACTGCGTGTAGAGATTATGAGCTAGAGCAGCTTGATGTAAAGATGGCATTTTTACATGGGAATCTTGAAGAAGTGATCTACATGAAGCAGCCACCGGGTTATGAACAAGGTAACAAGGTATGTTTGTTAAAGAAATCCCTTTATGGTTTGAAGCAGTCACCTAGGCAATGGTATAAGAGGTTTGATGAGTACATGCTGAGCAACGGGTTCAAGCGTAGCAGTTATGACAGCTGCGTATATTACAGGAGTTATGCACCAGGTGAGTATATCTATCTACTGTTATATGTAGATGATATGTTGATTGCTTGTAAAAGCAAGGCTGAGATTGGGTCTATCAAGTCTTTGCTTAAAAAGGAGTTTGACATGAAAGAGCTCGGGGAAGCAAAGAAGATTCTTGGTATGGAGATCATCAGGGATCGGAGTCGCAAGATTCTGAGGGTGTCACAATCCGGGTACGTTTCTAAGATTTTAAATAATTATAGAATAGACAATGGGAAATCGGTTAAGATGCCATTGGGTGGGCACTTCAAGCTGTCGTTGAAGGATTGTCCGGTTAGGGATTGTGATGTTGAAAGGATGAGTAGGGTGCCATATGCAAATGCGGTTGGGAGCTTAATGTACTTGATGGTGTGCACGAGGCCAGACATAGCGTATGCGGTAAGTGTTGTTAGCAGATATTTGGCGAATCCAGGTAAAAAGCATTGGGAAGCAGTGAAGTGGATTTTGAAATATTTGCGGGGTACTGCAAACGTGGGTTTGGTGTATGGGACAAATCGTGGCAACCATGTGGACGTAACAGGTTTTGTTGATTCAGACTACGCTAAGGATCCGGATAAAGGTAGGTCAATCACAGGTTACGCGTTTTTAGTACAGGGATGTGTTGTAAGCTGGAAGGCAACGCTACAACACGTGGTGGCTCTTTCAACTACAGAGGCGGAGTATATGGCCCTTATGGAGGCTGTGAAGGAAGCTATTTGGCTAAGGGGACTCTTAGAAGAGTTGGGCGTGGAGCTTAACACTGTTGCAGTTAATTGTGATAATCAGGGCGCGATTCACTTATCGCGGAATCATGTTTTTCATGAAAGGACTAAGCACATCAATGTGCGTTACCACTTTATCAGAGAGGTCTTGGAAGCAAAGACGGTTGAAGTTCTGAAGGTGGGTACTGAACACAATGCTGCGGATGCCTTGACGAAGGTGGTACCTGGACGGAAGTTACAGCACTGCTTGGAGTTGCTGAGTGTCGGAGTAGGCTAATATAAAGCCTAAGGTGGAAATTGTTACAAAGTTTAGTCTCTATATTAGCTTATTGTTAAGTCCACGGGTCTTAGTGTTAATGTTTAGTCGTCATAGCTTAAAGAGTCGGTTTGGTTGGCTTGTGTCCCAAGCCCAACCCGTGTCCTTGTAACAGCCGACTATGAGTCTTGTTAGAGTCGGTTTACCCTCCCCCTCATCTCTATAAAAGGAGGTGAGGGGGGGACGGATTTGGTACGCATTCTTTCAATACTAATCAAGGAAACGATTAGGGTTACTTACTTGTGCATACTTCTTACTTTTCTGTCGAATATAACAACTGCTGGTGTGTGTCTTCTTCAACGATCGGAGTTATCCGCTCTAGTAATCAGGGTTGTAGGTTGTCGATTCCTACAATTCCAGATGGGAGTGTTAAACGTTTCTGCTGCAGTGGATCAATGCGTGACAGTGGATCAAGGCTCCTGTCGAGGATTAAGCTGAATAGTGGAGTCGTGTGACTTGACTGGGCAATACTAGCATCATCATTAGAATTATCATCGTCCCGAGGGCTAGGAGCTGAAGCCTATAGTATCGAATGGGATAAAGTTAAGTTAGAGTTTCATGTTTGAGCATAATTTCGGTACTTAAATTTTTGTTTTAATGTAAAACTTTACACATAATCTCACCTTAACATAAAGGTTTCAAAAATCAACATTGAACATGCATGCAAAAGCTTATTATAGACTAGTAAGTTTTTAAAAACGATTGGTGCTAGTAGATGAAAACAAACCAAAAAATTGTATATAAGTAACCAATGTAAATATTTCCAATGATAAGTCATAAGAGACTATATACTCCATACGTCCCAAAATAATTGTCCAGTTTGAATTTTCAAAGTTTGGTTCAACTTTGACCATAAATATTTTTTTTGGTTATGTAATGAAAAATTATACCATTGAAGCCAAAAGTTCTTTATAGATCTAACTTTTACCACAGAACCTATTAAGCAATCTTAGCCACTCATTTTTTTTTATCAAAATAAAAAAATAAACTTTCCCCTTTTTTTAAAACTTAAATATTTTGCAAATCGTAAATCATCAAGCTACAAAAAAAATACCATCGCGACGAGAATTAAATTATATTTCTATAGACATGCATTGTTATATACTTTCGACGATTTTTTTTTTAATTTCCACCCAGAAAGAATTATATATGATTATTTACGAATCATATATGATTCGTAAAGAATCATATCGTAAAGAATCATATATGATTTGTTTTACGAATCATATATGATTCTTTCTGGGCGGAAATTAAAAAAAAAAATCGTCGAAAGTATATAACAATGCATATCTGTAGAAAGATGATTTAATTCTCGTCGCGATGGTATTTTTTTTGTAGCTTGAAGATTTACCGTTTGCAAGAAATGTTGTTTTGAATAAAAATGTGAAAAATATAAATGGGTGGATATGATTGGTTGATAGGTTCTATGGCATGTATGAGTTCTTCATGGATCTCAACTCTACCATTGAATAGTACACTTAAAACCCAATCTATTTATATATTTTGCTTCAAATATTATATAACACCCACAAAAATATTTAAGGTCAAAGTTGAAAGAATAAAAATTAAAAAAATCAATAATAAACAATAAATTTGGGGCGAGGAGAGTATGATCAAGAGAGCTAGTTTAGGTGACATAGTTAAGCTAGCTAAAATCGCAAACAACTAGTTTATTGGATTATGGAAAAAGCTTATTTTTAAGTCCATAATAAGCTTTACGAATGAGGACTCACACTTTGATCCTTCTTTCTGCTGTTTTCTCTTACGTTCCTAGCAATTTTGCGTTTCGACTTCATCCCGAACTTGTAGTCGTAAACTGAAAAACTTGGGTTTGGTTTGGCAAATTATTGACTCGGTAATAATTAATTTCTGTTGAATCCCATATATATATTAATCAATTTGCGTTTCGACTTCCCCAAGTAATTTCTATTTACCACGTCTATAACTTTGGCCCCAAGTTGTAGACATCATCAAATCCTCAAAGGTATGCATGGGCTCGTGCATATATACTTTATACTGGGCTCTTGGGATTTTAAATCTATCTAGTAAATTAGTAATTACTTCCTTTTTTTCAAAATTTTCCCCATTAATCTAAACAATTATCATAAACTTAAAAAAAAAAAAAAAAAAAAAAAAAAAAAAAAAAAACACCTTTTTCTGGTTTGATTAATGTTATATTATATCTGGTCTGGGTTAAAGGTTTGAATTTATATGTCGATATTTGTTCATGTGATAGGTGTTGGTGAGCGAAACTATAGGTTTTTGTTGGATAGTATGGTTTTATGACATTCTCATAGTAAATAAGTACAGGGACTATTTCTGTACTTATTTCTTATAGTTTGGTATGTTTAGCTGTATTTGGCAGGTTTATATTCTTGAAGGGCTGAAGTGGAAATTGGCTCAATATATAAGCATCTATCCCCAGCTCTCTCTCGGAATATATCATCTCTCTCAATTAACGATTAGGGTTTCTCTCTTATTGCAACTCAGTGTTATTGTATTGGTATTGTGATCATCTTGATCATCTGGTATTGGTTTTAGTATAGGTCTGAGAGTTGTAGTGAGGATACATTGTATTCAGATTCTTGTAATGTGATAGTTGGATCCTTCTGAAGGGGACAACTAGTTTTCTTGTGTATTCTGTTTGGTGAGCACACAGTTGTGGACTCATCTTCTTGATACTATTAGTAATAAAAGATATTCACCAAGGGGTGGTTGGCTGGGTGAAAACTTGTGTTGTGGTTGTTGTTTAAGAGCTGATCTATATTTTTAACAGTTTTGACTCGTTGATATCGGTAGGGAAACTTTTAGGAAACACATACTAGTTTACTCAACAAAAGGTTAGTCTTCAGATGCGTAAACATACTATACATCAAATTTTCAACGGTGCCAAACCAATGTACTGCTAACCGTATATTAATGTGAGATTGCAAAAAGATTAGATTGGATGAGCAGGTACTTAGTTGCATATTAAAGTTGATTAGCTAGAGTTTAGAGGGTGATTACAATTTATCCAAAATAGATTATGGATTGTACTTATTGTATATTGCTTGTATCTCTGATACCATGAAAGATAATGAGATAGCAATGTGTTTGTGTATTATTATTTAAACTTAGAATTAAATGAGAATAACTCTTAAAATAATAAGGATAAGAAATAACTATAACCACATATTAGAGATGCATCGACTTGAATTAGATGCATCATAATCTTTTAAAGGCACCCTAATATATTTTCTAACTAAAAATTAGATGCATATACATATATTAGATGCATTTTAGCAAGTTAGGAAATCGTATGTATTTTTCGTCATCTGCGAGTCAAATTTGTTGCAAGTACTACTTTTCATCGTTTTCACTTCAAAATTACTTTCTAAACTAATTGGGATGCATCTAAATGAATAGAGGTGCATCTAATTCAAGTCGACGCATCTCAAATATGTAGTTATAGTTATTTCTCATCATTCTCATTATAAGTTTTTTTCTCACTGGATCTTTACCCTATTTATTTAAGGTAAATTGTAATCACCCTCTAAACTTTAGCTAATCAACTTTAATATACAACTAACCGCCTACTCATCAATTTAATCCCTTTGCAATCATACATTAATATACGGTTAACAGTCCCCCGCAGTCCGAGCGGCGAAATCGAGAAAGTTCAGACAGGAGATCAAAAGCTAATTAACAATAAAGTAAAACTAATAAATAATTGATGAAGAAGACATTCGACAGCAAGTGGAAGCACATCTTCAAGCAACAACAGATATAAACACGCAACAAATCGGATAAACCAAAGTATCTGTACCAAACAGGATAAATCAAAGTATCCTTACCAAATTAGATAAACCAAAGTATTCCTTACCAAACAGGATAAACCAGAGTATCCTAACCAAACAAAATAACCCAAAGTATCCCGTATACTAATACAAAGAAAATTACAATTAAAACTCATGCACTAACATCAAAAGAAAAGATGATAAAACGAAAGTTGGTTTTAAAACTTCAACTCCCAAAGAACTTTTCAAACAAACGGGACGTGTTTTTCCCTAGAAAAACATAAAGATTCACCTCAAAAATAAACATCAAAACATGGGGAGGGTTTATTATAGCACTTACAGAGGTTAAGGTTTAAAGTAAGCCCTCCGAACCTCCGGCGTGTAGCCGGCGGCCGGAGGCGGTGGCGAAAAGGTTTAGGCTTGTTAGGATCGGTTGACAAAAGCTCTCTGATACCATGAAAGATAATGAGATAGGAATGTGTTTATGTATCATTTATTGATATACAAGCAATATATAAGTACAATCCATAATCTATTTAGGGTAAATTGTTATCACCCTCTAAACTCTAGCTAATAAATTAACTTTAATATACAACTAAGCGGTGTGCCACTTTCAATCACGCATCAATATACCGTTAACATGGACTTCCCGATGCACCACACGGTATGCGACTTTTATTAAATGTGACGAAAATGTAATAATCAGATTTGCATAACAACACAAGACACTTCTTCATCTATATACATATTTGATCTCTTTTATAAATAAAATTTATAAAACTAACCCGCCCAGACGAGCCATCAATCTAGTTAATAAATAAATAAAAAACATATATACATAAACTTCTTCATTGGGCATGCATATGTATTACAAGAGGCACACGTACTTTTACAACATATCATAATGGAATAATGGATTGATTCTAGGACTAAAATGGTGACACGTAATAAGCCGAAATATTCTAGTAGTAAATAAAGAGTATCCGATGATAATAAACTCGATAACGTCCAGAAAGCACGAGAATTTGTTCTAGTAGTGGATACGATGATGGGCTTTGCTTTAAACTATCATCTAACTAACTTCAATACTCGCCACGTGTCCCCATGCAATACCACATTCTCTACACGTATCATGCCACCTGCCAACCATTGTTTTTATATATATACTCTTTGCCACTTTCTTCACTTCAAAATACATATTATCACCTAGTTTTATAAAAAAAAACCAAAACAAATATAACCGAACGACGACGTGATCTAGACTAATAATGGCGGTGGAAACTGGAGGAAAAAGAATGGCAGCACCTTTGCTGTTCTTGAACCTTGTGATGCACGCAATAACTTTAGGGTTTGCTAGTTGGTGTCTTAAGACTATGTTTATTGGTGACCTAAAGTCACAACTGGTCACAAGAGATTGCCAACTTGTGGTCACTGGGTGACCTAAAGTCACAACCGATTGCCACATGTCAATTTGTGATTAGTTGAAAGGGGAGAATCGGTCGTGACCCCAACCCACAACCCACACCAAAGGTCACCAATAAACATAGTCTAATAGATACATCAATGGTCAAACACACCACCCTAGTAAGCTTCTATAGTACTATTTTCATCGGTTTTTGAACTGTGTATTTTTTGTCTGGCGAACTGATTTATATTTTATTTATGTATGTGGTGTGTAGGTTTTGGAGGAAATGGAGCAACTGAGTTCTTTTTGGAGTTTGCAATATTAGCTTGTGTTCTTGGAATCGTGTCGAAATTTGCGGGTGGGAACCATCTTCGTGTGTGGAGAAATGATAGTCTAGCAGCTGCGGGATCTTCTGCTCTCATTGCATGGGCCGTCACAGCTCTTGCTTTTGGGTACATAACTATTTTTACTCTAAATTTATGTACATTTTTAACGGTGTATTCGCGTTAGCTCAGTAAACGAGCTAACATGAACACCCGTGAAGAACTTCTTAACTAATCAAGGATATATAATTTGTGTGCATGTAGGTTGGCATGCAAGGAGATAAACGTGGGAGGACACAGAGGATGGAGGTTAAGGATAGTGGAAGCTTTCATAATAATATTAGCTTTTACCGAGCTTTTGTATGTGATGTTGGTGCATGCTGGTTTGTACAACAGTCGATATGGACCAGGGTATCGTGACTCCGACTATGGAGTCGGTGTTGGTGGTCATCATGCCGAAGAGCCTGGCTACAAAGGAACTACTACTAGAGTTTAATTAGTTTTGTTTTATCTTATGTTGTGGATGTATGTAGTTTATTTATAAGATAATGAATACTAGTAGATCGAACTAATTAAGATATGAAGTACTCGTCATCATGTAATGTTTGTACTTTTGTCGGGTTGTGGATTTGATTTATGAGAAGTGGTGAACTTTATACGAATTTGTTTTAACTATAGTGGAAGTTTTGGGGGTGAAATTATAAATCGTGTATACGATATATATACTTATAGATATTAAATAAAATTCGATCGTCATATGTTTTCCTAAGAACCCTAGCTAGTTAGGTCGGCTAATAATAAATGGCACAACGACATTCAAAGAGAAAGAAAATCGAAGGTATATCGATACCTAGTCTTTTTCTGCCAGAAGAGATCATTGTCGAAATTCTGTTGAGGTTTCCTGTCGAAACCTTGTTAAGATGCAAGTCTGTTTGCAAATCATGGTACACTTTAATATCGAGTCGATATTTTATTAATTCTCATGTTAGACTATGGACTAGAAAGCATCAATATGTACATCCTAGACTAATATTTAGCCTTGCTCGCATACGAGTATACTATCTTCCTCGTAAACTAGTATCAGTTCTGATAGGCTCTTGCAATGGATTGCTATGCATTGTTCAATTGGATAATTCTTTTCTTTACAACCCTAGTACTAGAATATATAAGAGGTTACCATATAGCGGTTTGTCTGCCAACGCAGGGTATTCTTTCGGGTACGATGAGTCTAGTGATGATTACAAAGTTGTTGGGTTATCCTGGAATAACAAATTAGCCAAGATATACTCATTAAAAACCGGACGTTGGAAAGATATGAATGATGTTCCCTATATTTCTCCATCGTCTCATCGATGTACCTTTTCTAACGGAGCTTTTCATTGGATGGTCCTTGAGATGGTTCGTAAAGAGTATGTGCCTTTCTTTCGGTTGACTAACATAGTTTCTTTTGATTTAGCAACCGAGACTTTTGGTGAAGTTTCGCTGCCACGCCTGATGGTGATGAATGTGATTGGATGTCGTTTATGAAGTTGACGACTTTGGGAGGATGGTTGTGTGTACTTGTTCATTATTACGGGACTCGTGCTGATTTATGGGTAATGAAGGTCTATGGAGTGGAAGATTCTTGGACTAAATTGGTTTCCATCCCGTATTATAATAAAGAGGGGTTGTATGTGCCTGTGTCTATGTCAAATGATGGGAGATTTTTGCTGACGTTTAATAAAAAGTTGGTTGTTTATGATTCCATGAATTGTTCATTCACTGAGATTCACGAGTTTGAAGAGGGGTTTGAAGCATGTACTCATGTTGATAGTTTAGTTTCACCTCATTGCCCCCTTGTTTCGGAACAAATTGAGGAGTTGTCGTCTTATTTCACGTGAAAGAATGGGAGCGAGTCAAGTACACAAGAGAAAACAACTTATAACTTAAAAAGGTTTTTTAAGACTTGTGAGTCTCTAGCTTTTTGATAATTTATTTCAATTTGGTTTTTATACGAGGAGCATTTTTTTACACTATGTCTTTGCATAGACGGATGTCATGCATGCATCATTGCATCACAAAAGATCGAGTAACTATGTCTTTGCATAGACTTTGTTTATTACTTAGGACAAATAGGCACAATTGTTATGATTTGCTGGTTTGTTCAACAGTCGATATGGACCAGGCCCCAGGGTATCGTGACTCTGACTATGGAGTGGGTGTTGGTGGTCATCATCATATCGAAGAACCTGGCTTCAAAGGGACTACTAGAGTTTGATTTGATGTGATTTTATCCATGTATGTAGTTCATAAAATGATACTAGTAAATCGAAAGTTTTTTAAGTTAGGGTTAATTATATAAATCGTCCTTGTTGTTTACACACAATTTCACCTTTCGTCTTAAAAGTCTAATAAGTACATCAGTCGTCACTGTGGTTGACGTTTTGAAATCGACCAGTTCTTTGACTAAGCGGACGTTAGTTTTTCTAGTTAAGTCCAAAGTATGTGTTATATGGTTTATAAATTTATCGTAGTAAGTGTACTAATTTTGAGTAAGTCCTACGCATTTAATCATGTTCATATGGATTTACCAAAATGTGGTTATAAACACAAGTGCATGAAAACGAATATGTTATGAGCGTTAATACTAATTAATACCTTCTTTGGACACAGTTAGCACAAAGATTTGAGATTTTAGTCTTTCTATTAAAGCACTTCTGTAAGAATGAGATTCATGTCAATGTAAGTACCAATTACTTAGTAACATTAATCGGAACCTGTCACGTATAAAAAGAAAACAAATACCGTTTTCCCAATCCATTTTCATCTGCTTCATGTGGACAGATTTTCTAGACTACCTTTGTACAGATATAACCTGCTCAATCAACAAGAGAAGATTGGCAAGAATGCTCTTAACAATGATGATTTTGAGCATATATTGGAGATCTCGAATGTGGCAATATTTCTCTACATATATACACAAATACATAAGCAAAGCTTAAATGTAAAGACAGAAGTGCATTCTAGTTACCGCAATCACAATGGGTATCAAGGTCGCGTGTTCCCTTGGTGCTGCAACAAGGAATAAAGTGTTGCATGGAAGTTGGGCGTGACAAATAACCTGAAATTCAAATAAGCCGTATAAAGTTAAAGATATCAAGTCAAGACTCGACGATTTCAGTATGAAAAACTTGCTTTTATAATCTAAAAAGAACCAGAGTTTCATGTTGTTTTTTTGTGTCTTTTGGGTCATCTTGATTTTTTTTCTGGTCATCTTGTTTTTTTCGGCTTCATGTTGTGGTGGTCTTGTTTTAGCTGTGGTGGTCGTTTGTTTTCAGATCGATCATCATGGCCCTGATGGTCGTTTTGGGGGCCATGATTCAGAATAAATGTTCAAGCTCCGACCTGCACGAATGGTCAATTTTGTAGTACTACAAGACAAGCAAAGAACTTTAGGAAGAACCTTGAATAAAGGATCCTCTTGTGGCCTGAATGATGTTAGATTGAAGGTATACAACACACAGAGAGCAATTTGAGCATGGGGTTAGTTGTGATGGTTGTAATGTCAAATAGTTATGGTTGTTACGTCAAGTAGTGGCGTGAGCTGGTTTTGGTGTTAGGTCGTAGTGGTTGCACGTGGTAGTTTTGGAGGTGGTGTCAAGTAGCGGTGGTTGTGGTTTTAGGCACTCTCGTGTGTCTAGTGTTGAGTAGTGGTGATTGCGGAGTCGAGTAGCGTTGGTCTTAGTCTGGGGATACTGGGTTGTCTTATGGCTCATGGTTATGTTTCGTGGTGGTCTGGTTTTGATGATAGTTTGGTGTGATTTTTGCCATGGTACGTGATTAACGAGAATACCACATACAATCCCCTTTAAAGGGTGTGTGAAACGAAAGCAAATGCAAAGACATAATGTAAAAGATACTCATTATTTAAGATTAAATTGTTGGATGCTTGAAGTTTATAATTAGAAACCAAATTGAAATAAAACATAAAATTAAACAGGCTCGCAAGCCTTAAAACAACCTTCTACGTTATAGTGTGTTTTCCCTTACACTTGACTCGGTCCCATTCATCCGTGTGAACTAAGAAAACTCCTCAATTTGTTCTGCATCAAGAGGGGATGAAACAGGCTCACAAGTCTTAAAAAACCTTTTAAGTTATAAGTTGTTTTGACTCGCTCCGGCCCATTCTTTCACGTGAAGAAAGATGACAAGTCCTCAATTTGTTCCAAATCAAGAGGGGAATGAGGTGAAACTAAGCTATCAACATGAGTACATGCTTGAAAATCCCCATCAAACTTGTGAACCTCAGTGAACGAACAATTCATGGAATCATAAACAACCAACTTGTTACGAAATGTCAGCAAAAATCTCCCATCATTTGACATAGATACGGGCACATAAAACCCAACTTTAGAATAGTACGGGATGGAAACCAATTTAGTCCAAGAATCTTTCACTCCGCAGACCTTCATCACCCATAAATCAGCACGAATCTCCTTATAATGAACAGTCACACACAACCACTCTCCCAAAGTCCTCAACTCTATGTCCCTATCACATTCATCGCGGCGATACTTCACTATAAGTCTCGGTTGCTAAATCAAAAGAAACTATGTTAGTCAACCGATAGTATGACACAGGCATATTACGAACCATCCAATAAAAAGCTCCGTTTAAAAAGGTACCACGATAACACCATGAAGAAATATGTGGGACATCATTGATATCTTTCCAACGATGAAACTGAGGAACAATTTGGATATATAAATTGTAATATTCAAGGGATTAAATGACCCGCTGGCCAAGGACCGAGCTAGAAATTTATTATTCATTGGGAAAAACTGATTTTTTTTTTTTTTTTTTTTTTTTTTTTAAGGGATGCAAATTACAAATGACCACCGTCGCCATTGTGTTTCGGTATGCGAGTCAAGTTAACTGATAAAAGTTGATGCATTATAGAGTTATTTGCTTTCTTGTGATTATTGCTATAAAATGAATTAAGAGATACAAATCCACAAGTTAGCGAGCAAATTTATCGCCCTCTTGATGAACAATTTGTTGGAAAAATTATGGTCAAATTTTTAGAATTGAATGACAATTGATGGTCATGATGTATACTAATGGGCTTTAAGAACAATGTTAATGTTTGGTCAATTGTAATGACCGAATTAAGTGTGTGTTCATGAGCCATTAATAGATTTAATTGTGACCGTTTTTTTCCCTCATCCCTTGTACCTATAAATGAGAGCTCTTCTCATTTGTCTAAAACACCCGAAAATACATAAACTAATTCCTCTCCTTTGTTGTTGACTTCAATGTTGATTTATTTTGTATCGGTTGTAATAGAGGGAAGACACATTTTTGGTTCGCCTTGATAACCCGTTTGTGCTAACGGAGTTATCTGTTGTTGTTGTATCCTGGGAGATAGACGTTCACGATTCTCAAGACCGTGGAGAAGACGAATCTGTCTTAAGGAAAGTGTGAGCATCACACGCCTCAACATTTTTTTTTGTTTTTTTGGTGTTTTGAATCTCGATAATCAAAAGGTTTAAGGTATCATCATCTACACTTTTATGTTTTATTGTTCTTGTTAATTTGTCTCTAATAGTAATACACATGATATATACTACAATCTTAAGACAGATTCTTTTGCTATTAGAGACTATTACGGGAAAAAAAAAAAACAACGATTTGAAAACTTTTTATATTGTTTTGTTGAGACAAATTGTTGTTATAAATGGCTCGTTGTCATAGAAGAAACAAGAATACAAAGCTTAATTTATATTATTTTGTTTATGACATTCTTGTTCGAGTAAACTTAAACTGTTTTGGTTTCTTTAGTCAAATTACCAACGGATTATTAATTATATTTCATGGTAATAGCTATTATATTGTTCATGGTAATAACTAACACGTGTTGGATATCTGAACGGTCTTGCTATTCGGATGGTTATAATATTTTGATACTATCATTCCTAATTGAATATACTGTAGTATATATATACATATTACGACATTCCCATTTCATCTTATATTGTTTAGTTTGCATAACAATTGATACAGGTTAATGCAAAATTAAAATACTATTTGAGATAAGTTCATGTTGTACTACTTTGTACAGAATATGCTACGTTACATTGTTAGACAATTAATTGTTCATCGCATGTAACTGATTTATGACCAATAGTATCATCAAACTATCTATGCATACCTAAAGAGCATGAGCCCAATTCCATTTAGTTAATGTTTTAATGAATTATGTGACCTTGATTTGTGTCAAAGAGGCTAAAATGGAGATTTCTATTGCTTGAAAATATCTTATCCATATGAAACATTCAGTGATCAAACCTTTTGAACCATTCAACATGGCATCGATTCCACGTAAGAGAAAAAATAGTAGTAGTAATTTTCTGAAATTTTATTTCATGCATGACTGAAAACTATTTCGTGTTTCAATGCGTTTTGAAGGTTTCATTGGGTATAATAGATAAATAAGAACAACCTAATGCTCAAAGTATGGTGTTTGTTACTGGTTTGAGTAACCAGTATTGCTTTCAAGAAAATCGTTCTTGTAAAATGAAAATTTGGTGTTATTGTGGCTCCAAGACACTTGATGTCGTAATTGTGTAGTCATGGGAAAAAGCACCGTTGACTTGTGCGGAAGATGTATAACATGAAACTGCCTTTGGTTTGCAAGGTTTTGTGAGTACTATTACACTATAATGTAAAACAACATAGCTATTCAAGTTTTTGAAGATGGTAAGATGCATAGTATTATTTTACGGATGTAGTGCTTGTTAGTGAAAGTTAATGGAATCTTGTTGAAAGATAAGCAACAAACAGGTTGTAATGTTTTGTCATAGAAGAGTTGAGTTTTCGAAGCATGTTGTTTGAATTGTGTTGCGGTACTAGTTTGTGTAACTAGTATTCGTTTCATGGTAAGGATATTGGAATTAAACTCATTCTTATGGGATGCGAATTTTGGTGTTAATTGGAATCCAAAATATTTGCTATCACAACTATGCACTCGTGGGAAAAAGTGTGTTGTTAGCATAGTAAACTAATGAGATTTTTATTTCAATTCCGTTATGCCGCACTCTAAGACTTTAAACTTGATTTTTGAAAAGTTTGAGTCTAAATAGGTGAACCGTTTGGTCACAAAGTATTGGTATAACAATTCATTTTTTGGAGAATTTGTTGTCACAACTACGCATTCATGGGAAATGCGTTGTTCACGTGGTAAACATTAAATGGGTGAACCATTTGATCACATTATTTACTTAGGTACATCAATTCTTTGGAATTGTATGTTGTCACAACCGCAATGTCATGGAAAAATATGTTTTTCGCATGGTAACAAATGAGTTTTGCACCCAATTTTTCCCCGGTGATTAGGTAACAACGAAACATCTTAAACTTGATTTAAAAAAAAAATGTTGAGCTTAAACGAAAGAATCAGATGATCGCCGTTTGTGTTTTAGTACAACATTTTTTTTCCAAGCGGCTTATATTTTTTTGTGTGCAAATATTTGTGTTGATTGGATTTTGTTTGGTACAACATTTGTTGGTTGTTATAATACAAAATTATGTGATGTTTTGTACAATGTTCAACGCAAAATTGTTTGTTTCATTTAGTGCAAAATATAGTGGCAAAGTAGCGTCTATTTAAAATTGTTTGGTGCGGTTTTGTGCAACTAATTTTGTAACATTAGAATAAACAAGTCGCTCGATTTTGTATCGAATATAGAGAGTTTGGATGTTGCAAATATTCTGTAGTGAATATTAGTGCAAATAATCAAACTATTTGTTATTCTAGAAAGATGAATAATCGTCAAGACTTGTTATTAACTTATATTGCTAATAATTGAACGGTTAGTCATTATGTAATAAATGACTATGTGTTGAATATAAACGTGTAGGACATTGTGAAATGTCAAGAAAGAACACACATATAGATAACAACGAATTACGTTGGTTTATGTAACTAACTTGAACGGTATTATTGTTATCCAATGTGAGATATTGTCCATTTGTTAAGTTGGACATATTTTGATTGTGTAAAATGATTACACGTTGATTTTATGTGATTATAATCACGCAATAAATTGTGATAATCACATAATGATAAATAGATTAAATATGATTATATATATAATCACAAGTGGATTGGAATGACACGTTATAAGTGTAGGACTTACACATATAACTGGGATCCTCCTAAAACATGTCTGTTTTAAGGTGGTGATTTGTCTAAAAGAAGAATGTTAGTAGATGAAGCTATGAGTAATCACAATGATGCATCTTCTGTCATACGCTTGATTCCTTGGTCTATAGCATGCTAGATTTGGAATCTGTTAATTATGATATGGAAAATAATTAACATAAGACATTCAAAAAATGTGCATACACTAGTATGAAACTTGTGAGGTGACAAATTACTAATGATCTTGGTGTCATATCAATGTGAGAAAAATCTTATAAACAAGATTAATATATTGAATGGGAGAACCTTTCTACAAAATTCTTGAGATAAATTCCATGTGGGGGATTCTGGCCTAGCTAGAGTTCAAAAGGACATCAACAAACATGAAGTTCTTGCCTATTTGGAATACTCAAGAATTACTTGGAACATGATACACTTAAAGAGTTGAATGAAACTCGAATTTGTACAGACATATTATGTCGATACGACAACTACTCTCAGTATGAGTTATCCCTATTGACAATGTGAAGTCATAGAATAACAATGTGGATCCGCTCGCGAAATGCTAAATGTGAGAGTTAGTTATAAAGTCGCGAAGAGGAATGAGACTAAAGCCCTTGAAAAGTTTATATGAAGGAAAACCTAACCCAGCTGACTGGAGATCCCAAGATCAGGGTTCAATAGGACAACCTACTTGTATAAACTGAGGTCACTGTGGGGGAGTAATAAACTCCATATTCATTTAAGGGAGTTAGTAAACTTCCTAGTCCATTCCTATAACAGTGACAATATGAGGTTAAGCATATGGCTTTTAATGATTAATCGAGAATCACCTATGTAAGAGAGAAGTGGGGTCGCTTCTAAGGGAATTGTGGGGGCGCAATTCTTAACAGCTCTCATAGAACCAGGCTAATGTTCATGACCAAAACGAACATAACTATGAGAACCAAAAAGTGTCAAGGAGATATTTGTGTGAATATATATTGTCGTCTCCACAAACAGCGGACAGTTCAAAGACATCGAGTTCTACTGGCTGCTAGGAGTCTAAGTATATTTCACAAGGGAAGGTTCAAAGGGTAACACCTACCTATCCTTTGCAAATATCAACTGCAAAACTCTATTACAACATCGAGTCATTGAAATTTGTTTCCCGTTATCAATTTTATTCATGTGGGGGATTGTTGGAAAAATTATGGTCAAATTTTTAGAATTGAATGACAATTGATGGTCATGATGTATACTAATGACAATTGATGGTCATGATGTATACTAATGGGCTTTAAGAACAATGTTAATGTTTGGTCAATTGTAATGACCGAATTAAGTGTGTGTTCATGAGCCATTAATAGATTTAATTGTGACCGTTTTTTTCCCTCATCCCTTGTACCTATAAATGAGAGCTCTTCTCATTTGTCTAAAACACCCGAAAATACATAAACTAATTCCTCTCCTTTGTTGTTGACTTCAATGTTGATTTATTTTGTATCGGTTGTAATAGAGGGAAGGCACATTTTTGGTTCGCCTTGATAACCCGTTTGTGCTAACGGAGTTATCTGTTGTTGTTGTATCCTGGGAGATAGACGTTCACGATTCTCAAGCACCGTGGAGAGGACGAATCTGTCTTAAGGAAAGTGTGAGCATCACACGCCTCAACATTTTTTTTTGTTTTTTTGGTGTTTTGAATCTCGATAATCAAAAGGTTTAAGGTATCATCATCTACACTTTTATGTTTTATTGTTCTTGTTAATTTGTCTCTAATAGTAATACACATGATATATACTACACAATTGACAGAACAAACATATTGATATTAGCACAAGTATTTACCATTTTTTGAAGTACACAGGTGAAATATGACTTCTAGGAGGATATATAACCAACATTTTAGTAACGTACAGTGCCGTCTCTAGGTTTACGGTGGCCCGACGCAAAATTTAATTTAATTAAAAAAATGAAGTCTAACAAAAGAAGTTAAATAATGTTTTAAAGAGATAAAATGAGAAATTATCATTAGAAAACCACTCCCGCTAGCATTTTCTGATAAAACATCTTAAATCAAACATTTGTAGTCATTTTCTAGAACACGTATGGATATACATACATATTATGATACGACCCGTTAAGGTTGTATCGAGATAGGGAACCACTTCAAGCGGGCGCGAGCTCCTTAAAAATATTTAAAAAGAGAAGATGATTATTTGCTTGACATAACTATATTATTCATTGATGAATGATTTGGTATTTATACCGAATAAACCCTAACTTGTATCATAAGTCGATACAAGATAAACTCCTAAAATAAAAGATAACTTTCCTAGATAATGACTCACATGACTATTTCCTAATATGACTCGAATGGAACATAAATAAAAGATATATAGTTATCCATGATAGTAGGCGTACCATTCCCCACTCCTTCAAAAACCACCTTGTCCTCAAGGTTTTGCTTCGAACGATCGTGATTCCCGGATCCCATGTTCCTTGTTAACTTCCTTTTGATGACACCAAGTACATGTAGTAATGGAATTCTTTCACGTTAGGCAAAATAGTAGTATTATACATGGTAGCCAAGTTACTCATGCATTAGTCAACATCATACTCAGTAGTCGTTATATTAAAGCTAGTACCAATAGAATTAATACCATGTTTTTTAGCAAAATCACCACCAAAATGTGTTTGAGCAAAAACACTCACATGAGAAGTGATACTCTGCGCAACCCCACACGATCCAAGTTTTTGTGACAAATCACTTGTCACACCATTCACAACATCCTCTTCCATGCTTTTCTTATTTTCTGAAAATTCTTCAAACTTGCTATGAACTTCATTACTCTCACCAATATCGAAAACACCATCTATCGCGTTATTAACCACATAAACACCAATATATTCATCAGCATCTAATGACCCTTTAATCGCAGGTGAAGTGAATTCACTTTGTAATGATTGAATGGTATCTGATTTCTTTTCAATTAATATATACTATTTCTTCTTCTCTGCAATTGCCTCAAAACGAGCCTCGACTATATGCGCTAAGGAAAAGGCTTCTCATTATGTTGTAGGCCTTGCCTTCAACAGTTCTATTTGTAACGTCAGTTTAAGTCTGGAGATATAAAACGATGTAAGTAAAGATTCAGAGATCCATGTTACTCGATTTACAAGTACCACAAACTCACTTTGATATTCAGCCACGGTACCCATTTGCAAGAGCTTAGATAGCGTGTCCCGATCGCTGATGCCCGATGCCATAAATAGTAACTTAAAGAATAGGAGATTTTTTTTATGAACAGTACGATGAACAGTACCAATGAACAATAACGATAAACATTGTGATGAACAGTACGGTGAACAGTAACGGTTAACAGTGCCATTGAACAATACTTTTTTTTTTTTTTTTAAATTGGAACCCTATTTTGGTAGCCCTCTCAACGAGGACTCTCAATGAAAGCACCAATTGATACGACCCATTAAGGTTGTATCAGGATAGGGCACCACTTAAAGCGGGCGCGAGCTCCTTAAGAATATTAAAGAGGAGAAGATGATTATTTGCTTGACATAACTATATTATTCATTGATGAATGATTCGGTATTTATACCGAATAAACCGTAACTTGTATCACAAGTCGATACAAGATAAACTCTCAAAATAAAAGATAACTTTCCTAGATAATGACTCACATGACTCTTTCTTAATATGACTCGAATGCAACCTAAATAAAAGATAGATAGTTATCCATGATAGTAGGTGTATCATATTATGTAACACCCCCAAAATTTGATACAACGGAAGACTTTTCAAAGTTTCGGGGTGCTACTTGGATTGGCACACAGCATGATTATAAGAACAAAATAACGATATTAAATTTAAATTGAAAATTAAAGTCAAGATTCAAAGTCTACATTTATTTTCCCAAAAGAAAGTAGTAAGCGCAAAATAAATAAAGATAGGTCCCAATTTATTTTATGACTGATCCATTCAACCACGCCACTTGCCAAGCTTGTTGGTTTTATGAACATAAATTAATAGTCGTGTGTTAGGATCGAACTCGAGATCACGGGATTTCACACTTTACGTATGAAAAGTAAATGTATAATAATTATATATAAATGTTATATTAATTATTAGAACACAAACACGTATTAATCGTTAACGTTTAACGGAAATGGATAACGATTATTAGACGAATGAAAAGGGAAGGACTAGAGATGAAATTTGGAACAACATGAAGGACCCGAAAGCCCCTCCATGGGAGGTGGGCCGATCGGCCTAGGGGTTTCAATACCCTTGGGATATCTTTTGCTCCAAGATTTCCAAGCCTATATAAACACACAAGTTTTCTCATTCTCTACACAACTTGAAAACCTAACTTGTGTGTTTTCTTCTCTTCTCTTCTCTAGCATATTTCGACAAGCCCCATTAAGTGAAAGGTAGTCGAGATTTGTTATTCTAAGCGTGTGTTGTGCTCGTCTTACTTGCATAACGTTTGCTTGAAGTAGTACGTGTGTACAAGATCGTGAAGCAAGCATATTATTGCTTGTCTCTTGGTTTGTTCACATAAACCCTATATTGGGGAATTGGTTCCGGAAGATTGCGTTGATTCTTGTTCGGGCTAGAATCATTAAGGTACGTTTATTATTTATTATTTATGTTTTGATTAATTAATTACATATTATGGTCTTGTTATAATTGCTTCCGCTATATGCTTACTTGATGTGTTTTGGTTTATTTATGATTGTCATGTTATTATAATTCCAACAGTGGTATCAGAGCCAGGTTATAATATGTAATTGATTATCGAAACAGCATAAAAATTGGATTTTGATTCGTTAATTACATGTTTTTTAGGGTTTTGATTCCTAACCCTAATTTCTTTTATTAGGTCGATTGACCTTTTGGGTTTTAGGGTTTTGGTTTTGTTTTAATATGATTAGAAACCCTAGGATGTCATGTAATTGTTTATGCGTTTTAGTAAACGATCTTGGTGCAATGTGTTAATTGTTAAGCTAATCCATGAAAAGTGCATATTTGCATGGATTTTATTGTATGATTATTTAAATTGTTTAAATATATGAACATGTAAATTTATTAATAGATGTCGAATTGGGGAAGACTCCAATATTAAGTAATCAATTATGTGCTATGTGATATTTGTTTAGTTTTGGCTTACGCAATCGATTTATCGATGTATGTGGCTCTTTTTCCAAGAAGAAGAAACCCTTAATTGAATAAATACATTATACACCTAGTTTGATTATTAATAGGACTATTGAATAAGATTTGCATGTGACTACATGTTTTATACATATTTAATTGTTATGATTATGTATATATATTTATTTAGTTGTTTTATTTTTATTTTACATTACTTGTTTTTGTTTATTATTATGTTAGACATGTTTATAAACGAAAAGGGTAATTTTTTGAATAGAAAAATAATACGGACTAAATAAATGGCGAAATTGTTTTGGTTTTAAGAGCTTAAAATTTCGAAGGATTGGTTGATTGATGTTTTTGTACGTAATGGTTAAATAGGCCCGACCGAAGTTTACACACTACAAGATGGGTATAAGGATGGCAACGCATTAAATTGTGGCCTTAGATAGACAACATTCATGTCTTAACGCTCGTTTGTGTGTAAATTAGACTTACCGAACAACCATTACATGTACATTGTCATCTTAAGGGTGAATTCACCACAATTCCACAATGATTATCCGAAACACTAAGCTTTCGGGCTTATGCAAAAGTACGATATAGTGGACGATAATTGATGGTAATTCTTTAATTGGTGAACCCGATACCTCAATCAAAACTTTGTTATTTTACTCTTAGCTAATTGGTAATAAAATTGTTTTGTAAAACCAATGTTATGAAGTTGTATGCATGCTTCTTCATATATTATTTTGATCACATGTCAAAATTTATACCCTTATAAAATTGAGTCAAATGCCATCTAATTAAGAACACTTGAAGTTGTAGTTTACGTCATGTGAGAGCTTGGCTAGATTGCAATGGAGAGGTAAATTTCATAAATTCATTGCTAGCAGATCAACTGATGTGATGGATTTTATGAGTTTGCAGTTTTTAAGTTAGACTACTTAAATTGAGTAGGAAGTGAGATCTTGGACTCAAGGCATTAAGATGGGGATGAAACATGCTTACAATACAAATGTTTTGTGATTGTAAATCCCATAAATCTAGGAATTGCAATATGATATTGGCAATTATTGTTCGACAATTACCTTGTTGAATACTATCATTACTAGCAGATCAACTGATGTAATGGTACTATGTCAATTTGGATCCTAGCTTTAAGAAAATACTACGGTTTATATGAATATTTACCAATGAGTATTTTATTTTCTTAAAGACCTAATTATCGAAAATACTGAAATTGAATTTAGTAATTCGTTTTAATGTATTAATGCAACGTTCAAACCGTAAACGCAATTTGGGCTTTGGTAAATTGATATCGTTCTGTTTTCAAACAAATGTTTGATTAAGAATAATTTACTTAAAAGGCAAAAGAAGTCTCCTTTCTATGAAGAAGAGTGAGACGCAATCCTATTCCTTTTCATGAATGAGAAAGGATAATAGGAATATTAGATATGTCTAAATTCTAATATAACTCAAAGCAAATTTTAATAGTTAAGAAATTTGTGAATATTTTCCATAGGGATTTCATCATCCTCATTCGGTGATTAAATTCTTAGTAACAAATATGATATTTGGTTAAACAGAAAATTATGTATGACATTTTATGAGTTATTATAATTAGAATCTAGACTAATTACCGCAAAATGTTTAAAGACAAACTAGTTGTTTTGACTATTTAAAAGGTGCTACATACATTGTAGGATGGTAGACCTGTTAAGGAAGAAATTGCATGCCCAATTTTTCAAGTTAATAGCATTTGGTGGATAGTCCATAATTTACGTAGTAGAATACACTCTTTAGTGCATAAGTAATTGTTACGTATGGACATTTAAAGGTGTAGGAAAGTTAAAATCACACTTTTCTTTCACTGGATATGAAACATTTACAATGTTGTCAAATTCAGTGGGAGTATTGTGTACTTATTACTGAATAAGGAATTATTGTAATGATCTTTAATTCAGTGGGAGTTACAAGCTTTGACATCTTGGTAGCTAAAGATAATTACTTTCCAAGTGTAGACACTCATACTTTTAAGGATAGTCTTGTACATTTCCTTACTAGACATTGTCGTTCTACATCTACTTGTTATGCTAAAATCTATGACACAATCATATTGATCATATAAACAAACGCATGACGTGTTGTTTATCAACTATATGAGGTTGTTCCATGCACAAGTGGGAGAAATGTTATCTTTAATGTGTGCAAGAAACAACTCATAAAGATATGATGGATTCTCTTGACTGCAAGGTAAGAGAATAAAGTTTTAATATGAATTATACTAATCTAATTCAAGAAAACTTGGTGTTACAATTTATGTTATGTGAGATCTTAACTAGATTGCAACAACAAGGTGAATTTCATATTTCATTACTAGCAGATCAACTCATGTAATTGAACTATGAGAATTTGCAGTTTCTAAATTAGATACCTATTAGAACATGTGTCAATATGATATCAAGACTACTTTAATTAGTATATTTATGAATTCATGGAATGACATAAATTAATTAAGTAATCTAATGCTACTTCAATCTGAATATTTATGTATTCTTGGAATGACATAAATAAATAAAGAAATAATGTTATTTACATTATGAAGTAATAAATTAACTTGAAATTACTATTGAAACCAAAAGATGGTGTTCATAATTACTTTAGTTAAACATGTTTATGTTTTATTGTAAAGATATAAACATAAAGTCTTTTAATTGTTACAAGACTTATAATAAAGTAAGACGTTATCTTGTTATGTTTTTTTAATTAAGACATATACATGAAGTTATTAAATTGTTAAATAACTTATAACGTATAGTGAGATTATAACAGTTTATGTTTTCTTGAAGAGATATGGACATGAAGTGACTTTGTAAAAAGTACTTGTGTTATAAAGCATGTAATTGGCTTGAAAATTATTATACCATTAAAAATGAATTAGTTGGTAAATAGACAAGTCAAGAGGAATATGGTTATCTTAAATATTGTTAGATTGTCTTACAATATTAATACTAGTGAAATACCAAATGTTTATGGTATGTTCAGTTAGGAAAATCAAACTCTAGTAATATTGTTTGATTAAAGATAACTATGATTTCTTTTCTTCCAAAAGTTATCAAGGTTAGAATGTTGAGTATGACTTGGACATATTTAATAAAACTCCAACATAGAAGATTAATAAGACATTATCATATGATGAATGTGATGAATGTGATGAATCACATTAAGTCTTAAATTGAAGTTCTAAATTTGTTTAACTGCTTATGAAGAGGTTATTAACAAAGTTAAGTCAGGAACTGTCAATATGTATTATCCCAAAAGAGAACATTGTATTGTTGCTTTATTTGCTAAGTATTTAAAGATAGTCTTTAAATTGCTAAAAGCAAGTGGGAGTTTTGATCTTTAAAAGATAAAATTACAAGATACATAATCTTCTAAAATACACTAGTAAATATCATGATGAAGTTTGACATTTGAATGTTAAATCTCAACATGATAATAAAGTTTGACATTTAAATGTTAAATCTCAAGATAATGGAATTATCATTCATAGAATAGAAATATATCTCAGATATTTGATCAATATGCTGAGGGTTATGATTTACAGGATTATTGTAAACCTGATAATCATCATGATACATTACCAATTATGAAATTGGGTAAAGTACACATGCTATGAATGATTAAGATGTTGTCCATAAAGATAATCATTTTTAGAAATGTAGTTTATCTTAATAGTTAGACTATAAAATGAAGATGAATTTCTTTAAAGATAAGGTAACCTTGTGGTTTAAATCTTTGTATAGAAATCATATGGACAATGTTGTACACATATTTAATGTATGTTTTATGACAAGATTATTAATCACACTTAAGCAATTAACTGTGATTGAATATTCTTTTCTAAACACATTAATATATATAAAGATTATGATTGTCACATTTATGAAATTGACAACGGAATATCAAAACTCTTTCTTGAGTGATTACTTGAGCGAGGACGATAAGTAATCAAAAGGAGTTTATGAATTCAAATAAATCTTTGAAAGTGTACAAAGTGCAATAATCCATGGATGGATAAATGCATGCATCTAGAAGATTACTCTTATGTTTAATTATTAAATCCATGTTTTGATTTGTAATTAAAATAAGATAATTTCTAAGTATTCCTAAAAGCTAGTGGGAGTATTATGTTTAATTTCCTAAATCATATATGTTGTAGAACATATAAAAGGTAGCATTCCATATAAGTTAAATGTTAAGTATGGAATGAAACTTTACTTGAAAGATTTATAAAATAAGACATACAACCTTGGAATAAATGTTTAATGTTGAAACATGTGTGGTAAATGAATCTAATATTACATGATATATCATTTAGAAATTCTAAATGGATATGTATTACATGAATAAAATCTAAGTATGACTCAAAGATTTTTCATGAACATCATGTTTTGTTGTATCATGCTTGATTACAAGATGATTTGGCAATATTAATATCTAATTAAAAGTTATTAGATAACTTGTGTAATATTCTAAAAGAATATGTTTGATTATAGAATCACATCCTAAAATCTGGAATAGCTTCCAAATTCTATAGATGAACAATTTTTCAATTGTTGTGAAAATTGTCATAGCCAACAAACTTGAAAGTTTGAAGGGCATCAAACATTACACAATAGATATTAATGTTTACGGGAAGTTTAATAGCATATTGTTGTTGCATACAATGATGCTAATGAAATTGAGATGACACTCAATGCTAGTCATGGTAAGGATTTCATCCTTAGCTATATGTACTAGTTGTGCTTAATAAGAGCATGGTTGCATTATACATTAAGAGAATAAGAATACTTTAAACTTTAAACTGTTTGGAAGTTTAATTATCATAAAATTGGTGGTTAAGGATGTCACACATTTTATGAAATATTATATGGTGTGATCAAAATTGTTGAGTATACACATATAAGAATTTCAATAGTTGAATTCTTGAAATAAGTATTCTTAAAATTCCGATAGATCAAAGTTGGATGATTTATGTCTTGTCAACAAGTATGAATGTCATTACTTGAGACATTATTCATCAACAAGAGTTATCATGCATTGATCTATTTAGTATTTGGATAAGGGATGTTAAACAATTATTATGATAAATTGAAATACATGGTATGTTTAATTTATAATATATTGTATCCTATTTTTGTATGTTTAAATCCATAAATAAGAGTTATTCTAAATTGTCCGTTGTCAGTAAATAATATGGGAATATTATTAAATTAAGACAAATCTGAAGGTTGGTATAATATACTTAAGGTATATTGATGCGTAGTCATGCCATTTCAGACGATATTCGATGATACTGAATATAGGACTTATCCCAACTATATGATGTTACTTTATGGATCTTGTCATTAAGTAAATCATAAGAAGTTATCCTCAGACTTGAGATACAAGATAACGGTCATAGATGTAGTACATTTTTGTGGAACAACTTAACGCTATACGTAACTGGTAGTCATAAGGGTTGTTTTCGGAAGTGTTACAAAGTTTGTGGGTTTTGCTTGTAGTCAAGATAGAATTTGTTCTTTCAAATTTATTTTGGAGTTTAATACTGCTGGGCCCCTCGTAGGGTTGATGAGATGTATGTGTGGCCGCACCCAAGATCTACCCTGAATATGTTCAGAAGATTTGGTAATCTTAATCAATCACAAACAACGAGAAACAGAATGGTTAATTAAGGAATGACTTTAATCCATATCCTTATTAACGTGGTATTAGTAACAAAGGGATAATAATAGTGAGAAATCATTAAAAGGTTTTTCCAGGAGCCTTACTCGAGATCGTACTAGAGACATCGGCGTGTTGCAAGACGCTAACCGATGTGATCACACTATTAAAATATGTCCAAGTGGGAGCTGTTGGTTTTATGAACATAAATTAATAGTCGTGTGTTAGGATCGAACTCGAGATCACGGTATTGCACACTTTACGTATGAAAAGTAAATGTATAATAATTATATATAAATTTTATATTAATTATTAGAACACAAACACGTATTAATCGTTAACGTTTAACGGAAATGGATAACGATTATTAGACGAATGAAAAGGGAAGGACTAGAGATGAAATTTGGAACAACATGAAGGACCCGAAAGCCCCTCCATGGGAGGTGGGCCGATCGGCCTAGGGGTTTCAATACCCTTGGGATATCTTTTGCTCCAAGATTTCCAAGCCTATATAAACACACAAGTTTTCTCATTCTCTACACAACTTGAAAACCTAACTTGTGTGATTTCTTCTCTTCTCTTCTCTAGCATATTTCGACAAGCCCCATTAAGTGAAAGGTAGTCGAGATTTGTTATTCTAAGCGTGTGTTGTGCTCGTCTTACTTGCATAACGTTTGTTTGAAGTAGTACGTGTGTACAAGATCGTGAAGCAAGCATATTATTGCTTGTCTCTTGGTTTGTTCACATAAACTCTATATTGGGGAATTGGTTCCGGAAGATTGCGTTGATTCTTGTTCGGGCTAGAATCATTAAGGTACGTTTATTATTTATTATTTATGTTTTGATTAATTAATTACATATTATGGTCTTGTTATAATTGCTTCCGCTATATACTTACTTGATGTGTTTTGGTTTATTTATGATTGTCATGTTATTATAATTCCAACAAAGCTTCCCATCCAAATATGCAGCAATATAAGCATTACTTAGTATCTGAGAATACATGCTAAAAAGTGTTTTGACACAAAATAATACGTGAAAAGAATGAACCAAAAGCTCAACAGTTTACTCTAATAGACCAAGACATCAACATCAACGCATCTCATATCACAAACCCAAAACTATCTTCCTATAGGTGCACACTATAGACTTATACACCGCACTAGTAGACATGTTATTATACCTCTACACAAAGTAGGCATCATATAATAATTCTATACTTGCAGTCCTCAAATCCAATCCTTAACGAAGCAATATAGTGAATGACAATGAGACCATAAATCAAGACCAAAACACAATCGATAAACCAAAGCAAATCTCAAATAAACATCGTAAATATCCAAATGATTGACCAATAAATTAAAGTGACGACGAGTATGTATCCTCCCAAAAACAGTTAGAAAAACGTGGGAGATAAACGTAATAATTTGTGTAAATGAGCTAACACGAACACCCGTAAATGAGTTCTTAACTAATCAAGGATATAATAATTTATGTGCATGTAGGTTGGCATGCAAGGAGATAAACGTGGGAGGACATAGAGGATGGAGGTTAAGGATAGTGGAAGCTTTCATAATAATATTAGCTTTTACCGAGCTTTTGTATGTGATGTTGGTGCATGCTGGTTTGTACAACAGTCGATATGGACCAGGGTATCGTGACTCCGACTATGGAGTCGGTGTTGGTGGTCATCATGTTGAAGAGCCTGGCTACAAAGGAACTACTACTAGAGTTTAATTAGTTTTGTTTTATCTTATGTTGTGGATGTATGTAGCTTATTTATAAGATAATGAATACTAGTAGATCGGACTAATTAATATGAAGTACTCGTCATCATGTAATGTTTGTACTTTTGTCGGGTTGTGGATTTGATTTATGAGAAGTGGTGAACTCTATACGAATTTGTTTAAACTCTAGTAAAAGTTTAAGGGGTGTAACTATAAAATATAAATCTTGGACAATATATATGGATATAAATATAACTCGTCATATGTTTTCCTAAGAAACCTAGTTAGGTCGGCTAATAATAAATGGCACAACAACAATCAAAGAGAAGTAGGAAGAGAATCGAGCGACTATCGATACCCAGCCGTCTTCTTCCGCCTGATATCATTGTCGAAATTCTGTTGAGGTCTCCTGTCGAAACCTTATTAAGATGCAAGTCTGTTTGCAAATCATGGTACACTTTAATATCGAGTCGATTTTTTATTAATTCTCATGTTAGACTATGGACTAGAAAGCATCAATATGTACATCCTAGACTAATATTTAGCCTTTATCTCATACGAGTATACGATCTTCCTTGTAAACTATTATCACTTGTTCGCGTTTACCTGATAGGCTCTTGCAATGGATTGTTATGCATTGTTCAACGGGATAATTCTTTTCTTTACAACCCTAGTACTAGAGTATATAAGAGGTTACCATATAGCGGTTTGTCTGGCGGCGCAGGGTATTCTTTCGGGTATGATGAGTCTAGTGATGATTACAAAGTTGTTGGGTTATCCTGGAATAACAAATTAGCCAAGATATACTCATTAAAAACCGGACATTGGAAAGATATGAATGATGTTCCCTATATTTCTCCATTGTGTCATCGTGGTACCTTTTCTAACGGAGCTTTTCATTGGATGGTTAAGGTTCTTGAAGAGGACTCTGTGCTGTACGTTCGGTTGTTGACTAACATAGTTTCTTTTAATTTAGTAACCGAGACTTTTGGTGAAGTTTCGCCGCCACTTCTGGATTGCGATAAATGTGATAGGGGTATATGGTTGACGACTTTGGGAGAATGGTTGGGTGTTGTTCATTATCGTGGGATTTCTGCTGATTTATGGGTGATGAAGGTCTATGGAGTGAAAGATTCTTGGACTAAATTGGTTTCCATCCCGTATTATACTAAAGATTTCTGTGTGCCTCTGTCTATGTCAAATGATGGGAGATTTTTACTGACATTTTATAAAAAATTGGTTGTTTATGATCCCATAAATAGTTCATTCACTCAGATTCAGGAGTTTGATGGGGCGTTTCAAGCATGTACTCATGTTGATAGTTTAGTTTCACCCAAGTCCCCCCTTGATTCGGAACAAATTGAGGAGTTGTCGTCTTACTTCACGTGAAAGAATGGGAGCGAGTCAAGTACACAAGAGAAAACAACTTATAACTTAAAAAGGTTTTTTAAGACTTGTGAGTCTCTAGCTTTCTGATTTATTTCAATTTGGTTTTTATACGAGGAGCATTTTTTTACACTATGTCTTTGCATAGACGGATGTCATGCATCATTGCATCACAAAAGATCGAGTAACTATAGCTGACAACTAGTAGACTTTGTTTATTACTTAGGATAATAGGCACAATTGTTATGATTTGCTGGTTTGTACAACAGTCTATATGGACCAGGGTATCGTGACTCTGACTATGGAGTGGGCCGGTGTTGGTGGTCATCATCATATCGAAGAACCTGGCTTCAAAGGGACTACTAGAGTTTGATTTGATGTGATTTTATCCATGTATGTAGTTCATAAAATGATACTAGTAAATCAAAAGTTTTTTAAGTTAGGGTTAATTATATAAATCGCCCTTCTTGTTTACACACAATTTCACCTTTCGTCTTAAAAGTCTAATAAATACATCAGTCGTCACTGTGGTTGACGTTTTGAAACCGACCAGTTCTTTGACCAAACGGACGTGAGTTTTTCTCGTTAAGTTTGGTCATGTGTTGGGCATGAGAGGGCAAAATTGTCATTTTAAGTCCATAGTATGTGTTATATGGTTTATGAACTTATCGTAGTAAGTGTACTAATTTTGAGTAAGTCCTATGCATTTAATCATGTTCATATGGATTTACAAAAATGTGGTTATAAACACAAGAGCATGAAAACGAATATGTTATGAGCGTTAATACCTTCTTTGGACACAGTTTAGCACAAAAATTTGAGATTTTAGCCCTTCTATTAAAGCACTTCTGTAAGAATGAGATTCATGTCAATGTAAGTACCAATTAATTATTAACATTAATCGGAACCAGTCACGTATAAAAAGAAAACGAATACCGTTTTCCCAATCCATTTTCATCTGCTTCATGTGGACAACTTTTCTAGACTACCTTTGTACAGATACAACCTGCTCAATCAACAAGAGGAGATTGGCAAGAATGCTCTTAACAATGATTATTTTGAGCATATATTGTAGATCTCGAATGTAGCAATATTTCTCTACATATATACATAAATACATAAGCAAAGCTTAAATGTAAAGACAGAAGTGCATTCTAGTTACCGCAATCACAATGGGTATCAAGGTCGCGTGTTCCCTTGGTGCTGCAACAAGGAAAAGAGTGTCGCATGGAAGTTGGACTTGACAAATAATCTCAAATTCAAATAATCTCAAATTCAAACAAGTAGTATAAAGTTAAATATATCAAGTCAAGACTCGACGATTATATTTCAGTATGAAAAACATGCTTTTATAATGGGAAAATTCTTTCAAAACGTACCATACTTGTCAAAAAAATCACTTTTGAGTAACGTACTTTTAATTTTCGTTATTGTGGTGCTAAACTTTCATTTTTGGCCTCTTTTACGCACTTTGGGACGTTTTTATGACATTTTTGCCCCTGGATTTCAAAAATTTTGAGGGGCAAAAACGTCCTAATGTGCGTAAAAGAGGCCAAAAATGAAAGTTTAGTAACCCAATAAGGAAAAAAAGAAGTTCGATACTCAAAAGTGATTTTTTAGACAAGTATGATACGTTTTAAAAGAATTTTCCTTTTTATAATCTTAAATGAACCAGAGTTTCATGTTGTTTTTTTGTGTCTTTTGGGTCATCTTGATTTTTTTTCTGGTCATCTTGTTTTTTTTCGTTCATGTTGTGGTGGTCTTGTTTTAGCTATGGTGGTCGTTTGTTTTCAGATCGATCATCATGGCCCTGATGGTTATTTTGGGGAGCCATGGTTCAGAATAAATGTTCAAGCTCCGACCTGCACGAATGGTCAATTTTGTAGTACTACAGGACAAGCAAAGAACTTTAGGAAGAACCTTGAATAAAGGATCCTCTTGTGGCCTGAATGATGTTAGATTGAAGGTATACAACACACAGAGAGCAATTTGAGCATGGGGTTAGTTGTGATGGTTGTAATGTCAAATAGTTATGGTTGTTACGTCAAGTAGTGGCGTGAGCTGGTTTTGGTGTTAGGTCGTAGTGGTTGCACGTGGTAGTTTTGGAGGTGGTGTCAAGTAGCGGTGGTTGTGGTTTTAGGCACTCTCGTGTGTCTAGTGTTGAGTAGTGGTGATTGCGGAGTCGAGTAGCGTTGGTCTTAGTCTGGGGATACTGGGTTGTCTTATGGCTCATGGTTATGTTTCGTGGTGGTCTGGTTTTGATGATAGTTTGGTGTGATTTTTGCCATGGTACGTGATTAACGAGAATACCACATACAATCCCCTTTAAAGGGTGTGTGAAACGAAAGCAAATGCAAAGACATAATGTAAAAGATACTCATTATTTAAGATTAAATTGTTGGATGCTTGAAGTTTATAATTAGAAACCAAATTGAAATAAAACATAAAATTAAACAGGCTCGCAAGCCTTAAAACAACCTTCTACGTTATAGTGTGTTTTCCCTTACACTTGACTCGGTCCCATTCATCCGTGTGAACTAAGAAAACTCCTCAATTTGTTCTGCATCAAGAGGGGATGAAACAGGCTCACAAGTCTTAAAAAACCTTTTAAGTTATAAGTTGTTTTGACTCGCTCCGGCCCATTCTTTCACGTGAAGAAAGATGACAAGTCCTCAATTTGTTCCAAATCAAGAGGGGAATGAGGTGAAACTAAGCTATCAACATGAGTACATGCTTGAAAATCCCCATCAAACTTGTGAACCTCAGTGAACGAACAATTCATGGAATCATAAACAACCAACTTGTTAAGAAATGTCAGCAAAAATCTCCCATCATTTGACATAGACACGGGCACATAAAACCCAACTTTAGAATAGTATGGGATGGAAACCAATTTAGTCCAAGAATCTTTCACTCCGTAGACCTTCATCACCCATAAGTCAGCACGAATCCCCTTATAATGAACAATCACACACAACCATTCTCCCAAAGTCCTCAACGCTATTATATCCCTATCACATTCATCACCATCCAGAGGTGGCGGCGATACCTCACTATAAGTCTCGGTTGCTAAATCAAAAGAAACTATGTTAGTCAACCGATAGTATGACACAGGCATATTACGAACCATCCAATGAAAAGCTCCGTTTAAAAAGGTACCACGATAACACCATGGAGAAACATGTGGGACATCATTGATATCTTTCCAACGATCAAGTTTTAATGAGTATATCTTGGCTTTGTTACCAAAGTAAATCCCAACAACTTTGTAATCATCACTAGACTCATCGTACCCAAAAGTAAAGCTCACGCCAACAGGAAAACAACCACCATATAACCTCCTATAAATTCTAGTACTAGGGTTGTAAAGAACTGGAGCATTGTCATCCACAACGATGCAGAACAATCCATTGCAAGAGCCTATCAGCTTAACGGGGGGACTTAATTTGGAAGGAAAGCTAAGCGATTCTCTTTCGAAAATAAGGCTAAATATTAGTCTAGGATGTACATATTGATGCCTTCTAGTCCATAGCCTAACATGAGAATTAATAAAATATCGACTTGATATTAATGAGTACCATGATTTGCAAACAGACTTACATCTTAATAAGGTTTCCACAGGAAACCTCAACAGAATTTCGACAATGATCTCGGGCAGAAGAAGATGACTAGGTAATATTATCGATAGGCTATTTCTCTTTGATTGTTGTTCATCTTCGTCTCCCATTCTTTTAACCAGCCTCTTTCTCTTTGATTGTTGTTCATCTTCGTCTCCCATTCTTTTAACCAGCCTCTTTCTCTTTGATTGTTGTTCATCTTCGTCTCCCATTCTTTTAACCGACCTCTTTCTCTTTGATTGTTGTTGTGCCATTTTTTTTAGGGTTCTTAGCTAATTGCGTTTTGGGGTCAAACATGCATATTACGAATCTATATATAGTGTCCAAGATTTATAATTACACCTAAGGTCCATGTTTTTTAAACTACTAACATGGATAGTCCCTGTGTTTAACTTGTGCTATTATTATTTTAGGAATACTATAAGACACCCCATCATATACTAGAATTTGGATGTGTGTGAGTGGTAATAATCAAAAAATTTAGATATATTCCTTGAATTATTCGAGATCACTTTCAGATTGATATGTGCCCCGGGTATCATGAAATCCTCAATTGGATAATTCAGATAATCGCACTTTGTTTCTATGGCACGAGGAACAAAGCAATACATATTATGTAAGTTAAGTTTGGACGAGGTCAAATCTGTCATGTAATACATAACAGAATGTTAGCTAAATTCGGTTAAAAACCATAACTGTTGGTAAAAGTTGTGTCTTTTGGTAGGAAAACCGGTTGGATACCCGAATCCCAAAAATCGTTTAGGTAATACCGGGACCCCAACAAGGGGGCATATCCTTGGACCCCGAAAGGGCGCTGCCTCTTGACCCCGCGGTTAGTTGTGGTGGCCACAAGCTAATTAGAACGAGTGTACACTCCGCACCCTGACTCGACTATAAGCTAAATCTGACTAAGCCCTTTATCATGGGTAAATTCCAATTACACAAAATATAAGTGTGATAAATGCAAAACCAGGGTTTCTCGAAGTAATGCTAGAACTCAACAGGATCTATCGCAAGAAAGAATCAATATCGAATTAAAGTTTAAATGGAAGTTATTAGTTTGTTATTTGACAATCACAAACCGTTAACAAATTGAGAGAAATGATTAAAGAGAGGATTGTATTTCATTTGCTTAGTATTACAAGTGAGGACTAATAACTATTTAAAGAAAGGTTTTGGCGCCAAAATTGGTTATGGTCTGTGTGATAACAAACACGTGCACCTCACGTGTCACACTAAATATTGGTATTTTCACAGGTTCCATACTTCATATTCCAGGATCATCAATAATCAAACAAGCATCATGTATGCATCATCATCAAGAACAAGAAAAATGGGTTTCAACCCTTATAACTGACTTATTATTAACGAATGGGTTATCTTCACAGGTCGAAGATCAAACCCTTATATACTAGACCAACTGCCATGATGTTTCAACTAAACGACCTGCTGCTTCATACAAAACGTTGTGACGTTTTGTTGAAAACGGTTAAACTAAATAACTGTCATCACATTGGGCTTTGTTTGGACTTATAACAGAAGTTGACCCAATGTTTAACATTCTGACCCAAATACTAAACATACATACGAATTACACATAAACTAAAAGTCTTAAACCTAAACATTAACATATTTGTACTAACAACATTAAACAGGCTAACAATTTCCCCCCTAATGTGTTAGTATCAAATTCTCCTAGTGATCTTCATTGTTTCTTCAAGCAATGTCTAAAGTTCATTGCTGTCTTGACTGCCATCATGTTGTCTTCTTCATCATCTTCAAGACTAACACCAAAATGATTCTTACTTATCTCTATTGCTCCATCCTTCACTGCACTGTGCATCAACATCGATTTACATGCACTATCCTTCTCGCCTGGTGAGTCCTTGGCTGCTTAGTTTCACCCACTTCTATCGGCTTCTCCTTTTCCCTTGTTGCGTTGTAGTAAAACCAACAAGTGCGTTCTTGTTGTTGTTAACAAGAAATCTTCTAAAACAAACTTATGCAATTTCATGGTAGACTACAATGAGATCAACAATCTTCTTATAACATGCAGTCGCAACTGCTTCATCATCTTTGGTATCTAGTCCTTGAAGTTTTTCAATCATTCCATACTTATCACTCAAAACTGCGTACCCTTTTCTCTTTTCCTTCTTTGTTCCACACCGTATTTCTTCCAACAACCTTTAATACCTAGCGGTATTCTTTTCCTTTACAGCGAGTGATCAAGTCGCGTGTCTTCTTTAAATTGTTGTTGTTTCTTGTATTGCCAACGACCTTTTTATCTTGTTTCTTTTTGTACCGGTATCTTCTCTTATCCAAGCAACACCAATGAAATTTCTGCGCGTCTTTTCTTTCTTCTTTCTCCTTTGTGTATCTCGGTAATACACAATCTTCTAGTCGACTTTTCCTTTATACCCTACGGTATTCTATCAACGTCTAAACAAAAGTGTTTTGTTTGTCGTTCCGCTGTTGCTTGTATCCTTCTTTCGTTGTTTCACAATACTCTTCTTTCTATGTGTTGATTGAAACAATCCGTGCCCTAGACAACTTTGTTTGTCTCGGCTTTTGAATCTTGAGTGATGATCAAAATCATGAATTGTTGTGTTGTTTGATTCCTTGTCTCTCTGATACCATATTGGTATTTTCACAGGTTCCATACTTCATATTCCAGGATCATCAATAATCAAACAAGCATCATGTATGCATCATCATCAAGAACAAGAAAAATGGGTTTGAACCCTTATAACTGACTTATTATTAACGAATGGGTTATCTTCACAGGTCGAAGATCAAATCCTTATATACTAGATCAACTGTCATGATGTTTCAACTAAACGACCTACTGCTTCATACAAAACGTTGTGACGTTTTGTCGAAAACGGTTAAACTAAATAACTGTCATCACATTGGGCTTTGTTTGGACTTATAACAGAAGTTGACCCAATGTTTAACATTCTGACCCAAATACTAAACATACATACGAATTACACATAAACTAAAAGTCTTAAACCTAAACATTAACATATTTGTACTAACAACATTAAACAGGCTAACACTAAACTCATATCCAAACATGACTTATGAAAGTGATAGACACTAAAATCACCAACATCGTACTGTGTTCAGAGAAAGAATCAAGATCGAATTAAAGCTCAAAGCTTCTTGTATATCAAATATCAATATGTTTAGTAAATAATTCAACTCATCAGCACTTTCTCTTTGGTTTTAATTAATTTATACTTGAATCACAAGCAAACGGTTAGCTGCAATATGTCTGTTTGTTCATATTCAACAACATTTTTTTGCTTCCACTCTATGTGATGAATGGTATGATGGTTCCTGTTGTTTTTGCCTTGGTATTTTAATTATTTTTTATGCAGGTCAATGCTGAAACAGGCACATTCTTTTGTATTCTCGAGTATAAAGTGGGCTTCTAGATAATTTTGTTCAGCATGTTGGCATCTGTTTAGCAATCTCAAAGTTGTCACTGCTTTTGAAGGAACACGATGACGAGCTACGATGGGATCTTAAGATCAATACAAATGTAAGGAAGTTTATTGTCTGGTACTAGAAGTTTCAAATAATTATTAAATATTGGAGTAGGAGCTGTTTCCCTTTTGTCTGGTACTAGAAGTTGATACGCTTCAACTTCAATCCATATTTACCCACCCAGCTCGGCACCACTACATTAAGCCTATGAAAATCAGGATCTTGTGCAGTTGTACACAATCTATCTGAACTGACACATAACAATGTCCGGTTGTTCTGCTCTGACAGTTTAACCCACAGTTATATGCATATAGATGAATTACTCAACTTTGCCAACATTCTTCGAATACGGGACACACTCTCAAGCGACCCCTAGAGGTCCTCAAATGAGTCAATTACACCATGTTCTTGCATGCGTAGATTATAAGAAGATTTGTCATTTAGGTGTTCATGTTCTCGCAACCATATGAGTCTAATCCTTTTCGTTTTACAAGCAACCACCTTTTTTCGTGAATTATGTCATATTATTAAAGATGGTATGTTTAGTGCGCATTTTATATGTCCATGACATTGTTTACCAAATTGCAGGAGATATTGCTTCGGGTTTGTTGTGTAATGCTGATTCTTGTTAGGAGGCTTTTGCCTGCTGGTAATTTCACAGCCAATCTCAACTTACTCCAGGGTTGTCCACATGCAGGTACGTTGCTAATAAAGTGCGTTCTCGTTACAGCTTTCCTAGTACTTCTATAGTTTTACATGATTGTTTACAGTTTTCCTTGTACTAAGTTCTCGTTCTCGTTCAACTCTAGTTTTACATAATTGTTTACAACTTTCCTTGTACTATTATAGTTACTTATAGGCCAGCCAGTTGCAGTACCCTGAGCTTGCAGGAACATTGTTTTACTTCAATATAACATTAAAATATAACTAGGAAAACGAACGATCTTACACAGTTATGAATTATAATATACTTTTGAGTTGTTACAGAATGTCATGCCGTGATGGTTTGCATTCCTCTTGCAGTTCTGAGTTAAAAACAACCATGTGGTCATAACATACAAGAGTATGAACCCACTTTTCTGTGTAAAATAGCTGGAAGACTACATATCACACCATTAACATATACATGTTTCCACATACAACATGGTCGATAATACCGATTCATGTAACTGCAAGAGATTACCCTTTCATCATACAACACAAAATGACAAAATTGTTGTCTCCATTTATCTCAATTCTAAGGTTTGTGTGTTCAATGTTTCTTCCTTTTTGGAAAACCAACAACTATCTGCTGCTAAACCTGATAGCCTTAAGGAGAACATTACTTAATCTTATTGAAGAAGAAAAAACACATCATCTCGGTACAATTGTTATTGGGTGATACTAATTTTGGTCTTCAAGAGTCATAAATACCATATTTTAAACATCTACAACCGTTTTCCACACAATCTTACCATCCCTTTGCTAGACTGGTGTATTAGAACACAACCAAAATATCATAGTGTTAGAACTAACGGATAAAAATTAATGAATATGTCCGGACTCGAATACGAGACTTCGGGATTGCACACATTACGTATGAGTTTCAATGTATTAATAATTATTATATTTGGTTATGAATAATTATTAATTTCACAAATAAAACACTTAACGATACCTAACGACCGTTAGACAAAAGATGAAGGACTAAACATGAAATAGTGTTTAAGAAAGATACAGAAAGGGTATACTAGACCCATGATCGGCCGACCCAACCCAATGAGTGTAGGGTTTGTGGCTTTTGCTTCAAGTTTCATGATTAATATAAATACATGTCCCTATGTATTCATTTAATCATCCTTTGGCTCTCTCGCAAGCCAAACTTCTTCTTCTTTCTCTCCTCTTGAGCTTACACGATCAACTACACCCTTATAGGGTTCCTACGCGATCAACTAAGCTCAAACCATTCTTGTTTAGTTGATCAACTACACCCTTCTAGGGTTCCTACGCGATCTTCTAAACATAGTGTTTGGTTTGTTTGTGAATTAAGAACATAGCTTTTCTCATTGAAACGCTACTAATACGTGTGTACAAGAACGAAGAACAAACACATTATTGTTTGTGATTTATTGGTGATTCGACTAGGGTATAGTCGAATATATTTAACTCTAATTTTAGGGTTTAGGGTTCTTGTTCAATTGTTCTTGAGGTACGCATATCGTTTTAATTCGGTTAATTTAATTACATGTATTTGATCATATTCCGATACGTGCTTGATGATGTTTCTTGTTTATATAATTGTTATGATTTACAAATTCAACAGTGGCATCAAGAACCGTTAATACGTTGTAATTAATTACCGAAACACATAAAATTGAATCGTTTATGTTATTACATGCTTTGGTGTTCTAATGTTTTTAAAATTATGTAAACCCTAAATATTTTTTATATATATGTCGACTATAATTTTTTTTAAAGAAAAATTAGGGTTTTGAATTTTTGTAAAAACTTGTAGAAACCCTAGGTTGCATGTAATCTTTATGTGATGTTAATGGGTATTTGTGATATGCCATTTTGGTTATGCGTTGCTTGACTTGATTATATGATTATAATAAGTTCAATGTGGGCATCCATGACAAACCATGCATGTGTTGTCATGGATTATGGTGATTTTGAAGTAATTGTTACGTATTATGTAGATTTCATGCTTTTATTATGCGATTTGTTATAATTAATAAGGTTTTTTAGTAAATGTTTGACATGTAAAGAATACTAAAAATTAATTAATTACTACTATAAAATTAGGGAAGACCCTATGAAAATCGTGTATTTAATCAATTGTGTGTATTAATTGATTGATTTTGCATGTTCATTATTTAAGTTGTTTATTTATTTTATTTAATTACTATTTGTTTATATATGTATGTGACATGATAGTAAGCAAAAGGGTAATTTCATAATAAAATTATAAACCGGACTTAATGAAATCTTGTTTTGAGCTTGAAAAAATCTTGAACTTTTAATTGATTTATCGCGACTGTATTAAATGGTTGGACGGTGAAGCTAATTTTGACAAACTATAAAGTGGGTATAAGGTGGCTTCGCATTAAATTATGGCCTTAGAGAGACTCCATTCTGTCTCTACGCTCGCCTGTGCGTCAACTTTAGTTTTACCTAACAACCATTATAAATACGAAGCACTTAAGGCAAAGTTGTAAGTTTCTCAACGCCTCAATTAAAACTTTGTAGATTTAAGCTCGTAAAGAAACTAATGAGTAAAAGTTTTTTACATGAAACATATGTTACAAGATGAATGCATGACATCTTTGTACATATTTTGATTACACACATCAAAACTACTACCCGTAAATTTAAGTTATATGCCATCCAATTAAACGGAAGCTACCTAAAGTTGTAGTTTACGTCAGGGCGTAACCTGGCTAGATTACAATGGAAGGGCAAATTACATGATTTTATTACTAGCAGATCAACTGATGTGATGGAATTATGTAAGTTTGCAGTTTCTTAAGTTGGTTAACTTAATTGAGTTGATAGTGAGATCTGATCACTCAAGGCATAAGATGGGGATAAAACATGCTTACATTGCAACTGCGGTTGGCAAATATGTAAATCTCATCCTTTCTAGGAATTGCAATTGAATATTGGCAATTGAGGCTCGACTCGTACCTTATTGAATACCGTCATCACTAGCAAATCAACTGATGTGATGAACCTATGTCAATTTAGATCCTAGTTTTTCAGTGAAAATTAAATGATTATATGATTATGAACCATGGGTATTTAATTTTCTTGAAAATTTTATTATCGGAAATACTAAAATTGAATTTTGTAATTCTTTTCAATATATTAATGCAACATTAAAACCGTAAACGTGGTTTGGTCTTAAATTGGTAAATTGATCTAATTCTGTTTTCAAACATAATATTTGATTGAAAAAAAAATTACTGAAAAGACACAGCCTATTTTCCATGAGAGAAGAATAAGACTCAATCCTATTCCTTTTCATGATTAAGAAAGGTATGATAGGAACATTAGAATTGTCTACATTCTAATATATAACTAATAGCAATCTTTCATACTTAAGAATACTGCACATCCTATTTTCCATAAGAAATTTCATTACCCTAATTTGGTGAATGAATTCTTCTATAACAAATATGACGTTTGGTTAAATGGAAAATATGAGTTATTAGAAGCTAGACAGATTACCTCAAAATTGGTAAAAGGCAAGCTAGAATTTTTTTTATCTAGTTGTTGTGCTTTAAAGGTGCTACATACCATTATGGGGATGGTAGGCCTATTAAGGAAGAAGCTGCATGCACAAATTCTTCAAGTTGATATCATTGATGGATAACCCATCATATACACAGTGGAATACACATTTTAGAACCTGAGTAATTATTACGTATGGGTTTTTCAAAATGTGTAGGAAAGTAAAAGCAAGCAAATTGTTTTCACTGGTGATGAAACACTTACAATGTTGTCAAATCCAGTTGGAGCATTGTGTTGTGTTGTGTTACTGAATATGGAGTTATTGTTATGTTCTCTAATTCAGTAGGAGCTACAAGCGTTAATTCCTGTATAGTAGCCCAGATTATCTTCAAGATAATTACTTTCCAATTGTAGACACTCATGTTTTTAGGATAGTCATGTGCGTTTCCTGACAAGACAAAGTAGTCCTACATCTACTTGTTCATTTATGACACAAATCATATTGAATCACATAAACAAACATATGTTGTGTTGTTTATATACTACATGATATTGTACCATGCACAAGTGGGAGAATTGCTTATTGTGTGCAAAGGAACAATACATAGAAATATGATTATAGGATTCTCTTAATTGCAAGGTAAGAGATCTATGTTCTAATAGGACTTATACATTTAATGTGCAAGATTATCTTATGTAGAACATGTGTCATGATTATAATAAATACTACTTTTATGTCTTATGATATTCAAATTAAAAGAAACACTTGAATTTACAATTTACGTCAGGGTGTAACCTGGCTAGATTGCGATGGAAAGGTAAACTACATGATTTTATTACTAGCAGATCAACCGATGTGATGGAATTATGTGAGTTTGCAGTTTCTTAAGTAGGATAATTCATAAAATGACATAAACAAATGGAGTAGTAAATTAACTTGAAATTACTATTGAAACCAATGGTGGTGTTCACAAATACTTTAGTTATATATGTTTATATCTTCTTATAAACATGAAGTCTTTTAACTATTACAAGACTTATAATAAAGTAAGACGTTAACTTGTATGTTTTAAACAAGAAATCATTGAGTTGATGATTTATAACGTATAGTGGGAATATAACATTTTATGTCTTATTAAGACATGAACATGAAGTGACTTGTTCAAAAAGTACTTATGTTATATAGCATGCAATTGGCTTGGAAATTCTATTATACCATTAAGTTGACTTAGTTGGTAAACAGGTAAGCCAAAAGGAGTATAAGTTTATATTACAAATTGTTAGTTTGTCTCACTATTGATGCATAATCTGGCGCGGGCTGGATCCAACGACTCTCCCTGGGCCGTTCATCGTCTTCTCAAGCCCTAAGTAGACCTGTCAACAAAGAGAACCCGTCAAGAGTGTACCGGAGGCCGTAGCCCCGGGATCCACCTCCAATGGTCAAGTTAGTATTTATGCGATATGACATAGAAGAGTTAGGTTTAGAGTAACTTGTTGTGTTGTATTCTCCAAGAAGGGTATCCCAGCCCTATATTTATAGGGTATGGAATATGGTTTAGGCGTAGAGTGGGCCGCTGTCTGTCGGGCCTGGCCCATTCCTGGTCCAGTCCAGACTATACGTCTACACTCACAATACTAGTTCTAATGAAACATCACAAGTTGGTGGTGTGCTCAGTTAGGAAAAATTAAACTCTTGTTATATTGTTTGATTAAAAGAAAAATATTACTTCTTTTCTTTCAAAAGTTATCAAGGTTAGAAAATCGAGTATGGATTGAATATACTCAATAAGACTCCAATCTAGAAGATTAAATAAGACATTAAGGAATGTGATGAATCACATTAAAGTCTTAAAATGAATTCATGATTTTGTTAATAAGTAGTTTTAACAAACAAGAGTCAAGAACTGTAAAATGTTTTTGTAATATACCAAAAGAGAACGATTAAGTGTTGCTCAACTTGCTAAAGTATTTATAGATAAATTACAAAAGGCAAGTGGGAGTTTTGTTCATATCTTGAAAGATCAAAATTACAAAATACATAATCTTCTAAAACCACACTAGTGAAAATCATGATGAGGCTTGAAATGTAAAGGTTAAACCTCAACATGATGAGATTCTCATTCATAGATCCGTAGGGATGTATCAGATATTTGATTGATATGCTGAGAATTATGAATTACAGGATCAAATTAAGCATGTTAATCATAATGATGCATTTACTAAATATTGAATTATGGTAAATTGCTCAAACTATGAATGTTAAGATGTTGTTCATAAAGATAAGTCAACTTTGAAAACTTGGTTTATCTTAATAAAGATGAGTTTCTTCAAGAGAAGAAAAACCCTAGAGGTTTAAATCTTTGTGAAATGAATCATATGGACTAAATTGTATACATATTTTAATGCATGTCTTATGACAAAATTATTAATCATACTTAAGTAATTAACTATGATTAAATACTCTTTCCTAAGCACATTAAAGATTCAAAGATGGTAATTGTCCTACTCATTTTTATGAATATGAAATTTGACAATGGATTATAAAACTCTTTCTTGTATAATTACTTAAGCGAGGACGATGAGTAATTAAGAGTTTTATGAATTCATTTAATCTTTGAAAGTATACAAAATGCAAGAATCCAAGTATGGATAAATGCATGCATCAAGGAGATAAGTCTTATGTTTAATATATTAAATCCATGGATTTATAATTTATAATAAGATAACTCCTAATTAATTTTGAAAGCTAGTGGGAGTATTATGTTTACTTATTTAAATCATATATGCTGTATAAACATATAGGAAGTAACATTCTATATAAGTTAAGTGTTAAGTCATAACTTGGAATGAAACTTTACTTGGAAGATTTAATAAGTAAAACATACAACCTTGAATATATGTTTATTGATGTAAACATGTGCGGTAAATGAATCTAATAGAACATGATATATCATTTAAGAAAGTTTAAATGGATATCTAGTACATGAATGAAATTTAAGTTGGACACAAGGATTTTTTATGTACATCATGTTGTTGTTATATCATGCTTTGATAAAAGATGATTTGGCAACATTGATATCTAATTGAAAGATATTAGATAAGTTGTGTAAAGAATATTCTAAAGGAATATATTTGGATATAGAGTTACATCCTCAGCCTCGAACAATTTCTGGATTCTATAGATGAACAATTTGTCAATTGTCATAGCCAACAAACTTGGAAGTTTGGAAGGCATAAAACATTACACATTAAAGTTTACGGAAAAGAGCATATTGTTGTTTGCATACAATGATGCTAATAAAATTGAGATGACACTCAATACTAGTCATGGAAGGATTTCATCCTTGTTAATAGCCATGTGTACTAGTTATGCTTAACTAAAGGCATAGTTGCATTATACATTAAAGAATAAGAATACTTTAAACTTTAAAATGTTTGAAATTTTAAATATCATAAATTGAATGTTGAGGATGTCACACGCTTTATGATGTATTATATGGTTATATCATATTATTTGAATGCACATATACAAGAACTTCGCTAATTGAATTCTGGAAATTAGTATTCTCAAAATTCCGATAGATCAAAGTTAGTTGAATAATGCCTAGTCAACAAATATGATTGTCATTACTTTAGGCATAATTGTCAACAAGTATGATTGTTGTTACTTGAGACAAAATTCATTAACGAGAATTTTCATGCATTGATCTATTTAGTATTTGGATAAGGGATGTTAAGCAATTATTATTTAACAATGAATTAAAGTACTGAGTACGTTTGTTTCATTAATAATAGATTATATCCCATATTTGCATGTTTAATCCATGAATAACTTATGTTATTTTATTCTAAATAGTCTATTGTCAATCAATGATATGGGAATATCATTGAATTAAGACAAATCTGAGTTTTGGTATAATATACTTAAAGTATATTGATGCGTAGGACATGCCAAATTCACATGATATTCAATAGAATGAATAAATTGAATACAGGACAAAATCTCAATTACATGATTATACTTATGGATGTTGTCATTATAGTAAATCATGAATATTTATCCTCAGACTTGAGATACCAGGTAACTACTGTGGATGTAGCTCATTTTCTGTGAGATAGTCTAACGCTATCCGTAACTGGTAGTTATAAGGATTATTAGTCTAACGCTATCCGTAACTGTTAGTTATAAGGATTATTTTCAAAGGTGATGTGAAGTTCATGGGTTATGCTTGTAGTCAATAGGATTTGGTTCCTTCAAATTTGTTTTGAAGTTTAATATTGTTAGGCTACTCGTAGGATTGACAAGATGTTAATTTGCATGGCCATGCCCAATGTCTATCTGGAATACGTTCAGATGAATTGGTAATCTTGCTCGATCATAAATAACGAGAAACAAAAGTTAATTATGGAATGACTTCGATCCATATCCATATTAACAAAGTATTAGAAGCAAAAGGATAAGTATGATGATGAATCATCAATGGTGGTTTTTTCCAGGAAACCATACTCGTGATCGTTCTGGGGACATTGGTGTGTTATGCTAGACTAACCAATGTCATTATTTCATTAATGTATATCCGAGTGGGAGCTGTTAGAAGTAACGGATAAAAATTAATGAATATGTTCGGACTCGAACATGAGACTTCGGGATTGCACACATTACGTATGAGTTTCAATATATTAATAATTATTATATTTGGTTATGAATAATTATTAATTTCACAAATAAAACACTTAACGATACCTAACGACCGTTAGACGAAAGATGAAGGACTAAACATGAAATAGTGTTTAAGAAAGATATAGAATTGGTATTCTAGACCCATGATCGGCCGACCCAACCCAAGGGGTGTAGGGTTTGTGGCTTTTGCTCCAAGTTTCATGATTAGTATAAATACATGTCCCTATGTATTCATTTAATCATCTCTTTTATCTAGCAAGCCAAACTTCTTCTTCTTTCTCTCCTCTTGAGCTTACACGATCAACTACACCCTTATAGGGTTCCTACGCGATCAACTAAGCTCAAACCATTCTTGTTTAGTTGATCAACTACACCCTTCTAGGGTTCCTACGCGATCTTCTAAACATAGTGTTTGGTTTGTTTGTGAATTAAGAACCTAGCTTTTCTCATTGAAACGCTACTAATACGTGTGTACAAGAACGAAGAATAAACACATTATTGTTTGTGATTTATTGGTGATTCGACTAGGGTATAGTTGAATATATTAAACCCTAATTTTAGGGTTTAGGGTTCTTGTTCAATTGTTCTTGTTTCATTATTTGAGGTACGCATATCATTTTAATTCTGTTAATTTAATTACATGTATTTGATCATATTCCGCTGCGTGCTTGATGATGTTTCTTGTTTATATAATTGTTATGATTTACAAATTCAACAAATAGAACTCACTAAATTTATGTTCTAACTGTAAAATTAGAAGTGGCAAACTGGGCAGGCTGAGTAGTTGGGTAACGGGTCAAACAGGTAATATTTGTGACCCATATGACTGGTTTCCTTTTAACGTGATCGTTTTCATTTTTCCCACATGACCTCATAGCTATAAAATATATGAAATCAACTCATTTATAGTAAATGGGTAGAAATTGTCAAAGTCTTTAAGCTAGAGTAAACTTTGCTGGAGATCTTGGTGGTAAATAGTCTTGGCATCCTGAACATCGTTATTAATTTCCTGACAATTCTTGAGCTCAACTTATAACTTGTGTTTTACAACTCCTCCAGATGAAAGCAATGGGTATCTGTGTGTTCCACGGTTCCTTGTAATGGTGGTCTCAATCAGCCTCAGAGTGATGTATAATCTTAAATAAGGAATGTCTTATACACAATGTCTTATGCATTTTCTTTTGTTTTGCGTCACCCTGGCCCTTTAATATAGACCTAAACACGAATTCAAGATTGAACAGATTCATGCTGATTATTAGCTCATCTTTGCAATTCTGTTCTCATAAGAGCACAAGGTGCAATGACGAGGAGGGTCCGCCAATCCCATGTGGCACTCGCCTGTTCTAATGATTGTATCCCCTTTTTGAAAGTAGAAACAGAATACAAAAGAAAACCAAATAAGACTTGTCAATCTCATTCTCATATAGTAATCTGTTATAGGTTCTGTTATGATCTTTTTTTTCATTCACCTTGTTCATACCATTTTAAGTTGCTAAACTAAGCAAAACTCGAGGGTATTATTTGGAAAGAGTAATAGAGAAACCAGCTAATGATTAGCCAATGGCTTTAGTTCAATGAAGATATTGGATAATTTGTTCATCAGTCTACTCTAGTAGTTGATCTAGTTCAATCCAGAGATTTTCTGAATCTGCGTCATCTTCATTCACTGAAGATTCATTGAACCCAACTGCATCAATGTTCTCGTTGCTATTTTGGCTCTGGTTTTCCAACATTTGGCGTTCGTTGAGTCCCCTTACAGTTTCTTGGCCGATATTCCACTCTTGTGTTGTTTCCCCAAAGACATCTCCAGTCAATCTTAGATCTTCTGCAATGCGGTTCATATCAGTTAATGGCAGATAAAAAGAAGTCGTTTGTTTACAAGAAAGAATTACACGTTGACTATTAAAGGTCAAGCATAATCGTCAATAAACTCAAAACCTAGATTAGCTATGAATTTTGACATTTGTGATGAGTAGTTGTCAAAACATCAAACCCTTCAGTTTTGTCAGCAGTTAACATGACATTAAGAAAGAAAAAAAAATCCATGTAAAAATTAGCTCTTTTATAAACTTATGTTTGACTTTTGGAGTCAATTGTGTGACTTTTCAGAGTCAAAAAATGTATGTTGAAAAGCTTGCCATGTTTCTCAACATGTTAAGCCGTTTCAGCTTCTTTTAACATGATGCCACTCCAGATGAATCCATGAAATTCTCTTTGAAAGACTGAGGTTTGACTCCACAGGTCAAAAGTGTGACCATTTTGATTTATAAACCTGATAGGATTTTGCGTTTCTAAAAATATTTCTCTTATTTGAATAGATTATGCAATGAATTAACTACTATAATATATCTTCACCCTTTGCACCAAAAAAAAGAGTCGGTTTGACCTGAAATTTCGGTCGACCTGTAGCATATAGCAGCCTAATAATATTTAAAATATGTAAAGATAATTTGAGTATAAGACCTTGGATGGCTAACTCTTTGGCCCGATGCCAATTCGAGCTTGAATATTTGTATAATGTGTTTTATTATCTGTATTAGGGACATTTAATGTTGGAATTGTGTTTAAGTTGGTTGTACAATATGCTTGATAATTTGTATTTTTTATGTAAAGGATGTTTTAATAACTATATTAATTGTATTTATTGACTAGTTAATTAATTGTATTTAATGTACATAATGATTTATTTATTGTATTTAATGTTAGTATTTCTATTTTAATTAGTTGTACTTTGAGCTTAACAACTTGTAAATGTTAAAAAATGTGTTTTAGTTACTTATACTTTTAGCTTTATAACTTTGATTACTGAATTTTAATATTAAATATGCCTTCCTCTATTATAAGATAGTAAGATATCTCTTAGACTCTTTTACAATATTTTCGACATTATTGTTAACATTTTTAACTAGAAAAATTTATGATTGTTAAAACAAGAAAAACAAAAGCAATGAAACTTAAAAGGGACATTCCGTTCAATTTGCATACCCACTCTTTTGGTCCCTTTTTATATTACAAACTAGAACCAATTTCAATTTCAAGATTGGTACAATACATGACAGCTAAAAACCCTAATTTCTATCAACAATTTTCGAGATAGAAATCAAGGAAGAATAAGAATGAAATCGAAGAAAATAATCATACAATTTATAAAGAAAAAATTGGAAGGAAGAAGCTTGTTGTAGAAGAAGAGGCAAGAGATAGGCTTGTGAAAGTTATGTGTTTTTGGAGGGAATGATAATTCATCGCCCGCCCAAGGATATTAAAGTTGCTTGAACCAAGCTATTCTAATTTCTTATTACCCCTCCTGTTTTCCAATCAAAAGCATGGTTGTCAAGATCCCGATCCCGATCCTGATCTTAGGATTTTACGATTTTACGATACTGCAAAGCAAAAACGATCTGGATCTTACATAGGATCTTTGAAAGCTTAAGATCTTAAAGGATCCCGATCTTGACCATAGGATCTTAAGATATAATCCGATCCGATCCTACTTTTCTCATATAACAAACTAGAAAACTGCAAATTTTTTGATTATTTTTTGTAGAATTTAAAAAACAACGTGTTAATCTTATTAAACATTTCATAATCATAATTTAGGACAACATTTCAATGAAACATTCATATTATTTTGTGTTTATAATATATAATAATTTGTAAATTTATATAATATTACAAAAACTATTAAGAAAATGGCATTATAGTAATATAGTAGGATCTTAAGATCCCGATCCGATCTTGCAAACACGAAAACGATCTTAGGTAAGATCCCAATCTTGAAAACCTTGACCAAAAGTACAAAACAAACAAAAATACAAAATAGAAATGGCATACCTGATCCATAATGTCACCCGCGCGTGTTACAAAATGGAAATGTTCATATGTACACAAAACATGAAAGTAAGTATCTCTATAATGATGGTAAAAATTTTACATCTAGATACCCTGAGAAACGAACATTGCTAAATAAAAAATTGCTATTGCAACTGCCATTCAAATTTTAAACTAGTCTTGAATGCACTTATAGACCTTGAAGTCATCGTACGCGAGTTTATCATTCACATAATGAAGCATGTAATAGCAAGTATCGCAGAAATAACAAGGATCTTCCGGAGCCAACTTGTCACCCAGGGTTACTTTTGTTGCTTTGTAGATGTTGCAACACGTACACTTTAGGGAACGGAATTTTGATTGAAACAAAGTTATGGGATAAGCAGCTTCATTTTGTACATCCTCGGGATGGATTGCTCTCATATCTCGAATCACAATTACATGTTTGCAATCACCCTATTTCACCAACAATTATATCAAATTAGGATTGAACTTTGTGTTGGTCCAGTTTGTATTCTAGAATTGAAATTTAATGAGGTGGAAAAGTGGGTGGGACGGGCGGAAAAATACACTTCAAGTGACTTTGTCACGTCTCCTTTTAAGCTAGTTTTTTTTACTTCGCCTGCTAAAGATAAATATACAATCCGAATTGACCCATTTATTAGTAAATGGATTACTTTTTCCACCCCTAAGACAGTGGAGTAAAAAACCAGAAAAAGAAAATGAGTTTTAGGTTTGAAAAAAACTGAATCTCTTGATATATAGGACAACTTGGGATACTTTACTCAGACTGTTCAATCTAAAAAATAACTACAAAAACTAAGTCAAATCAGAATAGCTAAAAAGAGGAACACGTCAAATGGGTCAAACAAGTTGTATGTTGACTGCTCAATAACCACATAGCTCCTTTATTCAATGCTTCATAGTTCATATTATTATTATAATTAAATTGTGTTTCAGTCATAATTAAGTCGCTCCATATTTATACTCTTATTTTAAAAAAGCAGGATCCAACCCGGCATGTCAGTTATGTCACATGCTAAGATATTTACCATTTCAACCCAAACTTGTTTTGACCCATTACCCAATCCACAAAACCTGCCTATCCCACAACCTCGAAGGCAAAAACCAGAAAAATGTTACAAGTTCATTATAAAAAATAACCCAACAAAAAGTGAACACAAAAATGTAAAAGTAGGACCCCTAACCTGATGACAGTAAAGATAAACTTCCCCAAGGCGGAAACGTAGTTCACACCAACGAGTTGTCTGCATTAAGCGAGCATGAAGCTGTGGTAACTTTGAACCACTTCCACGGCCTATGAAATCCTTATTTTTCTTCTTGCGTTGTGATCTATTAGTAATGTAATTCCACTTTTTGATTGCATCCTTCTCATGTTCTTTAAGCCAAGTGAGTATCGGTAAACTGTAGTCGGTAGCATTGTCTTCCCTTAAGTCATTGTAAAATATATCCTACAAACATAATTTAGATAGATGTGTGAATACCTATACATAAAAAAAAAAAAAAAAAAAAAAAAAAAAAAAAAAAAAAAAAAAAAAAAAAAAAAAAAAAAAAAAAAAACACATTATATTTGCAAACAGAATAGATTTAGTAAATTACTTCTATGAGGAAATAGCCAGATGGGTCATGCTTCCCGGCTGAATTCATGATCTCATCTGTCGAGCACTTTATCTTATCTCTTAGTTCGGTCAGAGTTTGTCGCCCCAGAACCATGATTTCCTGACTCTACAAAAAAGGCCCAGAAGAACATTAGCTGCATCTGAAAGATTTAAACTATATATCAAATGGAGACTTTGCGCTCCACACTTTGAAGGGTGATGATATGCACAAGGTGAAATTTACTTTACCCACAGCTATTTAATGTGATTTTACTTTTACTTCTGTCCGCCCTTTTAAAGTTACCCAATTCTAAGTTTAATCTTAAAAAAAGGTTTTTACTATTCTGCCTAACACTTTTTAGTTTTTACTCACTACACCTTATTTCATCTTCTTCAACAATCCCTCCGGCATCGCATTTATGACCTCTAGTATCATTTCAGTACAAATCGTTAAACTAAAGATAAATCGTGAATGAACATCTAGCTCTCTTCAAAACTCGCATATTCCAATTACCAATGGGACAAATCCTCTAATTCAATCTAACACTGAAAAGTGGGAAAACTTGAACATGCTAGAAGAAATAATATTTTTTAGAAGGTTTACAAACATCTCTATGCACCATTCATATATTTCTACAAGACTGATAGAAACATCATCCGGTGCAATGGCGGTGGTTCACTGAAATTCGAAATTTACCCATTTATGCCATACTCTCGTCAATAACTCAGGGGGCAAATACAAAAATTTAAAATTTCAGGATATATAAATGTTGGAGAAATTCAAACTCTGTTATTTGTAATCCCACAGCACGTTTGGTTTCCTAAAATGTTTAAGAATATACAAAGCCTGGAGAGTAGTAAATTACGTTACTACCCTTAATGCAAAAGAAATAATGTAAATGTTTGGATCTTTTTGTTTAGTTTGAGATACCCAGATGAGAAATTGATAAGTCATTGTTGAATGTTTGAGTTTTTGTTTGAATCGCAGATAAGAAAGATAGAATGATGGGAAATAATCAATGGTGGAGATAAAAAACAATGTTATGAATTGAAAATTTTAAATGGCAATGTTGTCTATTTAGATCTATTGTCCTCGCGACAATACAAATCTCTCCCTTAGTCAAAGAATTAAAAAAGCCCCTCTTTCTAGTATTTCAATTTCAAATTCCCCTTCTTTTTTCCAACCAAACACAATATTTACGGAATTTAAAATTACCCCAACCAAACAGCCCCTTAGATTGCACAACTTCAAATAAACAAATGGATATGATTTCTTAATCTTAAACGAGTGTTTTCGGGATTCTGTGGTTGAGTAAAGAGGTTAAAAGGATTTAGAAAATGGAGTGGTACAGCGTTATGCAAGGGTACATCCATACAGGTATGACGGGGCTACTATAATATGGATGTCAACAGAGAGGGATGGTTGTGTAAACAAGGTTGAAAGGGCATAAACATCAACACCCTATTTTAAACTGTATATGTATCTTTCAGATAAGGTAATATCAAATAAAGCATACTGAAAATATTCCTCTAATCCCCACCTTATTACCATAAGATGCCCATAAAAACTCATGGTATATTAGTATTACAGTTTGTAGACATACAAGGTCTGTTGTAACTTAGATCAACAAAAATGTATTTAGAGTCAAAATAAGCAAAGATGAAATGTTGGGTTCTATGAAGAGGTTTACCTTGACCCATGTTCCTTGTCGGCTAACAGAATAAACCTCTACGCATAGAAGGGTTTCACTATCATGTAGCGGTTTGTGTTCACCAGGATTTGATTTCACCTGCTAGAGGGTAAGAATATTGTCCATATGTTAATGAAGTAAAAACTCATAATATTAGTAACCGTCGTCATTAATTAAATGAGTAATAAGAAACAATATGAAAACCTGGGTTGAAAGATTGGTATAATCTAATGATAACAAGCGTTCTTTCTTTTCTGAGAGATTAACAGATGCAGCGGACCCTGAATCGCCACTGATTCAAATCAACATAAAAGCAAAAATCAGCCATCGATTTCCCCATTCACCCAACCAAATATAACACAACCATATACACTTTTTTCTAGCATAAAAATCTGAGAATACCTACCTCAATGAATGCAGTCTCGCGGCTGATATAAAATTTTCTTGATCTTGTTTAATTGTATAAGATCTCTTCTCCTTTTCCTCATTATTTTCCTGAAATTGAGTAGCAAGCAGCATGAAAGAAGATAAATTACTGATATAAATTCTCATACAGAGCCAAAAAGATATGGCAGTTATCAGCATGTATATAATCTATCTTCAAATATTGCATTAATTGTTGTTGATTACACAGAGTCACATTAATTTCTTTTAAACCCTCAAGGAAGAGGTAAATGTCCATTGTTTATACCATTTCTGTATCTTTAGTGTTGCAGGTCTGGTTTCAATTTTTACCATCATCTGGGTGCACAAAGATCGATCCTTTAGTGCATATGAGACCGTTTACTTTAGTATAACCAAATGTAATAACTCATGTTTAGTTGCATCTCTTTGTCATACAATCGAAATCCATAATAAACAACAATCGGTCTGAGAAACCAAACTGCAAATTCAATTAATCAAGCAAACGAATAAGACCATTTTAATATTTATGTATATTGCAGCACTATAGCATCAACCTTTAAAGGCTAATCAAACAAAGACATGGGGGGGAAACTATAGAAAATGGATGTATCAATCAATACAAAACAACCACTTACAATAAGATAACCATAAATGATCCGAAAAAGTCACAGATAACTTAAGTGACGATGCAATCTAAATCTCCAAACCCTAATTAAAGTCTAGTACAATATGCAGAATTCCACAAAACAAGAACGAGGGACAGAGTCAGTGATCATCTAAACCTTGATGGTAATAGAAATGTAAGATTAACCTAAAGGCCTTGATAAAGCACAATGTGTCCGGTAACGTGACAAGAGATAATCGCTATTAACAGAAGAGTGCTCTGTTGGGTAAGGAGTTTATAAAACCATTTATAGTTTCATGTCTTACAGATAAACTATATGGTTTTCTTTGACAAAATTGTTCCAGGTGATATTGAGTATTGATAACCCCCAAAAGAGATTGTTTTTTCAATGTTAATTGAAAACGTATAACAACTTCTTTTAACAATTGAAATGTGTAAGACTTACTTCGTAACTACTTTCCTCGAAACATGTTTTTTTTTACTAGGGTGTTAACTGTAACCACCTTACATTGAAAATGAAGTCCAACCAACTATAAAGGGTGTGTTGGGGGAATATGGAATTATGACTTTCAAATTGGGTAAATATGGAATTTCCCCTTTATTATACAATAAGCTCAGATTAGTCATTCTACATGGCCGTGATTTCATTTTTCATTCCGTTTTCGTTTGAAGGTCATATGAGGTCTTTTAGAAAATAACCCATAATAAATATATAATATACAAACTGGTCAAAATAGTCATTGTACATGGCTGTTACTTCAAACAGCACATGAAATGTTTAGCAGAACTATGCAAAAGAATTTAAGAAAAAAGACATTCTATGACGAGAATAACAAGGCCAGTCGACAAGCTTACGAACCCAGCCTTTCCCCTAAAAAGAAAAGTAATAAAGAGCATACCTTGAATGCTTGGTATGTCGTATTAAACAATTCGTCTTCACTAAGGAGTTTAAGATCATTAACCCTGTAAAAGGCATCAGGATAAGACGAAAGGATAACAGTTGAGAAAAACTTACATGTACCACTATGGAAGTTGTATGTTTCAAGTAACGACTAGTAGGAATGATAACAGCGTAATATGGCTCGAAGAAAGATGAGTTAACAAGTATTAAGTCTACACATAAAAAATATGATAAACCGGCCCCTAAGACAGATTAGTATGTATCTATTTTGACACTCCTCAAACTGGAGTATGTATATCTTCGTGGTCAGCTGCAACTAAGTAAATTAATATAACAAAAATATTTCCGATACATTGTCCTAGCCAACCCTCTTTACAAACAAATGCAAGAAAATAGGCTCAATCCCAAAAGAGCCACTAAGCAAAGCAATAATACATTTTATCTGGCCGGCATCTATATTTTATTTACAAACTGCATTGGCAAAAGGGCTAAACAAAAATTGGTCCTCGATTATTAAATGGCACAAGACCCACCGAACAATCCAAAATTAACCAAACTAGACACTGTCAACTCTTGATGACACACATGACGACAGACTTGGAATTTTAAAAGAAGTAGTTTCGCGAGAAGATGATAAAAATGAGGAGTTTGCATATAGCAAAACGTAGGTAGGTGTGTTGACTGGACACCGCCACCTCAAGACATGGGATGCGTATGGAAAGGCCAAAAAAAGTGTGTCTAAACTATAGCACGTTCAATGACTCTTCACAAAAGGATAATAGAGGAAACAGTGAGTGGAGATTCCCCTGCAGAGAGCAGGATAACCCCCTGAGCATGTTCCTTTTTTCAGATATATATATATATATGTATGTATAAAAGGATACGGGATATGGCCCAAACAGCTAGAGTGTGCTCAAAAGAAAGTGAACCAAAGTAAGCTGAACGACTTACGAAAATTCATGATGGTGAAATTCGGAGCATGGGTCGCTTGTCAGATCCTGCAGTAAGCAAAACGGCCATTGAAAACAGCTTTAAATAACAAATATTAGTTCATTAAGTAGGAATCAAATGAGTTGTAAGCTTGGAAAATAACAATGGAGTCTAATTTTGTAGGAAAGTTTTGTAACTTGTTTCGTTATTAAGTTAGGAAATTAACGGAGCATTTTTGCAAATATATAAATTATTATTATTTTATTTTATTTTTTTGATAACCATGGTTTCCGACCTTTTGGCGGCCGACTAATCCACGGGATTTGAACCCACCGCCACACAGACTCAAACAAATATATAAATTAGATTTGTGGAAAACAACAACTAAACACTGACTAGGTACATATGAGTATGGAAATAAGATATAGTTTACATAATAATGTAAAAGGAAAAAAAGTCAATTACTAGTTAAGCTGTGTTTGGGGACTTGAGCTTTTAAAAGTAAATCCGCTTATAAAATACTACTTTAGTAGTGATGATTAACAATTAGGGCATGCTTGGTAGGAGGGGATGAGGAATCGGAAAAATATCTTTTTCCCCTCATTATCCCTTTCCCGAGTTTTAGCTCTTATTTATAATAATAATATTAAATAACAAGTACCTTGAGAGATGCTTCAAATTCAGAAACACTAGTAAGTGGACCAACCATGTCGGGAACGTATAGTGGACCACCACGAGCAACCGATATGTCTTCTTCATCCATTACTGTTGTGTTCTACTATGAATGAAATACCTTATTAATAATACCTACCATCATCCCTCCCACCCCCTATTTTTTCTTTTTCTTTTTCTTTTTTCAATCAATATTTTTAACTTTATATATTTTTGTTTTATTATAATAAAGACATCATGAGTTAATTTCAAAACCAATTTTTCTGTTAGTTTAACTATTTAAATGGATGAAATGACCAAACTACCCTCATACTATTCTTATCATTATTATTTTTTAAACATCATTTTATTAGAAATTCAAAGGATTTACAAAAAAATGTCTTGAGTCATAGAGAACTTTCGGATCCGCTTTAGTAATGTCACTACATCCTTCTCAAGTTCCCCAAAATAGGAGAATGAAAAGGGGAGAAACCCATATCCAATACCCCCCGCACACTTGGCCTCGTACTTTACGCGTTTACGTTGTGCGGCTTCAATCACCACACAACCTGACACAAAATCAACCATATCAGTTTGCGTCAAGGCCGATGACCCTGTCAGATCGACACAAACATCAAGTCCACGAGTATAGCAACACATCAGCTGGCCGTAATGGTCTGTCCCTTTCTCCACTAAGACCAATATCAACTTCTTTACAAGCCGAGATCCCCGACCAAGAACATATATCAACAAAGGTATCGCGCACCACGTTATGCCGATGTTTAATACTAATAATATCAGCGCACGATACAGCATGATCCCCATAAATATCACCCGTAAAGACCCTGGAACAAGCTGAGCACAGGATTTTAATGGATATAATCCTTTTACTTTTTTTAACGGGTTTTATCCCTTGACCAATTTTTCTGTTAGTTTAATTGTTTAAATGGATGAAATGACCAAACTACCCTCATACTACTATTATTATTATTATTATTATTATTATTGTTATTATTATTATTATTATTATTATTATTATTATGTATTTATTATTTTGAAATATAACCATTTTACATAAAGTTGGATGGGAGTCTAGACACAAGCTGTCCTCCCACTCCTTTCTGAATACAAAAGCTAACTCTATGAGAGAGAAAAACACCACTCTTAGCATTATTTGAGTGGCTAGTGGCAATAGACTTAATATGTGAAAATCAATTTGTATCTAACCTCGCCTCCCAAGCACTCAGTTCTCGAGTTAGTTTTTCGTGTTCTTTAGTTGTTTTAAGAGAGGAAAGGGAAGTGGAGAGGAAGCCCCATTTTTGGCGGAAATGGATTGGAAAGGGAAATGATTATTATGTAATTAAAACATTTTACATTAACAATTAAAGGTTGAATAAGTTATTTTCCTTTTCCTCCAACTCAAGAACATGATTTATGATTACTTTCCTTTTCCTTTCCTCTATCTCAACTAACACTTCCTTTCCTTTTCCCTTTCCTATTCTTTTATGTTTCTCTTCACTCAAAACTCGAGAACTGATTATTGGGTCGGGTTGGGTTGGGTTTGGGTCTTAATTGTTAGGCCCGTTTCCCGGAATACAAATAGGCCCCACCCTAGATGGAAATTGACTAAGGACTTGACGTGGTTGGCTAGTCAAACCTGAAAGTCAAGCTTGTGGTCAAAGAATGTGTTATAAGGTTATGAAAGTATTGTGTGGCACAACAAGAAGGAAATGGACTTCAAGGACCTAAGTTGTCATTGTGGTAAATGTGTTATAAGTTGGTTGTGGCCAAAATAGAATGAAAGGGACTTGAGGGACTAGTTACGCCAACTACCCAAAGATGCAAGTTAACTAGTTATATGTAGGAATGTCTAGACTTTTCTATCATTATCTTGGGTGTGTTTGTGAGTCCGGTTATAGAGAAGAAAAAGGAGGGAAAAGAGAGCTAGTTTGGTGGCTTAGGAAGGAAGATGGTAAAGACATGATGCTTATGATCCTTCCTAGCAAAGATCACTACAAGTAAGCAATCCTTTATTATGATTATAAGGTTAAGGTTTATGGGTTAAGTGGGAAATCATCATATGATTAAAGTATGATCATATAATGATATGGAAATGATGATTTTGTAAGTTATGATGGGTTATGTTAACTCTTGTTTATGATATTGATTATTATGTTGTCAAGTCTTTATATTGTTTATGGTGATTATGACTTAGGATGATGATGGAAGATGATGATGATGTGATGATGATGTATTGATTAGTAGCTTAGCTTTGGAAGCTAAGGTAAGTAACTTGTACTAAAACATGTGTTATATGCGTGTTATCCATATATGTGTTATGATTTTGATAGTGTTTAGCATATGGATTGAGTAATGGATGAAGGTTAAGAAATTGGTGACTAGACATGGGTTAGTCAAGCAAGTATATGATTAATTGCTAACGAGACTTTTTGTAGCTTATGTGATGAAGGTTTATGTGGTAAATTGAATGTTATGGATTGTGTTGGCATGAATATTACGATATTTAATCTAAACATCCTCTTCATGTTTTGATGATGACAAAAATGTAAGTTACCACATATAACGTAAAGTGCTTAAGTTACTTGTGATCACAATTCATCTATGCATTCTTACGTCAACAAGCCTCGACATCTCAACGTCTCATGTATGCTTCAACAATCACTTAAGGTATGGATAAACAAGTGTTTAATACATTTCATGATCAAAGGGGTATTTAATTAACTAATACAAAGTTTATTTAATTATATAAACTTATTATATATTTTTGAAAAACACTTTTGGTAATAAAGAAAAATGTTTTAATCATACTAAATATATGATTTCAAACTTTTAACCAAAATTAGTTAGTTTTTCACCAAATAAACTTTCCCCACTAAAAGACAGAAAATCTGGCCGTTTCAGTAGGGCGGCCCCCTTAATTTTAAGGGGACCGGCACACAATTAAGGGGACCGGCCACGCTCCCCTGTCAGATTTTGTCAGAAATTTTTCCCTATAAATACCACCTCAAACCTGGAATTTTTCCAACCTTTTGCACAAATATTTTCAGATCCAATTCTCTCTAAACATCCTTCTAAAACCCTTTGATCATAAGATTATTAATCTTTGTTTCAAGTGATCCAATCTTTCATCACTTAAAGTGCAAGAGAAGTATCCTCCCTATCATAAACCCAAAGATGTATTAGGATCTAGTTACTGCTTATGTGAAGTTGTGAAGACATTAGTGGCTTGAAGGTGTCAAGACATTAATGCATTGAAGTTGTGAAGACATTAGTGCCTTGAAGGTGTCAAGACATTAGTGCATTGAAGTTGTGAAGACATTAGTGGCTTGAAGGTGTCAAGACATTAGTGCCTTGAAGGTGTGAATATACTCTTGGTGTGAAGAAAGAGTTAGGAAGTATTAAGTTGTGAAGAAGTTAGGAGTGAAGAAGATAGGTGTGAAGAGTATAGAAGATTGGTGTGTAGATGATTGGTGTATAGAATATTGGTGTGTAGAAGATAGGTGTGAAGAAGTGGTGTGATTAAGTAGTGAATAGGTGTGTAGTTGTTGTGATTAAGGTGTGAAGTTATTGTGGTGTGTAAATTGGTGTGTAAGGTTTTCTCCGCCAAAAGGGAGCTTGTTGAGTAGTGAAGAAAACTCTCGAGTAGGTGACTCGGGGAGTGGAGTAGGAACAAGGAAGGTGTCCTTGTAGCCGAACCACTATAAATCATCGTGTTCGGTTTGCATGTTCTTTCTCTCATCTCTTTTCATTCATTCTTGCATTTATCGCTTTATATCTATGCCTGCCTATATGTCTTAATTGTTGCTTATATTGTTGTGATGATTGAATGTGTTGTACATAGAAGTTAATAGTGTGATAGGACATATAATTGTATGTTATGGTCAAATAGACTAATATATATATTTAACACTTCTCATGTTGAGCTTAACTTAATCGATAATTTGATACAAAACGTTTTAAGATTTTAAAAGGAAAACTTATACACATAAAGTTTGATCTATGCTTCATTCATAAAACTAAGTTTTGAAAACTAATCTAAAAGTTCACATATATAATTGATCATATTGATTATATGTTGCTTTTATACTAAAATCTAATTGAAGGTTTTTCAAACAAACAATTGAATAAATTCTAATCAACATTTTGAAACAAAGTTTTTATAAAACGAAAAAGAAGGGAAAACTATTCAACCCCCCCTTCTAGTTTTCCACAATTGGTATCAGAGCCACGTCGCTCAAATTTTCAAAACAAATGGTTTTAAAAATTGAGTACGATCCATGTATCAAATTACCCATTAAGGAGGATTTAATATGAAAAGTGTTTTGTTGATTAACTTGTATTAGTTTTGATATTATATACACTAATTATACTAGCTCGAGATAAGATTATACATAAAACAAGTGTTATATGTTCGTTTTTAAAATCAGAAAGTTGCACACCTTTCCACAAAGTCAGAAAACAATTTTTAACAAAAATTGCATTTTTGAGTATCAGATGGGCGGCCCCTTTAATTGTCTGGGCGGCCCCCTTAAATACTGGGCGGCCCCCTTAAATTTAAGGGGTCCGCCTGTCTGTTTGACAGTTTTTCAAAAACTTTGAAATATCATATAAAATTAACCGTAACTCCGTAGAAGTCGTGCCACCCGGCGTTTTAAAGGTAATTGAGTCTACTTTCATTTAAAAATACTTACAAGTAACCATTACAAACTTAAATAAGTCAGAAAGTTAAAATACTACACGAAGGTCAAAAATTTGAGTCTTGTTTTAACATAAAACTTGTATTTCAACTTTTCCTTCGAGTCGGGCATTCCTAGTCGATATATCTTTGAAAAATTAAGTATTTATGTTTTCAAAATATTGATCTTTATTAAATTTTAAAATGGATAGGAAACTTTTTTATTTTCAAATAAAATCGAGCTAAGTAAACATTGGTATATATAAAACACAAAACGACGACAAGTGTTTTATGTGCTATGTGAACTCATTTGTGATTTTACTTTGCTAATCGTTGCTATTTGTAATTTAGCTATTTGAATATCTTAGCATATGTGCCTTGTACTCTATTAGTTTATAGTTAGTTATCTAGCTTATACTTAACTTGATCTTATGCTAGATTTCTTGCGTTAGGATTGCATAATTATGCTTGCATTGCATATAGGAATAGATGGCTTAATGTTACTCAAACATCTTGTAAATGAGTTAAATCTAATCACCTAAATATTTCAATCAATTTAATCTATTCTTAACAACACACTTAAACATTTTCAACAAATTACCTTGTTTTACCTTAAGTTGTTTAATATGACAAATTGAATCTTTGTAAAACATTAGTAGTAATATAAAAGAAAAAGTATTTTCAAAATCTAAGTGTGTTCATTATAAGTAACAATGAAGAGTCTTTCACATAAACAAAACTTATAACAATCATGAAGTAATAAGTCAAATTTCAATCATTCACCAACCTCACTCATAAATAATCTTAGGATTAATGGAACACACTATCAAAATGCCTATTTATTTTAAATGAGTGTTTGTGAGGGTCAAGAAAGATCTTGATATTATATCAATTCATTATTCAAATTATGGTTGATATATTCATCAAATCTAATTGACATGTTTTTGAGTATGGACAAGAAATTGGATTGTTATTTGTTTAAGTTTCAAGATTACATCAAATGATATAGTCTTGAATCTACATACTCAATCACACTAGATTGATATGAAAATATTTACATCCTTTGTAGATGAAAAGAGTATGCATTGGATCATAACTCACACTTGTGTTGATAATGTCATATTGAATCTACTTGTCCAATAATTGTGTTCCAAATATTAGAATAACATTCTAAACACATTTATAAAATATACAATGAAGTAGGATTGACGACTTGGATGTTTCGTCCGAAATATTCAAGCAATTTACATTGCAATGCAATGGATAAATGTGTCATATCCGAAAAACCAAACATGAGCAAACTAACAACATATGTAAACTTTGCTCACACTACTTAAAATTATCACCACAAGATAAAATACATATTTAAGAACAATACACACTATATATTATATGTATTTCATTTTCTTTGTAGCATGAATGGTTGTGTTACAAGATAATGCAATACACTTTTCTTTTTGAAATAATTTAAGTTATTAGAATTGAAAAACAACTTGTCACAATGCATAAACAAGTAAACTTCATTTTGTTTCAAATACTAGTTAAATTATGATATATAACATTGACAAAAATCATAGAAAATAATATTTGCTTTAGAATATATATAAATGTCTAGTTTTGATATCATTTGTGAATCACAATCTCGTTTAAGATAAATAATCTTAATGAGATTCATTTTTCAAGATATGCTAAGGAGCATTCATAAATCAAAGCACATTTATTAAATCAAGTAATATGTCATCAAAACCAAATAACCGGTTAATCATGAACAAAAGATTAAAACTTTGCATTTACTCTTATCTTAACATTTAACACATCTCTATTGGGATAGTGAGTAAAATATATCATGTAGACTTACCTTCATAAAAACATGGTGTTTGAGTCACATTATGCCAAGTATTAGTGAATCAAGCAAACTTCATATTTGGTACTCTTCGATAGGTGAATTTAGGAACTCAATTTCTTCTAAAAAGAGAATGACTACTGGAGAATCTATTGACTAGAAACTCAATTTAACCTAACGGTTGGATTGCTTCTATGTGAGAAGTTGGGTGTGTGTAACCCGTAAAAATGGTCGTGTTTAGCTTGAATTGAGCACCACTAGTAATAGTCTCATACTCATTCTCCAACTTGATTAAATCGCTCTTCCTAAATGTACCTAACGCTAAGCTTACTTTTTTGAACTTTGCTTCTCATTAGATGATTTCATTCCTAGATTTATGGCATATCGCATATATGTTATTTCTAGATGTTTATTTGCTCCTATGTGATTTGATTGTATGCCTTTACATGATTTACTCTATATGTATCATTCATCTAGGTATATTTTTATTTCTTTTAGATCCTACACCCTTATTTCATATGAACCTTAGTGTCGTTTTCCGATAGGTCATATTGGTCTCATAATATATCCGGATGAGCATGAATTTAATGGGAAGGGAAATGACACTCACTCACATATATCCTTCTACCTCACACCACCTAGAGTACCACCACCACTTCCTACAACCTCACATGCCACTCCCATGTTGCATGTGCAAACCTTCACCCAAGACAATTATCATGCTCCACCACCATCACCTTCCTCCGAACACTTGAAGTTCGTTAAGGAGCTAAAAGAGACTCATGAGCTTAGTGCTCTTTTAGCATTACATCTTGCTCAACGCAATTTGGATCCACCTCAATCAAGCTCACCATCATCACCACATAACATTAACCAAATTGAGAAGCATGTTAACAATTGCCCTTGTTGCATCTTCCTTCAACAACATACCATTGCTTTGAATGAGCACTTTACCTGGATTGAGTATCTTCTTACTAGATCTCAACAAACCCATCACTTGAACAACATCAAAACCCTCAACCAACAAACCCCACTTCAAATCCACCACTCCATCCATCAAAGAATATATCAACTCACAATTATCTCCACCACCAAAAGTTATCACCACCTCATCCAAGTGAATTTCATTACGAAATGCGTCATTTCCACTTACTAGCAAGTGAAGAACACAATGAAGAAATCCAAGCTTCAAGTGTTGTCGACTCATGATCAAGTGTTGTCGACTCATCACCACCTCATTTCACATATCCACCTTCGGTCGTCAACCAACAAAACACCTAAAAATCCCATGATTCCCTATCATCCACCCTTGTCGAACGATATATTAATCCAAACCATAATTGTCAACCCTTTGTCATCACCTTCCCTTTACATTCACGCTCATCCCTCCTCATTCCCCTACATTTTCCTAGGTTCTAATCTTTGCATTAGATTCTAAATTTTCTTTTGGATTTAGGTTTTGTTTTAAAAAACAATAATTGCATGTGTCATACTTTTAGTGCATATACCTAATATGTCCATATATTGTTCCCCTATTAGTTTCATGCATATATCCATTATCATCATTATATACATGTGCACTTGTCTACTAACTTTGTTTTGAAGGATTACTTCACCGCTCGATTCTTTGGTAGCCAAAACAAGTTTTGAGCATACACCAAGGGGGAGCATACACCAAGGGGGAGCATTGAGGTTGATAGGATCAAGGCTTCACTTACGATGATGCAAGCTCGCCTTTTACATTCTATCTCAAGAGTTCAAGCATTGTAGAAGTCTCATTTAGAGTCCACCTTTTTGCTTCGACAAAAGGGGGAGAAGAAGTGTAAACAAGTAACTTATACATTTTACTATAAGTTATAGTTTACATAGTTTGTCATCATCAAAAAGGGGGAGATTGTTGGCATGAATATTACGATATTTAATCTAAACATCCTCTTCATGTTTTGATGATGACAAAAATGTAAGTTACCACATATAACGTAAAGTGCTTAAGTTACTCAGAAACTTTTGCCTATAAATACCACATTAAACCTGGATTTTTTCCTTACCTTTTTGCACAAAAACTTTCTGTTCTAGATCTTCATTTCAATCCTAAAAATCCTTTGATCATTCATTTCATAAGCCTTTGTTTCCAAGTGATCCAAAGCTTCATTCTTTCAAGTGCAAAGAGAAGAATACTTCTATTAGAAGTATTACAACTTAGTATCATCTTGCTATCTAAGTTGTTTATTTATAATTTGTTGTAAATCCTTTATACTTTGGTGAATAAGGTGTATGTATTAGTTATCTAGATTTAGTTGAAGAATCTAGAATTGTTGTTAGTGTGAAGTGTAACTTGAAGTGAAGAAGAAGGGTTAGATAGTAGTGGTGATAGGAGATTGTAGCAATAGGATCTTGTAGTGAAGATATTGAGGATCTCTAGTGAAGAAGACTAGAAGACATTTGTAGATTGAAGTTGTGAAGGCATTAGTGGCTTGAAGGTGTCAAGACATTAGTGCATTGAAGCTGTGAAGATATTAGTGGCTTGAAGGTGTCAAGACATTAGTATCTTGAAGGTGTGAAGAGTATAGAAGATTGGTGTGTAGAAGATAGGTGTGAAGAGTATAGAAGATTGGTGTGAAGAAGGTGTGTTGAAGTTGTGATTGTGGTGTGATATTCTTGTGGTGTGTTATTTGGTGTGTACGGTTTTCTCAGCCATAAAGGAGGCTTTTGATCTAGTGAAGAAAACTCTCGAGTAGGTGACTCGGGGAGTGGAGTAGGGCAAGGAAGGTGTCCTTGTAGCCGAACCACTATAAATCCTTTGTGTTTCGGTTTGATCTTTCCATCTCTCACTCTTTGATTTATTACTTACTTGCATTTCACACATAGTCATAATTGCTAGTATTGTGCATATGTTGATTTCACATAAAGATCAAACTAAAATTCATTCATAAAACTAATCTTACAAAAACCAACCAAGTACATAAATTTATATCTAAACACTTATACATATATATGCTTTATAAACATATGATATTGTATATTCTTTTCAAACATTATACATAAGTATTGTTTATATGAAAACACAAATTAACTTGTTTCTACACTTGTACATAAAAGATATTTGAATCTTTCATCAAATCTTTGAAGCTAACTTTTTCAATACAAGTAAAACGAAAAAGGCGTAAAACTATTCAACCCCCCCTTCTAGTTTTCCACAGATTGGAAGCTAAGTAAGTGATCATGATGCTTATGTGCTAATATGTGTATGGTATGTGTTTTATGTCGGGTTACTTACTAAGCAAAAGCTTATGGTTTAGTTGTCTAACCCTTTTGTAGGCTGGCATGCTATTACGGAGGGCTTGGACTAAGGATAAAGGTTTGTGTTGGGAATAATGCTAACAGTTACCACTGTTAAGCTTGGAAGAAGCCACTATTGAAGAATGCACTAGCAGTGGAAACACCATTACCACTGCTAGTACATATACTTACCATTGCTTACAGGATAATTGTTATGTAACCGTGTATTAGATAAGTATAGAAAAGATCCTCTGTATATTCTATTAGCTTAACATTATACTTATCTTGTAAAGGACTCCTTGTGTCTTATAAAAGGAGATCCTAGGTTTAAGTTGATATATATGTTTTTACTGAAAGCTTCAAGGTGTAAACCCTAGTGATATTTAGATCACTCATATTCAATATATTGAAGCTTAAAGTTTGGTTTAAACATTTGTGTTCATTACTTACAACTGTTCTCAATCACTATACATAATACAAACAATCTTCTAAGTGTTAACAAGTGAATTCCGCGTGCTTGTTAGCATTACTCAAAGTATCTATCTAACACAAGGTGTGTGTTTAGATCCTCATCAAGTGGTTTTAGAGACAACTTGTTTCTGATACTTTGAATTAGAAGATCCAAAGAAGCTACTCACTCACTCTCACAGATCCAATGGAGATGGAAAACAATCAATCAAATGTTGCTGCAAAGCTTCCAAAACTCAAGCTCAATGAGTTTGAGATGTGTAGAATTATGATTGAGCAGTACTTTATGCTCTGTGGGAAATCATCATGATTGGTGATTCTTTCAAGCCTAGTACTTCTTCTGCAACAGTTGATGGCAAGGTGGTACAGAAGTTGAATACTGGTCCTATTACTAATGAAGAAAGGCTTCAAAAGAAGAATGATTTGAAGGCTAGAAGCTTGCTTCTGTTAACTCTCCCCAAGGACCAGATAGTTGCTTTTAGCAAGTACACTACAGCAAAAACCTTGTTTCAAGAGATCTGTTCAGTGTTTTGTGGTAATGATGCTACCAAGAAAACACAAAAAACATTGTTGAAGCAGAGTTATGAAAATTTCTCTGCATCTGGCAATGAATATATTGATAGTATCTTCACTAGACTACAGAAGATTGTAACACAGTTGATTGTGTTTGGTATTGAGGTTGACAAGGAAGACCTCAATATGAAGTTTGCCTTCAGAGTTTCAAACTAATGTCATTGTCTGGGAAAACAAACAAGAGATTGAAACTATGAAACTCAATGATCTTTATAATAACTTTAAAATTATTGAGCAAAGGTTAAAGAAGGCTAGGAAGTTGTTCTAGTAACTTGGCAATTCTATCATCTTTTGTTGATGTTGATTCTGATGATGATAGTGATGATGATGATTCTACTGCTGGTCCTTCTGTTTCCACTGTTAATACAAGTGTTACCACTGCTTGTTCTAAAAAGAAGGTTGCTGGACTTGGAGATTCTACCTTCTATGCTTTTATCTCAAGCCAAGTCAATGGGTCACTTGATGTGTGCTTATTCACACATCCTTTTTAGACCTTAAATCAGACAAAAAATACCAAATACTAACCAAATATGCCAAGAAAATGTGTGTTTTTGTATTTGTGTATGTGCAGGTACTGATATGTGAAAAAAAAAAAAAAAAAAAAAAAAAAAAAAAAAAAAAAAAAAAAGCCAAAACCGACAAAAACGAGCATGAGAATGGAAAAAGGTCAAAAGCCGTAGCCGGGGAAGCTTAATGATCAAAGGAAGCTCAAATTGTCAAAGGAAGTCCTCAGAGATTCAATAAGTGCCAAGATTAGTCCCTGGTTAAAGTTTGAAGAATTGACAACTTTGGTCCTTTATCTTTCACAAAATTACAAAAATGATCCCTTGAAGAAATAATTGAAGAAAAGTCAACATTAGTACTCCATGAATCAGAGAATTATAAATATGGCCCTTGGAACATAAGTTTGGAAAATAACAGCTTTGGTCCCTGGATTTTCAGGTTTTACAAATTTAGTCCTTATGTTAATCCCTAATAAACCAAACGGATCCTACTACTATTTGTATATAACCCAAAATCCTAATCCACATTCACCAAGCCCAAAAGAACCATAAGCCCAATACCCTTTTTACCCATTACCCGATCCATCACATATAACCCACCCAAGTCAAACCATTCTTACCCGGTCAACACAAGTATTAAATACCATTTAAAATAACCCGCCACCCCTTTTTTACCCCTAAACCCAGAAACTACTGTACACACATGAACCCTAATTTCACATCTCAAATTTTACAGCAATTAAGGGCAATCTCGTACAATTACACGCGTTTCTAGAAGGACTAAGCACATGTCAGGAGAATTATGTTGTCATAATCGTGTATACGTTGGCAATCCGTGTGAGATTGAAGGCCAATGATTGGCTAATCAGAGTTGTCATTGAATCCAAGGGCTAAAAATGATTGGGATATTGTCATAATCTGATCAAGGGTCGAGAATAAAGGGTCTACCAGCTTCCTGAAACCCTAGCATCCCCTCTCACCTCACCTATATATACCCCTTCATTTCTACAGAATTGGTGTGTAGTTTTGGTGTAGGTTTTATGTAAGAGTCTGCTTAGTTTTCTGTTTTTAATCATTTGTAATTTCCTTTCAAGTATTGTACTCAGATTTTTCAATTAATATAATTTAGTTTTTTTTTTGTTTATCTAATTGTCTTAATTCCTTATTTAGTTTTGTTTGAATCATACTTTCTGTTTTTCTAGATCATTATTAGTTTGTTTCAAGTTCTTATTTCATTTTTGTTCAACTTATATTGAAAAAACAAAAAAAATCAGAAAAATAAAAAAATCCAAAAATAATTTTTAATCTTTCAAAATCCTGTATCATTTAGCATTGAAGTTAATATAAGCTCATTTTTACTCCCTAATAGTACTTGTGAGCTTATTAGATTAGATCTATATTAAGATAGCATTGGTCAACAGAAGTCAACTCTCAGCTTATTCAATAAGCTGAGCTTAAGTAGTGGAGATTTGACAGTCCAAAAAGAGCCCTTGGCCTGTCCAAAGACAGGCTAGCTAAGTGAACCCCCTCTGTTTGAGCTGAGGGGGCTTTTCCTTGTAAGTGTTCATTTTAATTTCCTTAATATTGCATAATTAAGTAGTAGTAGTAGTGTAGCTTTGATATTATTGCTTATTTCTGTTTAACTTTGGTATTTGCATTATTATTTAGCTTAGTCTTAGTTTATATTTCAATTAGATCATATTTTGTTGTTATTTGGTTACCTTCTGTTTCATATCTGTCATTTTATGAGATCTGTGTTTCTGTGATACTTTGTGTTTGAGACCTGATATTCTCTAGTTAAGCTTGTTTGATCATTAATAGGGCAGAGTTTGTGGTTTGGATTGGTGTTACTCAGAGTTGCTTCATAAATTCCACTAGCTGATACATATAAGGGTGTTTGGATTACTTGTGTTCTGATTGCTCTTCTTATTTTTTTGGCTTGTTTCTCTACATTACTCACTTACAGTTGGGTAATAATAACACTACAAAGCAATAGTTTGGTAGTTCACTTAGTTAAAAGTCAAATCTAGGTCTAATCTGAAATTCTGAGTTCACCAATAAGATTAGTGATCTGTTGTTTTGCTTGTTGGTGGAAGTAAGGTTCATATAGGATAATCTCTTCATTAAGTAGCATAATACATCATTTAGATCTAGATTTAAGTAGCAAAATCTCAAATTAGTCAAAATTAGGTAGTAATCAAAAAAGTCAAAACAAGTCATAAACTCATATTTGGCCCTATCTTTGTGAGCACTCATAGAGTTCATTTCTTTTTGGAAGTAAGTTTTATTTGCTGAATTGTAGAGTATAGCAATTTGAGATTCATAAACAAAAAGAAAATTCAAGTTTTGAATTCATTTGCTTATTGAAAGTTTGGATCAAAGTTGCTTGTTAAGCTTGAGTACTCCCCTGCACCACTAAGTTTAATCAGATCTCTAGGCAATCATTAGGTTAGCAATTGTGTAGCAGTGAGAAGTATTGTGGTTGATGAGGCGAAAAATGAACTACTTTTAAGGGGTCATTTAAGCCGGAATTTGAATTTATCTTATCAAATATTACCCTAAATCGTTCCTTTTGTGATTTTAGGTACTTTTGGAGTGAATTCTGGAAAAGGAAGCATTTTGGACGTTTTTGGAGCATAAAAGTGAAGAAAACGGCAAAGACTTAATTTTCCATGCTGAGAACAGTACCTAACGGCGTCAAGAGGAAAATCATGACGGCGTCAAGAGTAAAAGTGGTGACGGCCCAGAAGAAACCTGAAGGCGTCACAAGAAGGGCGTCAAGAGTTAATGTTGTGACGGCCTACAATTTGAATACACATGACGGCGTCAAACCCAGATCTAGGCAGTCCGAGAAATTATTTGGCGGCGAGATGACGGCGTCAGAAGTTTGTTCTTGACGCCGTCACCTATCAGAATCTATATATAGTTTTCTATTTTTCATTCATTAAGGAGGAACTTGTGTGGAGAAAACTAGGGCCGAACTTTGTAAACCCTAGGTCGTATTTTATAGTGTTTTCAAGGGTTTTCACCCCTTGAATCCTTTCATGTTCAATTAAGATAAGTCTTCTCTTAATTCAATCAATATGTCTATGTGTTGGTTGATTATATCTTTTGCTTGTCTTGATTTCAACATGCTAGGCTAGATCTATCTTGTGTTTGCTTAGACCTAATGAAACCTATATGTTAATTATGTGTTGATTACTTGTTTATGGTTGTATTGGATGAATGATTTCAATGTTAGGCTTAAGAAAACTGGCAGACCTCCATTGTGTAACATGCTTGAACGTCTTAGGAAACATGAACCGATGTGTACTAGGTTTTATTGGTTGTATTTAATGCATGAGTAAATTCTAATGATCCCATGTTAGGAGCTTCTTAGCCGGCTCGACATAGGAGTGAAGTAGACACTCATAGGATTAGGGAAGTAAGTACGCCACCCCATGGTATTAAGGAATACAATCCGTCATCCACGCAACTATAACAAGTAATTAACGTGTAAGAGATATCTAGGGAGTAGTGAAATCTAAGTAAACACATTTCTCCCACATATTGCTCACAACTTTAGTTTAATTTAGTTTATTTACATTTTTGTTATTTTATTTTGATTGCATCTTAGTTATTGGGTTAGTTGCTTAACAAATAATTCCGCCCACTCTTTCAAAACCCGATATTTTACTTGCTTTCATAAAACATAAAAATACAAAAAGAATCATCTTCCACCTCTAGACTTAGTTTTTAGACTTTCTAATCCTAGCGACACTATTGCTGAGTTGAACGATCAATCCCCCGGTACTTGTCACTATACTATACTACAACGATCAGGTACATTGCCTGGTGGGGGTTGTAAGCTTTTCGAGATCCCTCGAGAGGTAAAGCCTGGTGCAATTCCCACGCATCAAGTTTTTGGCGCCGCAGCCCGGGGAATAGTTATTGTCTAGGTTAGGATTTCTTTTTATTAAGTCTACTTGCTAAATTCCTTTCTAGTAAGATTTTATTTTTATTTTTAGGTTCTCTTTAGTCTATCTTATTTCTTCGTGTCTTTGTTCGTAACCTTTACCATCCGACATCATGGAAGGTGGTAACATCTTTGAACACATCAACCCACCACAACAAAACCACCCACAAAACCCACTAATAGCAAACCAACCTCTTAGGCCCCGAACCCTAGGAGAGTATTCCCGTCCTAGCCACCAAGGCTATCGAAACACTATTGAGCTCACCGGAGCCAATGTGTTACCCTTGCGATCCGACACCATCCGGTTGGTGCAAAGCGGATGTGCATTCCATGGACTTCGTTCCGAAGATCCAAATCAACATCTCAAGGACTTCCTTAAAATCGTAGATTCTATAGACCTTGATGTTACAACTAGAGAGTCAACCCGATTACGCCTATTCCAATTCTCTCTACGTGATCAAGCTAGTCAATGGCTTGAACGTTTACCCGCGAGGGTCCATCATCTCATGGGATGATCTCACCACACGTTTCCTTGCTCAATTTTTCCCACCGGGGAGAACTACCAAGCTTAGAAATGATATCTTGATGTTCCAACAACGTCAAGGTGAAACTCTATATGAAGCATGGACTCGTTTCAAGGACTTACTCCATAAAGTCCCTCATCATGGCATAGATCTTTGGCTCCAAGTCCAAATTTTTTATGACCATATCGATCTCTCCACGAGGCGAACCATTGACCAATCGGCCGGTGGTAAGCTACGTGATCTAAGTGCTGAAGAATCATGGGAACTCATAGAAGATCTTGCTCTCTATGACAACGAAAGTTGGAATGATCCCCGTGATTTGAACAAAACGGTCAAGGCAATATCTTTGCCTTCGAATAAATCTAGCACTCCCGACCGTAAAATCATGGAACTTGAAGACCAAGTCAAGTTTCTCATGAAATCTTACGAAGCTCCTAAGCCTTCAAGCCAAGTGAACAAAATCACTTCTTCATGCGAATTATGTAGTGGTCCCCATGACACTCATGATTGTGTGGAACTCCCCGGAACAGCTTTTGCGGACTACTCATCTTCGCGTACCGACGCAGCGGGAGACAAGTGGTACACTTTCAAGCCCGAGCCAAACCCTTACGGTGATTCCTACAACCCCTATTGGAAAAATCACCCAAACCTTAGGTGGAAACAAAACCAAAACAATTCTTCCAACCCACCTAATCGTTACCAACCAAACGGTCCACCCTCCGACCGTACTTTCAACAACAATCCTTCTAACAACTATGGTAGTACCAACAATATTGAAGGATTGATGTCTAGGTTTATGGCATCTCAAGAAGCTCGCATATCTAAGTTTGAAGCCGATTTCAAACAAAAGCAAAGCGAGATGACCATCAAAATTGACACATTGTTGAAAGTTCTCAATGACCGAGACATGGGAGCTCTCCCAAGCGACACGGTCAAGAACCCGAAACTAAACGTTAATTCCATATCATCAGTTTCGTCACCCACTTCTTGTCCGCAGTATTTCTCGGTTAAATCAACGAGCACGTGTTTCAAGCAAAACCAAATTATTCAAAAGGACCAATCAAATAGAACACCCGATATAGAACCAGTCAAAAACATAGTTGGAACACTTCCTACTCAAGACCTTGACGATGAATTCAAGGAACTTCACCTTGAACGTCCTGTCATAGATGTCTTAGCCCGTGCTCCCTACTATAGCGCCCTCCTAGAAAAGTATGAAAAATTTAAACTAGGTAAAAATGGGACCGCCTTTGTTAAAAACAAGTTGCCTAAAAAGCTCGATGATCCGGGTATATTTGTTCTGCCTTGTAAGATAGGAAGATCCGATACTTTCGACACACTAGCCGATTTAGGGTCGAGTCTCAACTTGATTCCCTTATCCCTTTTCACAACTCTCAAGCTAGGCAAGTTAGAAGAGACGGAAGTATTGATTGGTCTAGCGGATGGGAGTATTGCCCATCCGGTTGGGATGATCAAGGATGTAGTTGTTTACGTAGGAAAGTTAACTATTTTAGCGGATTTTCACGTCCTTGATATGGTTAGTGATACTACATGCCCTTTGTTAGTAGGAAGAGGATTTTTAGCCACCGCTAGCGCCATGATTGATTGTAAGGAGTCTAAGATAGCGGTAGGTGAGGGTGATACTTGGTCGGTATATGATGTTAAGAAACATAGCTATGATTGTGAGGATGAACCGACACCACATTGGATAGAGATGAATAGGAGACCATCTAGGTATGGACCTTGGATAGAAAGAAACTTTATAGGACCCCAACGCCCATTCTATCTAGAAAAAGATTTCATCGATAAAACACATTCGGTGGAACAACTCATAGCTAGAGATGTAGAGTTAGACCCTTTTGAGGACCCCCTTGTCTTTAGGAAAATGATTGAGTTTTTAAGTGTAATGCCTATTAACCTTGAGATGAACAAATGGAAGAGAGAGGGGGATAATTGTAAATGGAGATGGGACAAGCCACCTAAGGAAGGTGAGGGATCATGGCATATGAAGATGATTTTGTATGATCCGGATGGGAAGAAGTTTGAAAGGTCATACCGCACTAAGAAAACCGATAGGAAGTTGAAACCTAAGTTTGATCCCAAAGATGTATTCAATGAGGAACTCACCCATGTCACGTAGTAACCCATGACCTTGAGTCTAGCTACAAGACTCGTAAATAAAGAAAAGCGCTTCTTGGGAGGCAACCCATGATTTGTGTGATTTTAATTGATTGATTGTTATTTGTTTCCGTATGCATGCTTTGTTTTTATTGTTGGTAGATCATGTTTCATACTAAAATGGTGAAAATACTTTATTTTTGTTGTTTGGCTTAGTCTTAACTTTATACAAAGGTATATTTCAAAAGATAAGTGTAAGGGGAAACCCCAAATATGTTTACTAAGAAACAAACTCGATCATGATTCTCCACAATAATAAATGAACATGTATATTCGTATTTGTTAGAGTCAAATGCTTGTATCGAGTCATAATGATGTTTTGCAGGATTTTCCAGGAAGTAGGACAAAGTTTTTCCAGAAATTTTCCGGAAACTCAACATAAGGATTTCTGCAGATCACTTCTGACGGCGTCATGAGTTTACTCTTGACGGCGTCACGTGTAAAATTCTGGAAATTTTTCTAAATTTGTTTCTCTAACGGAGTCTCTAAGTTTTTGTTAAATCTTCAGTTTTATAATCTCCAGGAAATCTGCAAACATCATTCCACAAGCATTATATCTTACTTTGTTTTCTAGGATTTTTTAGCATATATAGATTGTCGCCGATTTTATGCGAGGTTGCTTGTTTGTTTTCTCAGATTTAACAGGTTAGGTACGACAAGAAGATGATTTATATTCTGGAATGGAAGCTTTGATTGTTCATTTTCTTGGAGGAAGATCTAACCTGGTTACCTTATTATCCATACCGAGCGAATCAGGGGAGTATTTGATTTCATTCTTTTACTTATTTCATTTTTACATTCTTTACTTGAACATTGGGGACCATGTTCATCCTAAGTGTAAGGGAAGGGTAAAATGATGATACCTTACAGATACACTTTCGCTTGAGTTTGTTTGTTTGATAGTAGATGTGTAATAAAACTATGAGAAATACTTGTTAGTGCAATTTTAGCGCCAAATTAAAAAAAATTTACAACATTTAGGAGTGAAGCTTTAGCCTTAGCAAGCGTCTCATGGATAGGAGATTGTATTACTAGCATGAAACCGTACTATTCAGAAAAATTTTCCACCCAAATATGTGAGGTTCGCCTTTAGATTTGATAGGAAAAGCATTTACTATTAGTGCTTATGAGTGTACCGGTAGCATTTAGATTCTAGAACTTGCGTTAGTGATGCATCCTGAGACCGCTAGTGAGACTACATTCGTGTAGTAGGATTTACTACATGATAAGAGGCATTAGGATCACCCTTGTGTTAAACACGTACTATAATTACTTGACCATTTAAGTCATATTACTTGGCTAGTTAAGTCAACTAATTTTTCCCACACCTTAGCGTTGTACTCATTTTTAGTACACGAAACCCCTAGTACACCCCTCCGAGCCTATCTTTTCGTTTCTAACTTTAAGCATCTTACTTAAAGGAAGAATTTGTTACACCCCACTTAAATGTACAACCAAATCGCCTTAGCCTTCCGTGTATGCACTCGTCTTTAGTGCATTATTGTTATTTGTTAAACCCTTAGTTAATTATCTAATTGGTTACATGGTTGCTAAGTCGAGTCATATCCTTGTACATATTGTTTTGGGACGATTGAGACTCATGGGTAAAGTACTATTGTAATGGAGTAATGGGGAAGAACATCATATTATTACCCCCGTATGTGCGCTAATCTTAAAAGTACTCCAAGTGTTTTGATTTTCTTAATTCGAGTCATTAGATTAGTTTATTGTAAAGTATGTAAAAATTCAAGTGTAAGGGGAAAGTTCATTCCCTATGATGTATTATTTCGGATGGTAGGGTAAGAGTGTATGCAAAAAAAAAAAAAAAAAAAAAAAAAAAAAAAAAAGGAAAAGAAAAGAGAAAAACATACGGACTATCATCCCGTTTCATTCTATGTTTATTTTATGTTTGTGTTATTTTTCATTTATTAGCTTAAGTCGAGTCTAGTCTTGGCTTAGCAACGCCATATTGTACATGTAATTAACCAAGATTGTTAACTCGCCACCAGTAAAGATCGCCTATATCCAACAAAACCGTGTATTCATATCCTTATACCTAACGTTACAACCCTTTAAAAGACCTCTTTGATAGTTTATCCTAGGTGCTTACGCCATGTGGTGGAGGTTTGATCCTTTCCCAAGCCTATGGTAATCTATTTTGCTATGACAGGTAGTGAGAGATATTTTCCGTTTCCATATTGTGATATAACTTTATTACACCCAAGAGATGCGAGTATCTAAACACTATTTGTGAGGTGCTAGTGTATGACCTCCGTGCTTGTCTTTGGTCTTTAGTGGAACGATTATTTGTTGTAATTACTTTTATATTAGTGTATGACCTCTAACTTGTCTTTTGATTAGAATAAAAGCATATTTGCTTGAGGACAAGCAAATCTCAAGTGTAAGGGTATATGATGAGGCGAAAAATGAACCACTTTTAAGGGGTCATTTAAGCCGGAATTTGAATTTATCTTATCAAATATTACCCTAAATCGTTCCTTTTGTGATTTTAGGTACTTTTGGAGTGAATTCTAGAAAAGGAAGCATTTTGGACGTTTTGGAGCACAAAAGTGAAGAAAACGGCAAAGACTTAATTTTCCATGCTGAGAACAGTACCTGACGGCGTCAAGAGGAAAATCATGACGGCGTCAAGAGTAAAAGTGGTGACGGCCCAGAAGAAACCTGAAGGCGTCACAAGAAGGGCGTCAAGAGTTAATGTTGTGACGGCCTACAATTTGAATACACATGAAGGCGTTAAACCCAGATCTAGGCAGTCCGAGAAATTATTTGGCGGCGAGATGACGGCGTCAGAAGTTTGTTCTTGACGCCGTCACCTATCAGAATCTATATATAGTTTTCTATTTTTCATTCATTAAGGAGGAACTTGTGTGGAGAAAACTAGGGCCGAACTTTGTAAACCCTAGGTCGTATTTTACAGTGTTTTCAAGGGTTTTCACCCCTTGAATCCTTTCATGTTCAATTAAGATAAGTCTTCTCTTAATTCAATCAATATGTCTATGTGTTGGTTGATTATATCTTTTGCTTGTCTTGATTTCAACATGCTAGGCTAGATCTATCTTGTGTTTGCTTAGACCTAATGAAACCTAGATGTTAATTATGTGTTGATTACTTGTTTATGGTTGTATTGGATGAATGATTTCAATGTTAGGCTTAAGAAAACTGGCAGACCTCCATTGTGTAACATGCTTGAATGTCTTAGGAAACATGAACCGATGTGTACTAGGTTTTATTAGTTGTATTTAATGCATGAGTAAATTCTAATGATCCCATGTTAGGAGCTTCTTAGCCGGCTCGACATAGGAGTGAAGTAGGCACTCATAGGATTGGGGAAGTAAGTACGCCACCCATGAATGGTATTAAGGAATACAATCCGTCATCTACGCAACTATAACAAGTAATTAACGTGTAAGAGATATCTAGGGAGTAGTGAAATCTAAGTAAACACATTTCTCCCACATATTGCTCACAACTTTAGTTTAATTTAGTTTATTTACATTTTTGTTATTTTATTTTGATTGCATCTTAGTTATTGGGTTAGTTGCTTAACAACTAATTCCGCCCACTCTTCCAAAACCCGATATTTTACTTGCTTTCATAAAACATAAAAATACAAAAAGAATCATCTTCCACCTCTAGACTTAGTTTTTAGACTTTCTAATCCTAGTGACACTATTCCTGAGTTGAACGATCAATCCCCCGGTACTTGTCACTATACTATACTACAACGATCATGTACACTGCCTGGTGGGGGTTGTAAGCTTCTCGAGATCCCTCGAGAGGTAAAGCCTGATGCAATTCTCACGCATCAGTGGTGATTTTAGAATCTCAGTAGGTTCATAAGGATTTTGCCCCCATAATATCTCTAGTACAAGCTTATTTGGACTGCTTATTTGACTTGTCAAATTAGTAGTTTGAACTAGTGTCTGATTTCATAGATTAGGCCTGCTATTGTGTTTCATTGCTTGGAACTTGTGATTTGTGGTTCATATTAATCTAGTAGTTGCTTGTCTTATTGAGTTTATGCTTCTGGCTTATTCTTTTAACAATCTGCTTATTCATAAAGTGCTTATTCAACTGTTTTAGGTCCATATTGTGCTTCTGTGATCCATTGGTCTAAATTTTGTTTCATTTGAGCTTGTTTGAGTCAAAAGAACCTTTGGTCAAAGTTTCAGTCAAAGAGTGCTTATCAAATAAACACTCTTATTAAGCTGTTTCAAAGCATTTAGCACTTTTCAAGCTTATTTTTTAGATTTAAAATTTTTCATAGATTTAGAATATTAATTTAGAATTTACCTGAATTTTTCAGATTTTTCTGAATTTGTTTGCTATTTTCTAATTAAATTTTATTTTTATTCAATTTTTAATACTTTTTAAATTCTAAAAATACCAAAAAAATCAAAAAGAAAGCAAAAAAAATTCCAAAAATACTTTAGAAAATAGTTTTCATTTATTTTAGATTTTTAGAAATTAATTTTGCATTTTTCTCATTTAATTTCAATTTTATTTGAATTTTAATTACTTTTTAATTAGTTAAAATAGTTTTTAATTCATAATAATTACACAAAAAGCCAAAAAAAATATATTTTCAGTTTTAAAATTAGTTTTTAGTTATTTTAGAATTTTAAAAATTAATTTTGTATTTTTCTCACTTAATTTCCATTTTCTTTTAATTTTTAGTTAGTTAAATTAGTTTTTAATTCATAAAAATTACATAAAAAGTCAAAAAAAAAAATATTTTTCTTTTTCTCAAATTTTTTTTTCTCATTTTTAACTTAGAAATATTATTTGCATACCCGTAGGATTAGTATAGCTTCAAATCCACTTTTTATTTCGCGCATTTACGTTTTATTTACGTTTAAGCTTACGATTTTGATTCTATGTTGCGTTTTAGGTTTGGTAACTTGAATTACGTGCATAATTGGTTAATTGTGCTTCATTTTCTTATTCATTAGTGTAATCTCATTAATATCATTTTTTCCCACTTTCACGACACTTTTCACGAACCGGGAATTTGAAATTCCATTCACACCTTCACACGGACTACAATCTCGGGATTTGTATTTCCTTCAAATCCTTTGGAGAAATATAAATACTCTATACTATATATTAATTTGATCCAATCATCACTTCTCACACATGAAGATATGGAGCAAGTAGATGATGATGATATGGAGGAGATGGATATCAAGTGGCAGGTTGCACTTCTTAGCATGAGAGCTAATAAGTTCTGGCAAAGAACTGGAAGACAAATTACCATTAATGGTAATGAGACTGCAGGCTTTGACAAGAAGAAGGTGGAATGTTTCAACTGTCATAAGTTGGGACATTTTGCTAGAGAATGCAGAAAGCCTAGAAAGCAAGACAACAAGTCTACTTGGTACAAGCAGGAGAAGAAGAAGGAGCCAACAGTGGAAGACCCAAAGGCCATGCTAGCGATTGATGGAGTTAGCTATGATTGGAGTTACATGGCTGGTGAAGAAGAAGCACATTCAGATGCTTCTTTGGTTGCTACAGAATTTGCTCTAATGGCTTTCTCTGACTCTGAGGTACATTCAATTGAAAGTTGCTCTAAATCTTGTAAAGCTTTTAATGAGTGTGAAAAACTTAGGAAACTTTTGGAACAACAAACAACAGAGTTATTGGATTTCAACTATAATTTGTCAAATCATAAAAGAGGTTTAGCAGTTTTAGAAAAACAGATAGAGCATTATAGAGCAAATGAATCTAATGATGCGTGGAATTGCGCCCTCGCAAAAGGTTTTACCTCTAAAGGGATCTTGAGAAGCTTGCAATCCCCACCAGGCAGTGTACCTATTTGTTGTAGTATAGTATAGTGACAAGTATCGGGGGATTGATCGTTCAACTCTAGGAATAGTGTTCGATAGAGTTAAAATTCTACTAAACTAGGTCTAGGGGTGAGGGATGATTCTTTTTGTATTTTTATATTTTAAGGAAAGCAAGTAAAAATCTCGGGTTTGGAAGGAGTGGGCGGAATTAGTTGCTAGTCAACTAACCCAATTAACTAAAGATGCAATCAAAATAAAATAAAAGAAACTTAAACTAATTTGTGGTGTAAACAATAATGAGAGAAAGTGTGTTTACTTAGATTTCATTACTCCCTATATATCTTTTACCGGTTGATTAGCTTGTTGCAATTGCATGGATGACGGGTTATATTCCTTAATACTAGTCGTAGGGCCGTGTACGATCTTCCCTAACTCTATAGGCTTCAACCTCAATCCTATGTCGAGCCGACTAAAAGCTCCTAACATTCTATCCCTGGAAGTTACCTATGCATTAAATATAACCAAATAATTGTAGTACACATCGGATCATGTTTCTTAGGACGTTCAAGCAAGTTACCAAATGGAACTCTGCCAGTTTTCTTAAGCCTGACATTGAATTCGTTCATCCACAACAATTATAAGCAAACCATCAACCAATAATTAACATCTAGGTTTCATTACATCTAAGCAAACACGAAGGAAACCTAGCCTAGCATGTTAAAGAGAAGACAAGCGTAAGATATAATCAAACAACACATAGACATATTGAATGATTTGATAAAGTACTTATCTTCAATTGAACATGGAAAAACAAAGGGTTGAAACCCTTCAAATAGCTGGAAAATTCATCTAGGGTTTTATTCCCTCAAAGTTGCACACAATGAATGAAAACTAGAAAACTATATATAGATTTTGTAATCTGACGGCGTCAAGAGTAGGATGTGACACCGTCAACTCGCCGCCAAATTAAACTCGTATTGCCTAGATCCACTTCTGACGCCGTCACTTTAAATGGTTTCTGGGCCGTCACTCTTTATGATAAGTCTTGATGGCCTTGGAATTTTTGTACATGACGCCATCAGAATCCCTTCACAAAACATTATGGCGCGTCGCGTGTATTTGATTTATCCACCCTTTTGTCAACTCATGACGCCGTCACTAGCAGTATGTGACGCCGTCAAGGGCAATTTCCAGCATGCTTTTGAGACTTTGTCGTTTTCTGCACTTTTTCACTCCAAAAACGTCCAAAATGCTTCCTTTTGTAAAATTCCTCTCAAAAGTACCTAAAATGACAAAAGAAACGATTTAGGGTAATATTTGATCAAATAATCTTGACTTTGGCCTTAAATGACCCCCCAAAAGCGGTACAGTTTTCGCTTCATCAAATACCCTTACACTTGAGATTTGCTTGTCCTCAAGCAAATGCGCTTTTATTCTAATCAAAATACAAGTTAGGGGTCATTTAACACTAATATAAAAGTAATTGCAACAAATAATCGTTCCACTTCAACCAAAAACAAGCACGGAAATTATACACTAGCACCTCACAAATAGTGTTTAGATACTCACATCTCTCGGGTGTAATAAAGTATATATCACAATATGGAAATGGAAAACATCTCTCACTACCTGTCATAGAAAATAGATTACCATAGGCTTGGGAAAGGATCAAACCTCCACCACTTGGCATAAGCACCTATGATAAACTATCAATGAGGTCTTTTAAAGGGTTATAACGTTAGGTGTAGGGATAGGATAAACACGGTTTTGTTGGATAAAGGCAATTTTTACTGGTGACGAGTTAATCTTCTTGGTTAATTACATGTACAATATGGCGTTGCTAAGCCAAGCCTCGACTCGACTTAAGCTAATCAAAAACTAATAAAAACATAAAATAAACATAGAATGAAACGGGATGGTAGTCCGTATGTTTTTTTCTCTTTTTCTTTTTCTATATATATATATATATATATATATATATATATATATATATATATATATATATTTTGCATACACTTTTGCCCTACCATGCAAAATAATACATCATAGGGAATTTGCATTCCCCTTACACTTGAACTTTTACATACTTTACAATCGACTATTCTAATGACTCGGATCAAGATAATCAAAACACTTGGAGTACTTTTTAATATTAACGCACATATGGGGGTAATATATGATGTTCTTCCCCATTACTCCATAACACTAGTACTTTATGTTGGGAATTATAATAACAGTTACCACGGCTAGTGAAGAAGTTACAACTGCATGAAGATTGTGCTTGCAGTGGAAACTCATTACCACTGCAAGAACAAATATTACCACTGCATTCTTGATAACTGTTAGAGAAATGCGCTTAGATAATTATAGAGAAGATTCTGTGTATATCTTATTCTATTAGAATTATACTTATCTTGTACAAGAGGACTCCTTGTTGTAAAAAAGGAGATCCTAGGTTAAGGTTACATAAGATCTTTTCCAATACGTTTTCTAGAGCTTCAAGTTGTAAAACCTAGTGATATCATAGATCACTCGTATTATTATTATTAATAATATTGGAGCTATTTGTTTGTTACAATTCATTGTTCATATACATACAACTGTCATACACACAAACAATCTTCTAAGTATCATTGAGTAGATTCCGCATACTTAGTGGTATCATTCAAAGTATCAATATCAACACAAGTTCAAGGTGTTCACGATCCAACAAGTGGTATCAGAGCAAGGCTTTGATATTTTGATTTAGAAGATCCTATGGCAGACACAAAAGAAACAATGGAGACAGAGACAAGTCAATCTAACATTGCTGCAAAACTTCCAAAGCTCAAGATAAATGACTTCGAGATGTGGAGGCTTATGATAGAACAGTTCTTCATGGTTCAAGACTACACATTATGGGAGATCATTATGTGTGGTAATTCTTACAAGCCTGGTACAACTACAGAGGTGGTTGGTGACAACACAGTTACTAAGGTTAATTCTGGTCTTGTTACAACTGAAGAAAGAAATCAACTGAAGAATGATTTGAAAGCTAGAGGTTTGCTGCTGATGGCTCTACCTAGAGAACAAGTTCTGGCTTTTAGCAAATACAAGTCTGCAAAGACTCTTTTTGATGAGATCTGTGAAGTGTTTGGTGGTAATGACTCCACCAAGAAGACTCAAAAGACTCTACTGAAGCAGACATATGAAAACTTTGGTTCTACAAGTAATGAATCTCTTGATAGCATCTTCACTAGGCTACAAAAGATTGTTACTCAACTCACTGCTTTTGGAATAGAGGTGGAAAAGGAAGATCTAAATCTTAAGTTCCTTAGAAGCCTACCTTCTGAGTTTGACACCAATGTTGCTGTTTAGGAGGATAAGCCAGATCTGGAGATAATGAAGCTTAATGATGTGTACAATAACTTCAAAGTTATTGAACAAAGATTAAAGAAAGCTGGCAAGTTAAGAACAGGTTCTGCAAGTGTAGCACTCATATCATCAAATGATAGTTCAGATGAAGAGAGTGACAGTGATGATGATGAAGACAGTGGTAACATGATTGTTTCCACTGGTAGTGGAAGTGCTTCCACTAGGAGTTCAAAGAAACAGGTTGCAGGACTGAGTGATGCTACTTTTTATGCCTTCATATCAAGTCAAGTGGGTGGTTCAATTCTTGATCATGAGGATTTGGAGCAAGTTGATGAAGATGATATGGAGGAGATGGACATTAAGTGGCAGGTGGCATTGCTGAGCTTAAGATCAAAGAAGTTCTGGAAGAAAACAGGGAGAAAGATAAATATTAGTGCCAATAAGACTGTAGGTTTTGATAAAAAGAAAGTGGAGTGCTATAATTGTCATAAGATGGGGCACTTTGCTAGAGAATGTAGAAAACCAAGGAAGACTGATAGCAGATCATCTTGGTCCAAGAAAGACAAAAGCAAAGAACCTACAACTGAAGAGCCAAAGGTGCTGTTGGCTATTGATGGAGTGAGCTTTGATTGGAGTTTCATGACTCAGGATGGAGAAGATGATTCAGAATCTGCAATGCTTGCTACTGAGCATGCACTCATGGCTTTCTCTGACTCTGAGGTACATACTGATAATGCATGTTCTAAAAACTGTAAGGCCTTAAAAGAGTTAAATAGCTTACAAAAGCAATATGATGAGCTGATGCTAGAGTTACACCATACTAATCATAACTTAGCTAATCACAAAAGAGGTCTAGGTGTTTTAGAAAAACAGATATTGCATTATAGGGCAAATGAGTCTAAATTTAGTGATGACATTGCTGTGTTAAAAAGTGATTTAGACTTTAAGATTGCAGTAAATGAGGCTCTTAGGGAAGAGATTGAAAGAGTTAAGAAGATTAGTGAGAACATTCAGATTACTAATCAAACACTAGATCACCAATCTAAGAGCATAAGCAAAATATGGGAAGCTCAAGTTGTGAGCAAAGCTAAATCAGGTCTTGGATACAAATCTGTTCCACCACCACTAAGAGGTGTTCCAGCACCTCCTGGCATTGACCTAGCTCACACAGGTTTAGAAGAGTTTCAGGATCCACCTATGACCTATGGACCAAAATTTGTTAAACCAGTTGAAACTGAAAAGGTCCAGGTTGAGGTAGAGACTTTTGATAGTGCTAGTGATTCATCTCTTAAGGATGAATGTTTGAATGTTGAGTCAAAGTCTAGTGTTCCTGAGAAAGTTAAAGTTGAGAAAGTTAAAGTAGAGGAAGTGAGAAAAAGTATTCCTGAAGCAGTCAAAGAGAAGCCCAGGACACAGTCAAATTACACTAGGCCTACTGCTAGATATGCTGAGATGTACAGGGATAGGTCTAGATCTCCTGGAGGAAACATGAGAAGTTGGAATCATGTAAAGACTAGACAGTTTGGTAGTGATTTGTGTTTAAAAATAAAGCTTGTCATATTTGTGGTAGCTTTGAACACCTCTCTTATAATTGTGACTACCACTTGGGAAGAAGGGAAGTTTTTGGGAATACCAGGGTGAATGGACACAATGCTAATAAAAATACTCACCCAAGTCCTCTAAACAAGATGGTTCCCAGGTCTGTTTTACTTTCAACTGGCATTAAACCTATTTCCACTGCTAGACCAGCAGTTACCACTGCCAGTAGTAAAAACAGAGGTTACCCTAAGTCCCCTGTTACTATTTTTGCTAAATCATCAAAAACAGGGATAAAGACTCAATTTGTAAAGAATAATCACAAGAATAACATGTGGAAACCCAAAGTTAATAATCCAGCAGTTTCCACTGCAAGGCCTGCAGTTACCACTGCAAGACCAAAAGTTTCCACTGGGGTTTTTGTGAACAAGAAAAGGGTGAATCAGGGAAATGCTGTTAAGGCCTCAGCTCGTTGGGAATGGAAACCTAAAGAAACATCAAACACAAACACTCCCAATGGTGTATCAATGACCTATGATAGATTTAACTATATTGATACACGAGGCAGATCCAAGTCATTTGTGGCTTGGGTCCCCAAAAGGAACTAATTCCTTTATTTATATGTGCAGGGACATTCAAAGACTAAAAAGGATCAAGGTTATTCAGACAGTGGATGTTCTAGGCACATGACTGGCAACAAGGCCTATCTCTCAAATTTCAAATCATTTGATGGGCAAGCTGTTAGTTTTGGAGGAGGAATTGGAGGCAAGGTTTCTGGCAAAGGAACAATCAAGGCTAGAAACTTGGATTTTGAGAATGTATACTATGTACCAGAACTCAAGTACAACCTTTTCAGTGTGTCACAGATGTGTGACAAGAAAAACAGAGTTCTATTCTCAGAAGATGAATGCTATATCCTATCTAAGGATTATAAGTTACCTGAAGAAAAAGATATTTTGCTAACAATCCCTAGAAAAGGTAACCTATATAGCATTGACATGCAGAAGATAGTGGCTGAAGGTGATGTTACTTGCTTACTTGCAAAGGCCACTTTGGATGAATCTATGCTTTGGCACAGAAGACTTGGTCATGTAAATTTCAAGACTATCAACAAGCTTGTAAAAGATGGTCTAGTCAAAGGTTTACCAGAGAAGAGATTTGAAAATGATCAAACTTGTGTTGCCTGTCTTAAAGGCAAACAACACAGAGCTTCTTGCAAGACCAAGGCAGTGAATACTATTGATCAACCACTCTACATGCTGCATATGGACTTGTTTGGTCCTACTTCTGTTAGCAGCATCAATTTGAAGAAGTATTGTCTAGTTGTGACTGATGATTTTAGCAGATTTACATGGGTTTTCTTCTTAAATACCAAGGATGAAACTACAGGCATACTCAAGACTTTCATCACTGAAGTTGAAAATCAAGCTGAAAAGAAGATTAAGATCATCAGATGTGACAATGGGACAGAGTTCAAGAATAGAGTGATGGATGATTTCTGCAAAGAAAAAGGTATTAGAAGAGAATTTAGTGTTGCAAGAACACCCCAGCAGAATGGTGTTGCTGAAAGACGAAATAGAACACTAATTGAGGCTGCTAGAACCATGTTAGCTGATTCAATGCTTCCAGTGACATTTTGGGCTGAAGCAGTTAACACTGCTTGCTATATTCAAAACAGAGTTTTAGTGGTCAAGTCAAAGAACAAGACACCTTATGAGCTGTTCAGAGGAAGACCCCCACTTTTGGATTTCTTGAAGCCATTTGGATGTCATGTCACTATTCTCAATACCATTGATCATTTGGGTAAGTTTGAAGAAAAGGCAGATGAAGGTTTCCTTGTTGGTTATTCCATGGTTAGTAAGGCTTTTAGAGTCTACAACTTAAGAACAAGGAAGATTGAAGAGAATTTGCATGTTCAGTTTCTTGAAAATAAAACTAACATAGCAGGTTCAGGACCTGAATGGCTATTTGATCTTGAGACTTTATCAAATACAATGAATTATGTTCCTATTCCCTCAGATTCAAGTGATGCTGATCTTGAGGACTCAGAAGAATTTATTGATGAAGATGAATCTTGTCAAGATGATGAAGATGATAAAGATCAATTTGTTATGCCAATTTGGGATTTTGATGTTAATGCAGACTCTCAACCTTCAAAGAATACTGAACAGGAAGATGATGTTGTGCATTTTGATGTTCTGCATGATGATATTCCTGAAGGCAGTGGTAATTCAGTTCCCACTGCAACACATGATGTTTCCACTGAAGGTCCAGATGTGGAAAATACAGCTCAGGAGACACCAAATGATGATGTTGAAATCACAAATATGCCATCATCTTATGATATTCCTTCCACATCACAATCTACAATTCATAAAGCTCATCCAATCAAGAATGTTATTGGTGAACTTAATTCAGGTGTGAAGACAAGAAGGCAAACAAGGATGACAGATGTTCATGGGTTCATAAGTGAAGTCTATGAGTCCAAGAATCACATAACTAAGAATGAATGTTTATTCTTCTGCTTTCTATCACAAATAGAGCCTAAAAATATATCTATGGCTTTAGACGAGTCAAGCTGGGTTGAAGCTATGCAGGATGAGTTGTTACAGTTCAAGCTTCAAAAGGTATGGGTTCTTTGTGATTTGCCTGATGGTATGAAAGTGATTGGTACTAAATGGGTGTTCAGGAATAAGAAGGATGAAAGAGGCATTGTAATCCAGAACAAAGCTAGATTAGTTGCTCAGGGATACACTCAAGAGGAGGGTATTGATTATGAAGAAGTTTTTGCTCCTGTTGCAAGACTTGAGGCTATTAGACTATTTCTAGCCTATGCATCATTTATGGGCTTTACTGTCTATCAAATGGATGTTAAGAGTGCCTTTCTGTATGGTACTATTGATGAGGAGGTATATGTTGCTCAACCTCCAGGCTTTGAAGATCCACAGCATCCCAATAAAGTTTACAAAGTAGTCAAGGCTCTTTATGGCCTACATCAGGCTCCAAGGAAGTGGTATGAAACCTTAGCTACTTATTTGATGAATAATGGGTTTCATAGAGGCAAGATTGATCAGACTTTGTTCATCAAGAAAGACAAGGGTGATATCCTACTTGTGCAAGTATATGTTGATGATATTATCTTTGGTTCTACTAAACAAGAGATGTGCAAATGGTTTGAGAAGCTTATGAAAGATGAATTTCAGATGAGTTCTATGGGAGAACTCACATTCTTTTTGGGGCTACAAGTACAACAGAGTAAAGAAGGCATTTTTATCAGTCAAGACAAGTATGTGACTGAGATTTTAAAGAAGTTCAAGTTCACTAATGCAAAATCTTCAAATACCCTTGCTGATAAACAAACTCACTTATTGTTGAAGAACTCTAGTGGAGTTAATGTTGATGTCCATACTTACAGGTCAATGATTGGTTCTTTGATGTATCTTACTTCATCAAGGCCAGACATTATGTTTGTTGTTTGTGCCTGTGCAAGATTTCAAGTAACTCCTAAGACATCACATATGACAGCAGTTGAAAAGATTTTTAGATACTTGAAGACTTATCCTACACTAGGATTGTGGTATCCAAGGGAATCTCCTCTGGAGTTGATTACATACTCAGATAGTGACTATGCTGGTGCAAGCTTGGATAGAAGGTCAACCACAGGAGGATGTCAATTCCTTGGATGTAGATTGGTGTCATGGCAGTGCAAGAAACAGACAATGGTTGCTACTTCCACTACTGAAGCAGAATATGTTGCAGCTGCTAGTTGTTGTGCCCAGAACCTTTGGCTTCAGAATCAACTCTTGGATTATGGGTACAATTTCATGAACACCATCATATATATAGACAATAGTAGTACAATTTGCATTATTAAGAATCCTGTGCAACACACTAAAACTAAACATATTGAAATTAGACATCACTTTATTAGAGATTGTTATGAGAAAAAGCTTATTAATGTTGTCAAAATTCACACTGATGACAATTATGCTGATTTATTAACAAAAGGGCTTGATGTGGGTAGGTTTCAGTACTTGGTAACAGGTATTGGAATGCTAAATCCATAAACTTTTGATGTCTAATACTTTTTAGTGTTGCAGGATAGTTTTAATGTACTATTATTGTTTGTATATGTTTGTATGGTTTTCCACTAACACTTATGCAGAAATATGAAGATCAGTGGAAACTATATGCTATTCAGTGGAAAGATGTGCTCTCTCAGTGGTAAAAGGAAAAACATTGAACTTTTGTTATTATTCCAAAAGAAACATAGAGTACATTCTTTCAAAAGAGATACAAAGTTCAAATCACAAGACAGAGACAAACTACCAACAACCTACAACCTAAGATCTTCAGATTCTACTCCTTAGGTTTCTTCCCTTGCCCTCATAAGCATGCTTGCCCTTAGCTGGCTTGTTCCTCTTCTCATCAAAGGACAGCTGCTTTCTTGGACAAGCAAGCCCAAGCACTTGTGGTGGAGGTTTCAGATCTGTAGCAGGCTGGGAAGACTCTGGCCAGTTCATGTTTTGTATGGCAGTCTTCAGAGCTGTTGTTAGTGCCTTGGGAAGTTCCTCAGACAGGTTGAAGGTTGGATCATCTCTCTCTGAATCAACATCATGAGATGGAGCTGATGCTGATGCTGCAGAGGTTTTCTTCTTACTTGATTTCATGTTGACTGATGAAGCTGATGTAGTATTTGATGTGAAAGCACTTGGTGGAAAGTATCCACTCCATCCTGGGGACAGCTCTTCAGAATCAGAGCAATAGCTAAACTCTTCATCAGAAGAATTGTCAGAGGAGATGTACACAATTGGAAACCAACTCATATTGCAGTTTAGGGTTTGATAATGTGATGATTTGGTTGATGCTGATAGATGTGTTTTGAGACTCTTTTTATATGCAAAGTCAAGGCTAATGGATAATTAATGAGGTATATTTATTCCTATCCGTTTTGGTAGATTGGGAAAGTAATTATGGAAGTTATCGGTTTGACTTTGGAGCAATTAATGCATAAATAGTAACTTGGTTAAAAAGTTACTTGGGTTAATGAATATTGGTTACGTTTGGTCGTTAAGATGGTTACAGTGACTGGAGTTATAAGATGTGTACTTTAAGACACATAACAAATGGTTATTCATTCACCATGTCTAATCCACATAAGAATCAACTAGTCCTGAGCAAACGGCTACAGGTAAAGACACATCAAATCCGTTCATGGTTGATAGTTTACCAAAAACTAGGTTATCAACTCACCATACATCTTTGTGATCAAGAGTTGGCTAGTCCATAGCAAACGGCTCATGGTAAAGACATATCAAATCCGTTGATAGCTGATAGTTTGCTCAAAACTATAATCAGAGCAGCTACTTTTTACATGATTTACTTATTACTGCTCTTTTTGAAAATTCTATTGATTTTTACCACTGCAGGTTCACAGTTATCACTGACAGTGTAAACTTTTTATAAAATTGAATATTTGTCTAATGATGCACCTCTCTCAGAAGGTAATACATCTGGAAGTGCTGAAGACAGTATGCTACAAAAGGAATTGATGGAACTGTGTACCAAATACTCATGAAAGGTGGTTACAAATGGTATTGATGGAAGTTCTTCTGAATATTATTTGATTGTGCTACTTTTGGTGGAGATTCTCCCAAACAGGGGAGGAGAGAAAAATGATGATCAGATTCAGGGGAGGATTGCTCTCAGAATGTCTAAGTACAAAGAAGATCTACAACTCTTTTTGCAATGTTGAAATCAAAGTTAAGAGTTTATACGGATACTGAGAAGGTTAGAGCTTTGATTCAGAAGATTCAAGATCAATGTGCAAGAGCTGATACAGTGTTAAGAAGAACAAGATAAGTGTTTGGAAGAATTCCCATATCCTCAGGTTTATTGTATATTTGAAGAAACTTTTTGATTTACCTATAAATCATAAGTTTAGGGGAGGATTGTTGGGAATTATAATAACAGTTACCACGGCTAGTGAAGAAGTTACAACTGCATGAAGATTGTGCTTGCAGTGGAAACTCATTACCACTGCAAGAACAAATATTACCACTGCATTCTTGATAACTGTTAGAGAAATGCGCTTAGATAATTATAGAGAAGATTCTGTGTATATCTTATTCTATTAGAATTATACTTATCTTGTACAAGAGGACTCCTTGTTGTATAAAAGGAGATCCTAGGTTAAGGTTACATAAGATCTTTTCCAATATGTTTTCTAGAGCTTCAAGTTGTAAAACCTAGTGATATCATAGATCACTCGTATTATTATTATTAATAATATTGGAGCTTTTTGTTTGTTACAATTCATTGTTCATATACATACAACTGTCATACACACAAACAATCTTCTAAGTATCATTGAGTAGATTCCGCATACTTAGTGGTATCATTCAAAGTATCAATATCAACACAAGTTCAAGGTGTTCACGATCCAACACTTTACCCGTGAGTCCCAATCGTCCCAAAACAATATGTACAAGATATGACTCGACTTAGCAACCATGTAATCAATTAGACAATTAACTAAGGGTTTAAACAAATAACAATAATGCACTAAAGATGAGTGCATACACGAAAGGCTAAGGCGATTTGGTTGCACATTTGGGGTGGATTGTTAACAAATTCTTCCTTTAAGTATAATGATTAAAGTTAGAAACTAAAAGATAGGCTCGGAGGGGTTGCTAGGGGTATCGTGTACTAAAAATGAGTACAACGCAAAGGTGTGGAAAAATTAATTAACTTTGTTAGTCAAGGTAATTGACTTAAATGGTCAAGTAATTATGATACGGGTTTAAACACAAGGGTGATCCTAATGCCTCTTATCATGTAGTAAATCCTACTACATGAATGTAGTCTCACTAGCTGTCTCGGGATGCATCACTAACGCAAGTTCTAGAATCTAGGTACTACCAGTACATTCATAAGCACTAATAATGAATGCTTTTCCTAACAAATCTAAAGGCGAACCTCACATATTTGGGCGGAAATTTTTTTTGAGTGGTACGGTTTTTGTGCTAGTTATACAACTCCTATCCATGAGACGCTCATTAAGGCTAAAGCTTCACTCCTAAATGTTGTAAAAAAATTTAAATTTGACGCTAAAATTGCCCTAACAAGTATTTCTCTTAGTTTTATTACACACCTACTATTAAACAAACAAACTCAAGCAAAATTTCATTCTCTAAAGTATCATTATTTACCCTCCCCTTACACTTAGGTTGAACATTGTCCCCAATGTTCAATAAAAAGATGTAAAAGTAAATAAGGTAAAAGAATGAAAACATATACTCCTCTGATTCGTTCGGTGTGGATAAATCGTTAACATGGTGAAATCTTCCTCCAAGAAAATGAACGTTGAAAGCTTCCCTTCCGAAATAATAAATCATCTTCTTGTCCAATATAACCTGTTAAACTTGAGAAAACAATCATGGCAACCTCGCGTAAAATCGGCGACAATATATATATATAAGGATATAATGCTTGTGGAATGAATGTTTGCAGATTTCCTGGAGTTTATAAAACTAAAGAATTAACAAAAACTTTAAAACTCCGTTAGAAAAAGAAAACTTGCAAACTTTTCCAGAATTTTACACCTGACGCCGTCAGGTGTTAATCCTGACGTCGTCAGAGTGTTCTGACAGAAGTCTCATGTTAAGTTTCCGGAAAATTTCTGGAAAAACTTATGCCTTAATTCCTGGAATTCCTCCAAAACATCATTATGACTCGATACAAGCATTTGACTCAAACAAATACTAATATACATGTTCATTTAGTATTGTTGTGATTCATGTCCAATTCCGTTCTTTAAAACAAATTTAGATTTCTCTTACACTTATCTTTTGCGAAATACCTTTTATGAAGTTAAGACAAACAACAAAGTAAAGCATTTTCACAATTTAGTATGAAACATGATCCACAAACAATAAAAATACAGCATGCATACGGAAACAAATAAAATCAAACAAACAAACAATCAAACAAAACAAATAAAACATGGGTTGCCTCCCAAGAAGCGCTTTTCTTTATTTACGAGTCTTGTAGCTAGACTCAAAGTCATGGGATACTACGTTTTCTTATTTCGCAATAGGAATGCGGTTTTGAAACTTCTAATCACTCTTCCATCCCACTTGTATTCCGGGCCTAAAGCCAAACATCCTGAATACTTAATTTTATTTCCTCTTTGGTTAACATCACTAACCTCAAATGTTGGAATATTGTCGACATCTAAACCATCAATACCCTTGAACTTTTCGAACTTATAAGGCATCATGTACTTAACACACCCAGTTTCATTGGAAAATGTAACGGTGCCTTCATCCTTATCATAAATCATGTTGGACGTTTTGATGAAGGGTTTTCCCAAAACTATCTCTCCTAGATGCTGATCTATAATTCCCCTCACATCTTATAAGATCATGAAATCACATTGATAAACGAAATCCCCAATAAAAACGTGTAGACCTCTAGCAATACCTATGAAATTGCATTGTTGATTGGGGTTATAAGGGTATTGTCTAGGTTTCAGCTCATTACTCATGATCCAATTATAATAGAGCCTAGACATGATATTCATTGGGGGCTTGCAAATCAACATAGGTATGCTCCCTAAACATATGACCAATCATGCATGGAACCTTCACATTAAAATAATCCCCCTTTTTATCCATGGGTTCTTTCGATGCTTAGTGGGACAAGGATTTTTCAAAAGAAACTTATGGTGACTTAATTCCTCAAGAGTTGGTGAAGAGTTTTGAACTACTCCTAAATCATCCCTAGACCCCATTGTGTTAATGTTGGTAAGGATGGTGTTATTTTCACAATGGTCTATTTTCAGCCTCATTTCTTTTTTAATTAACTCATTAAGCTCATTAAAACCCTTAATTTCTCTTTCTATCCGGCTGCGTTGTAAAAACATTTTTTCAATTTCCAAAACTTCGGCTTTTAGTATCCATAATGACACACTTTTTACGAACAAAGACACAAAGAAGAAGATAGACTAAAGAAAACCTATAAAAATAAAATAAAAATCTTACTAGAAAGGAATCTAGCAAGTAGACCTAATAAAAAGAAATTTTAACCTAGACAATAACTATTCCCCGGGCTGCGGCGCCAAAAACTTGATGCGTGGAATTACGCCCTCGCAAAAGGTTTTACCTCTCAAGGGATCTTGAGAAGCTTGCAATCCCCACAAGGCAGTGTACCTGTTCGTTGTAGTATAGTATAGTGACAAGTACCGGGGGATTGATCGTTCAACTCTAGGAATAGTGTTCGCTAGGGTTAAAATTCTACTAAACTAGGTCTAGGGGTGAAGGATGATTATTTTTGTATTTTTATATTTTAAGGAAAGCAAGTAAAAATCTCGGGTTTGGAAGGAGTGAGCGGAATTAGTTGCTAGTCAACTAACCCAATTAACTAAAGATGCAATCAAAATAAAATAAAATAAACTTTAACTAATTTGTGGTGTAAACAATAATGAGAGAAAGTGTGTTTACTTAGATTTCATTACTTCCTAGATATCTTTTACCGGTTGATTAGCTTGTTACAATTTCATGGATGACGGGTTATATTCCTTAATACTAGTCGTAGGGCCGTGTACGATCTTCCCTTACTCTATAGGCTTCAACCTCAATCCTATGTCGAGCCAACTAAAAGCTCTTAACATGGTATCCCTGGAAGTTACCCATGCATTAAATATAACCAAATAATCGTAGTACACATCCGATCATGTTTCTTAAGACGTTCAAGCAAGTTACCAAATGGAAGTCTGCCAGTTTTCTTAAGCCTAACATTGAATTCATTCATCCACAACAATTATAAGAAAACCATCAACCAATAATTAACATCTAGGTTTCATTACATCTAAGCAAACACGAAGGAAACCTAGCCTAGCATGTTAAAGAGAAGACAAGCGTAAGATACAATCAAACAACACATAGACATATTGAATGATTTGATAAAGTACTTATCTTCAATTGAACATGGAAGAAACAAAGGGTTTAAACCCTTCAAATAGCTGGAAAATTCGCCTAGGGTTTTATTCCCTAAAAGTTGCACACAATGAATGAAAACTAGAAAATTATATATAGATTTTGTAATCTGACGGCGACAAGAGTAGGATGTGACGACGTCAACTCGCCACAAAATTAAACTCGTATTGCCTAGATCCACTTCTGAAGCCTTCACTCTATATTGGTTCTGGGTCGTCACTCTTCATGATAACTCTTGATGGCCTTGGAATTTTTGTACATGACGCCGTCAGACTCCCTTCACAAAACATTCTGGCGCGTCACGTGTATTTGATTTATCCACCCTTTTGTGAACTCATGACGCCGTCACTAGCAGTATGTGACGCCGTCAAGGGCAATTTCCAGCATACTTTTGAGACTTTGTCGTTTTCTGCACTTTTTCGCTCCAAAAATGTCCAAAATGCTTCCTTTTGTAAAATTCGTTTCAAAAGTACCTAAAATGACAAAAGGAACGATTTAGGGCAATATTTGATCAAATAATATCAACTTTGGCCTTAAATGACCCCCCAAAAGCGGTACATTTTTCGCTTCATCATCTAAATACAATGATGATATTGCTGTTTTAAAAAGAGATTTAGACTGTTAGATTACTATAAATGAGGCCCTTAGAGATGAGCTAGAAAAACTCAAACATAACTGTTGACACTTTAGCTTATCAGTCTAAAGGAGTTCATAAGATTTGGGAAGCACAAGTGGTTAATAAGGCTAAGTCAGGTGTAGGATACAACACTGTTCCCCCACCACTAAGAGGTGTTCCATCACCTCTTGGTATAGATTTAACACATACAGGGTTAGAAGAATTTCAAGAACCAATTATGACTTATGGCCCCAAGCTTGTAAAAAGTAGTGATGAACAGGTTAAGCATGAGACTGATGCTTTTGAGAGTGCTAGTGATTCATCTCTAGTAGATGAAAGTGTTAAAGTAGATGTAGAAACCTATGTTCCCAAAGTTGTTAAATATAATACAGAGGTACCTAGGAAACAAATAAATCAAACTAAGCCAACTGTAAGATATGCAGAGATGTATAGGAACAAATCACCAACTCCTAGGGGTAACCAGAGGAACTGGAATACCCTAAAGTCTCAACAACTTGGTAGTGATTTTGTTATGAATAATAAAGCATGTCATATCTGTGGTAGTTTTGACCATCTACATGCTAAATGTGACTACCATGTGGGAAGAAGGGAAGTTTTTGGAAACAAAAGGGTGAATAAATACAATTTTCAAAATTATACTCACCCTACTCACAACAACATGATTCCCAGAGCAGTTCAATTAAGATCTGGACTAAAATCTTTTTCAACTGCTAAAACAATTAACACTGCTTACCCAAAATCACATGTTTCAAGTGCAAAACCAAAAACAACCTTTGTTAAATCTGCACAAACAGGAAAAAGGACCTTCTATGAGAAAAAGGTTGCTTTCAACCAAAAGTGGGTACCAAAAGTTAAGATTTCTAAGCCAGCAGTTACCACTGCTAGGCCAAAAATTACCACTGCTGGGGTTGTAAACAAAAACAGGGTAAATTTGGGAAATGCTGTGAAGGCCTCAGCACGTTGGCAATGGAAACCAAAAGGAATTACCTCCTCAACCAATCCCAATGGTGTATCAATGACCTTTGATAGATATAATTATATTGATACAAGAGGCAGATCCAAGTCAATCATGGTTTGGGTCTCCAAAAGAAACTAACTCCTTTATTTTATGTGTAGGGACATCCAAAGATCATAACAGAAGATCAAGATTATTCACATAGTGGATGTTCAAGGCACATGACTGGCAATAAGTCCTATCTCTCAGATTTCAAACCTCTTGATGGACAATTTGTCAGCTTTGGAGGTGGAGTTGGTGGTAAAGTTTCTGGTAAAGGTACAATTAAAACTGGAAACTTGGACATTGAACCTGTGTACTATGTGAAAGACCTTAAGTATAATCTCTTTAGTGTGTCACAAATATGTGACAAGAAAAACAAAGTTCTTTTTACTGAAAATGAATGTTTTGTTCTTGACAAGGATTTTAAGATGCCTGATGAAAGTCAGATACTACTTAAAATTCCTAGACAAGGCAATTTATACAGTTTTGATATGACGAACATTATTGCTAAAGATGATCTTACTTGCTTTCTTGCAAAGGCCACTGATGCGTGGGAATTGCACCAGGCTTTACCTCTCGAGGGATCTCGAGAAGCTTACAACCCCCACCAGGCAGTGTACTTGATCGTTGTAGTATAGTATAGTGGCAGGTACCGGGGGATTGATCGTTCAACTTGGGAATAGTGTCGCTAGGATTAGAAAACCTAAATACTAGTTCTAGAGATGAGAGATGATTATTTTTGTGTTTTTATATTTTTTTTGAAAGCAAGTAAAATCTCGGGTTTTGAAGGAGTGGGCGGAATTAGTTGTTATTCAACTAACCCAGAACTAAGATGCAATCAAAATAAAATACTAGAAAAGAAAATAAACTAAATTATACTAAAGTTGTGAGCAGTAATTGGAGAAGATGTGTTTACTTAGATTTCTTTACTCCCTAGATATCTTTTACACGTTAATTACTTGTTATAATTGCATGGATGACGGATCGTATTCCTTAATACCATTCATGGGGTGGCATACATAACTCCCCAATTCTATGAGCTCTTATCTCCTCCTACACCATGCCCAGCACAACTATAGGGATTATAAACAGTGGCTCATGCATTAAATACAACCAATAAAGACCTAGTACGCCTCGGTTCATGTTTCTTAAGACGTTCAAGCATGTTACCATTTGGAGATCTGCCAGTTTTCTTAAGCCTAACATATAAATCATTCATCCAAGAACAAGAATAAACAAGTAATCAACACATAATCAATATCTAGGTTTCATTAGATCTAAGCAAACACAAGAGAGATTTAGCCTAGCATGATAGAATTAAGACAAGGACAAGATATAGACAACCAACACATAGACATATTGATTGAATTAAAAGAACACTTATCTTTATTAATCATGCAAGGTATCAAGGGGTTAGAACCCTTGAAAAACCTGTAAAGTCACACCAAAATCGTATCTAGGGTTTCTCCCCAAAAACTCCTCTCCTAAAACTGAAAAACTAGAAAAGTATATATAGGAAATTCGACCTGACGGCGTCAAGAACAGACTTGTGACGCCGTCAGACCGCCGCCAAATAGTTCCTCAGACGGTCTTGATCTACTTTTGACGCCGTCAACCCTTAGGCCGTCATGCAATTTACTCTTGACGCCCTGTGTGTGACGCCGTCACCATCTCTCGGTAAATAATTCCATGATCTCTGACGCCGTCAGCATGTGCCTCTTGACGCCGTCACGAACTCTCGGTAAAAATTAGTTGTAGATACGTCTGACGCCGTCAGGTTGTGACCCTTGACGCCGTCAGGAACTGTTCCCAGCAAGGAAAATAGAGACTTAGCCGTTTTCTTCACTTTTATGCTCCAAAAACGTCCAAAATAGCTTCTTTTCCAGAATTCACTCTCCAAGTACCTAAAATCACAAAAGGAACGATTTAGGGTAATATTTGATCAAATAAGTTCGATTCCGGGCTTAAATGACCCCCTAAAAGTGGTTCATTTTTCGCCTTATCATATACCCTTACACTTGAGATTTGCTTGTCCTCAAGCAAATATGCTTTTATTCTAATCAAAAGAAAAGTTAGAGGTCATTTAACACGAATATAAAAGTAATTACAACAAATAATCGTTCCACTAAAGACCAAAGACAAGCACGGAGGTCATATACTAGCACCTCACAAATAGTGTTTAGATACTCACATCTCTCGGGTGTAATAAAGTAATATAACATTATGGAAATGGAAGATATCTCTCACTACCTGTCATAACAAAATAGATTACCATAGGCTTGGGAAAGGATCAAACCTCCACCACATGGCGTAAGCACCTAAGATAAACTATCAAAGAGGTCTTTTAAAGGGTTGTAACGTTAGGTATAGGGATATGAATTACACGGTTTTGTTGGATAAAGGAAGTTTTACTGGTGGCGAGCTAACAATCTTGGTTAATTACATGTACAATATGCGTTGCTAAGCCAAGACTAGACTCGACTTAAGCTAATAAATGAAAAATAACAAAAACATAAAATAAACAAAGAATAAAAAGGGATGGTAGTCCGTATGTTTTTTATTTTTCTCTTTTTCTTTTTCTATTTTTTTTTTCTTTTTCTTAATTTTTTCGATTTTTTTTTTTTTTTTTTTTTTTTTTTTTTTTTTTTTTTTTTTTTTTTTTGCATACACTCTTGCTCTACCATCCAAAATAATACATCATAGGGAATGTAAATTCCCCTTACACTTGAATCTTTACATACTTTACATTAAACTAATCTAATGACTCGAATTAAGAAAATCAAAACACTTGGAGCACTTTTAAGATTAACGTACATATGGGGATGATATATGATGTCCTTCCCCATTACTCCATAAAATAAGTACTTACCCATGAGTCCCAATCGTCCCAAAATAATATGTACAAGGATATGACTCGACTTAGCAACCATGTAATCAATTAGAAAGTTAACTTAGGGTTTAACAAATAACAATAATGCACTAAAGATGAGTGCATACACGGAAGGCTAAGGCGATTTGGGTGTACATTTAAGTGGGGTGTAACAAATTCTTCCTTTAAGTAAGATGCTTAAAGTTAGAAACGAAAAGATAGGCTCGGAGGGGTGTACTAGGGGTTTCGTGTACTAAAAATGAGTACAACGCTAAGGGTGTGGGAAAAATTAGTTGACTTAACTAGCCAAACAATATGACTTAAATGGTCAAGAAATTATGATACGGGTTTAACACAAGGGTGATCCTAATGCCTCTTATCATATAGTAAATCCTACTACACGAATGTAGTCTCACTAGCGGTCTTGGAATGCATCACTAACGCAAGTTCTAGAATCTAAATGCTACCGGTACACTCATAAGCACCAATAGTAAATGCTTTTCCTATCAAATCTAAAGCCGAACCTCACATTTTTGGGTGGAAAATTTTTCTGAATATACGGTTATGTGCTAGATATACAATCTCCTATCCATGAGACGCTTGCTATGGCTAAAGTTTCACTCCTAAATGTTGTAAAAAATTTTAAATTTGGCGCTAAAATTACACTAACAAGTATTTCTCATAGTTTTATTACACATATACTATTAAACAAAACAAACTCAAGCGAAAGTGTATTGTAAGGTATCATCTTTTTACCCTCCCCTTACACTTAAGATGAACATTGTCCCCAATGTTCAAGTAAAGAATGTAAAAGTAAATAAGTAAAAAGAATGAAATCAAATACTCCCCTGATTCGCTCGGTATGGATTAAAGGTTGGCCAGGTTAGATCTTCCTCCAAGAAAACGAACAATCAAAGCTTCCCTTCCAGAATATAAATCATCTTCTTGTCCAATATAACCTGTAGAACCTGACAAAATAGACAAGACAACCTCGCGTAAAATCGGCGGCATCCTATATAACTTACAAAATCCTAGAAAGCAAAGTAAGATATAATGCTTGTAAATGAAGTTTGCAGATTTCCTGGAAATTATAAAACTTAATAATTCACAAAAACCATAAGACTCCGTTAGAAAAACAAAACTGGTAAAATTTCCAGATTTTTACCCATGACGCCGTCAAAAGTAAACTCGTGACGCCGTCAGGATTGACCTGCAGAAATTCTTGTGTTAAGTTTCCGAAAAATTTCTGGAAAAACTTGGTTCTACTTCCTGGACAATCCTGCAAAACTTCATTATGACTCAATACAAGCATTTGACTCTAACAAGTACTAATATACATGCTCACTTAAAATTGTGGAGAATCATGATCGTGTGTTTCTTAAAAACATATTTGGGGTTTCCCCTTACACTTATCTTTTGCAAAAATACTTTTAGGTTGGAGTTAAGACTAGGCTAAACAACATAATAAAGTATTTCCACTTTTTAATTTTGAAACATGATCTACCAACAATAAAAATAAAGCATGCATACGGAAGCAAATAACAAACAAACAAATAAAATCACACAAAGCATGGGTTGCCTCCCAAGGAGCGCTTGTTTTTGTTTGAGTCACGAGCCTGACTCTACCCTTATTTAATGGAAATAGGGGAGGTTTTCCCTACACCTTGAATTAAGTGCGGGTGGAAGCAGCGATACACACCATCTCGGTGGAAGTATGCCTCGTGAGGAAAGAGTGGTGGATTAATTATGTGCTCAAAGGGTTGTGCTCCTATCATTATAACCTTACCTAGTTCACTTTGGTCAATGGGTGAGTTGAAGTTTTCTCTTAAAAAGGGATCATCTTCTATCAATTTCAAAAGACTCCTAGTTGGGAATCCATCTTGACCTAATAAACCTGGTTTAAACCCATAATGCTTACTGTGATCAGTCACGAATGGGTGATGTAAGTACGTAAGGTCATTTTCCACTCTTGTGTCAGCTTCCTCTCTACAAGGCTTAGAGTCTACTACCTTAATCCTAAGACTACCCGGACTATATGGTTTGATGGGTGGATCGGGACCTATTTCAATTCCTAAATCTTCATCCAAGGATGGATGAGTAGGTAACGGTTTTGGTTGAGGCTCCGGTTCATCAAAACTAGGAACTTCCCTAGAACTAGGAGTAAGGTTATCACTACAAGTGTTCAAACCTATATCCTCTAGTGGTGCTTGGTCCAAGGGTTCTACCTCAATTGGGGTTCCTATAGTCTCTTCTACTTCTTCCGGGTAAGTCACGGGCGGTGTATGTGCCTCAAATGATGGTAGGACTTGTGGGGTACTTTGTGGGCTTGGATTATCCACCTCATCCTCCATTGTACCTAGATTACCTATATGTTTGTTTTGTACTATGATATTAGGTGCCATCCAACTAGGTATCTCAACATGAGTATATTCATCCCCCAACAAACTTCCTGTTTGCTCCATCAAACTTGTTTTTGATTGATTTGTGATGTTGTTTGTTGGGTTGTCTACTCTATAATAATATTGGGCACAGTTTTCTATGGTATCCCACGCTTCTTCATCATTTAATTCCCTAGGGCCCCCATCGGCAAAATCATCGATGCGCATTTGGTCACATTGGCTGACACGATAGTAAAAGGTTTCGGTTAGGGATGATAAAGAGAAACTATGATGAGGGAATTTTCGAAGTAAAATTTTAAAACGAGTCCATGCATCATATATGGGTTCATCTCGATATTGTTTGAAATTCGAGATGTCAACAGGGTAGAATGGCCTTTTTGGTTGGTGGTATGGTGGATTCGCGTAATCCATAATGGTGAACGGAATAGTCAATGGAAATTACGAACAAACACACAAAAAAAAAAGATAGACTAAAGAAGACCTAAAAATAAAAATAAAATCTTACTAGAAAGGAATCTAGCAAGTAGACCTAATAAAAAGAAATTCTAACCTAGACAATAACTATTCCCCAGGCTGCGGCGCCAAAAACTTGATGCGTGGGAATTGCACCAGGCTTTACCTCTCGAGGGATCTCGAGAAGCTTACAACCCCCACCAGGCAGTGTACCTGATCGTTGTAGTATAGTATAGTGGCAGATACCGGGGGATTGATCGTTCAACTTGGGAATAGTGTCGCTAGGATTAGAAAACCTAAATACTAGTTCTAGAGATGAGAGATGATTATTTTTGTGTTTTTATATTTTTTTTTAAAGCAAGTAAAATCTCGGGTTTTGAAGGAGTGGGCGGAATTAGTTGTTATTCAACTAACCCAGAACTAAGATGCAATCAAAATAAAATACTAGAAAAGAAAATAAACTAAATTATACTAAAGTTGTGAGCAGTAATTGGAGAAGATGTGTTTACTTAGATTTCTTTACTCCCTAGATATCTTTTACACGTTAATTACTTGTTATAATTGCATGGATGACGGATCGTATTCCTTAATACCATTCATGGGGTGGCATACATAACTCCCCAATTCTATGAGCTCTTATCTCCTCCTACACCATGCCCAGCACAACTATAGGGATTATAAACAGTGGCTCATGCATTAAATACAACCAATAAAGACCTAGTACGACTCGGTTCATGTTTCTTAAGACGTTCAAGCATGTTACCATTTGGAGATCTGCCAGTTTTCTTAAGCCTAACATATAAATCATTCATCCAAGAACAAGAATAAACAAGTAATCAACACATAATCAATATCTAGGTTTCATTAGATCTAAGCAAACACAAGAGAGATTTAGCCTAGCATGATAGAATTAAGACAAGGACAAGATATAGACAACCAACACATAGACATATTGATTGAATTAAAAGAACACTTATCTTTATTAATCATGCAAGGTATCAAGGGGTTAGAACCCTTGAAAAACCTGTAAAGTCACACCAAAATCGTATCTAGGGTTTCTCCCCAAAAACTCCTCTCCTAAAACTGAAAAACTAGAAAAGTATATATAGGAAATTCGACCTGACGGCGTCAAGAACAGACTTGTGACGCCGTCAGACCGCCGCCAAATAGTTCCTCGGACGGTCTTGATCTACTTTTGACGCCGTCAACCCTTAGGCCGTCATGCAATTTACTCTTGACGCCCTGTGTGTGACGCCGTCACCATCTCTCGGTAAATAATTCCATGATCTCTGACGCCGTCAGCATGTGCCTCTTGACGCCGTCACGAACTCTCGGTAAAAATTAGTTGTAGATACGTCTGACGCCGTCAGGTTGTGACCCTTGACGCCGTCAGGAACTGTTCCCAGCAAGGAAAATAGAGACTTAGCCGTTTTCTTCACTTTTATGCTCCAAAAACGTCCAAAATAGCTTCTTTTCCAGAATTCACTCTCCAAGTACCTAAAATCACAAAAGGAACGATTTAGGGTAATATTTGATCAAATAAGTTCGATTCCGGGCTTAAATGACCCCCTAAAAGTGGTTCATTTTTCGCCTTATCAGCCACACTGGATGAGTCCATGTTATAGCACAGAAGACTTGGTCACGTAAACTTTAAAACCATAAATAAAATTGTTAAAGATGGTTTGGTAAGAGGTTTACCTCAGAAAAGATTTGAAAATGACCAAACCTGTGTTGCCTGTCTTAAGGGCAAGCAACACAGAGCTTCTTGTAAGACCAAGGCTTTTAACTCTATTGCTCACCCACTTTATATGTTGCATATGGACTTGTTTGGTCCTACATCTGTGAGTAGCATAAATCTTAAGAAGTATTGTCTTGTTGTGACTGATGATTTTAGTAGATTTACATGGGTTTTCTTTCTTAGAACTAAGGATGAAACAACAGGTATCCTTAAGACTTTCATAAAAGAAGTAGAAAACCTAGTTGATAAGAAAGTTAAATTATCAGTTGTGACAATGGGATAGACTTTAAGAATAGAGTTATGGATGATTTTTGCAGAGAAAAAGGTATTAATAGAGAATTTAGTGTAGCTAGAACTCCTCAGAAGAATAGAGTTGCTGAAAGGAGAAATAGGACACTAATAGAGGTACTAGAACCGTGTTGGCTGATTCTAAATTGCCAATTACTTTTTGGGTTGAAGCAGTTAACACAGCTTGTTATGTACAGAACAGGGTTTTAGTGGTGAAATCAAAGAACAAGACACCTTATGAGTTATTTAGAGGTAGAACACCTACCTTAGATTTCATGAGACCATTTGGATGTCATGTCACTATTCTCAATACCATAGATCATCTAGACAACTTTGATGGAAAATCAGATGAAGGTTACTTTGTTGGATACTCCATGGTCATTAAAGCCTTCAGGGTTTATAACTTAAGAAAAGGTTGAAGAAAATTTGCATGTTGAGTTCTTAGAAGATAAACAAAACCTTGTAGGTACAGGTCCAAAATGGTTGTTTGATCTTGATACTCTAACCCATACTATGAATTATGTACCTATTATTGTAGGTACAAAAACTAATTATCTTGCAGGTTCAGAAGAGTTTGTTGATGATGATGAATCTAGTAAAGATCATGAGGATGATCAAGATCAAATTATTATGCCTATTTGGGACTTTGCAGGTGATGATTTTGTTTCAAAGATTGGAGATCCACAACCTTCTAATGATGCTGGAAAAGAAGGTGATGTAGAATTGTTCAACGCATTTGATGTGAACACTCATAACAAAGAGCTTCCTGAAAGCAGTGGAAAAGGTGTGATAAAGTTGTTTTGTAGTACGTAATTATTCCGAAGAAATACCGGTGAAAGTATTTCCCGGGTCGTTTTCCCAACGAAGGTAGAATGGAATCTCGAATAATCGAATCGTGAAATCGTGTTGTGAAAAGTGGTAAAGTGAAAAATATGATTTTGGAATTCAAATTATGACAAGAAATAGTGAAATAACCAGAATGTACAAGCTATATATGCACAGTTGTTAAAAACGTAAAAACGGAAATGCAAACGTGATTTAAACGTAACGTACGAAATAAAACGCGACTTTTAATCTAAAAATGATCCTACAAATGTAAAATAATTTTCTAAAAATCTTAAACTAATAAAAAGAATTTTAAGAAAAAGGAAAATATTTTTTAGACTTTTTATTTAATTTCTAGAATTTATTTTCTATTTATTGAATTAAAAAGTAATTAAAAATAAAGGAAAATGTGAAAAATAATGGGAAAATTATGAAAACTAATTTAGAAAATCTAGAATATTATAAAAGAATTTTAAAAACTATTTTTGTATTTTTCAGGGCTTTTTTCTATTTTTTATGGATTTTTGGAATTTAAAAATGATTAAAAAGTGATTTTAAACTAAAAGAAATTAAGAAAAATAGCAAATGAGCTCAGAAAATTATGAAAAATTACCAGAAATTCTAGAATATAATAGAGAGCTTGCATAAAAATTTTGAATTAAAACTAATAAGCAGAAGTGCTTAAACAGGCCAAAACAGCTTATGGCAAGTGCTTATTTATAAGCACTTGCCACAAAACTTAACCAAACTGATACAACTACTGTAATATGCTATAAAGAACTCAAAGGTACTCAGATAAGATCAATTTAAACACATAAGCATCAATTACAAGCAATAAGCAGTTGATAAAAGCTACTAGGATAAGCAGAATTGAACCATGATAAGCAAAAAGCTATGAACTGAAAAGAGATAGCCAAATTACCACTATACTAACTCAGAACAATCAATGAACCTCAACTATAAGCTCAATCAAACAAGTGCAGCCCTATGATTACCTCAGATTTCTAGTCCTACTCTACCAATAAGCATACCTGTTTAAGCTACTCTATAAAGCTACAAATAAGAAAGTTAATGGTGCATTATAGAGTCTACCAAACAGAGATACAATAAGAACAAAAATATTAAGCTAGGACTATAAGCTAATAACCAAAATGATGCCTTGAATGTGGTCTAGAACCTGAGTGCAGGGGAGCTTAGTGCTCACACAGCCATCTTACAAGCTACTTTCTGATAAGCTATTGAGATCTAAACCTAAATTTTATTGTTGATTATGATTAACCAGCTACTAGAGATTACAATTCAACTAAATTTATCTATTTCTACCTACTAGTGAAGCCTACAAGAGCTATCAAAAATTGTACCAAAAACTGAGTAGTAAAAAGTTTGACTATATAAAGTGCAACCAAAGTTTGACCAAAATCAATTTCAACTAATTATAACTATGTCTAAATGAACTAATAAGCTGAGATAAAACTAGATTAAGCTATATATAACTAAAATGCAACTATCATAAAACTACCACTAACTGATTTGCATTTATACTAACAGTGAAGAAGATATGAAACTATACTTTGACTATTATTAATAAATACTACTGTATAACTACTCTAAATGTCTAAATTAATCTAAATGAAACTATCTTATGCAGAAAATCCAAGTAGCAACAATCACTAAGCACTATATCTACTACATCCAAACACCCCCTTAAATCACAGTTTACACTAAAATGGACACAAACAGAATTAAACTATCAATATAATGCATAAACTAACTACTCTAACATAATTCTAAGCTAATTATTCAACCACAAATTTCATAAACTAACAGAAGCACAGATTCACTAATAGCAATAAAATGAAAAAATAATGAAAACAGACTTACAATTAAGTCTCCCCTCAGCATAAAAGAGGGGAGTTCACTGTGCTAGCCTATCACTAGATAGGCTGATGTCTCTTGGTTCTGTATCAGCTTATCACCACCACAACAACAATAATGCTTCTTCTTATTTCTTGACTAATAACTCAAAAATTCCAATAATAAGCTAAAAAGCTTATATGGAATATTCAAAAGGAAAATAAGCTCATTGTAAGCTATACTAATATCTATTATTATAATTTTTTTTCTATTTTTTTATATTTTTCTGATTTTTTTAATTTATTTTTATTTTTATGAAAATGTATGTAAAAGCTTAATAAGAGTAATGAAATGAGTTAACTTTCAACAAAATAAGCAGAATAATAAGAAGAGTAAACAAAATAAGCTGAGATAAGATAATAATAAGCTAGTTATAAGCTGAATTGAAAACAGATTAAACAATAATGAAAATAAGCTAAAATGAAAGAAAGACTTTTATTAAAATCAAAGATTACAACCACTAATCTAAATTACAGCTGATACCTAATCATACCTAAAACTATACTACTCCTACTCCTAGTCTAACCACCAAAAATGTTGGAGGAGGGGAGCATTATATAGCCTGTGTGGTGAGGAGCCTTCAAAAGGCTCTAGAATTAGCATCTTCTCACGAATATACTCACTAGATCCCTCATGATGCCTTTGAACCAATCAAAGCCTTTGAATCCTTGTGGTGACACGTTCGGTCCAATAAGCAGCTTCCACGTGACATTCCTTGCGTCAGGAGGTGTCAGGGGTTTGTCCTTTATACCCTTAATTGGGTAAATACTGGTGGGATTGGGGTAATTGATGGTGTGGTTAATTAGGGTTCTTGGTTACTGTTCATTGAATAGTATTTCTGGGTATACGGGGTAAAAATGGGGAGCGGGTAAGAATTTTATATAATAGTTTGGATGTTGGGCCGGGTCAGGGTAATGGTTGGGCTTGGGTGTAGTGGTTGGGTTGGACTGTTTGTGTTTCAATATTCAGATTTTTGGTGTAAAAATGTACAAGGACCAATTGTGTACAATCTGAAACTTCAAGGACCATTTCTGCCATTTTATGAAACAATAATCCTAGGGCCAATCTTGTCATTTTGATATTCTTCAAGGTTGACTTGACACTTTGAGCTCGAATAATGATCCAAACTTGAAAACTGCTTCCCGGCACCGGCTTTTGAACCTTTCATACTCTCGTGCCCGTTTTTCCGGGTTTTTGCTTGTTTTCCGTAATATCCGTACCTGCACATCACAAATATAAAAACACGTGTTTTCTTGGCATTTGTTAGCTCAAATAGTCATTTTCGGGTCGAAATTTGGTAATAAAAAGGTGTGTAATTAATACACACCAAGGTGTTACCACTGCTAGTCCAAATCCTGAAAACAGTGGAAAAAGTGTTACCACTGTGATGCGTGCTATGTGTCAGTGTAGTATAGAACATTTTTACCTAATCATGTTTTAAATTTATATTTAGCCGACTTATTACTAACACACACACTTAATGAGCAGTGTACCCGATTAATATGCATATAGTGGTAAGTAGAGTGTCGAACACTAAGAATGAAACGTAATATCTAGTTAATTTGATCAATATTTTAATATCTAAATTAGTTTTACAATCCTAATCTAATAAAGAAGGGGGTTTAGCCTGAGAGACTAACACAGATTTAGTAAAAAATAAAAAGTAAAACTAATGAGAACGAATAAGCGAATAGCAATCGCGTACACAGATAGATAATAGAAACACGTAAGAAGACATGTCCTTATAATTAAGTAGCTTGTCCCTTGTTATATTGCTAGTTTTATATGATGAGTATCGTAATCTAATCTGTCTCGTTGGATCCTATATATCGGCGAGTAAACTCTTAATGATTACTTATGTTTATCCTACCTTCTAGACACTAGATAAGTAGGCGAGGAACAAGTATGGTAGCCCAGAAGACTCAACTAAACACAGAGGTTATCAATGCACAAATATAATTCACCAAAAACATCAATCATATAAACTTTAACCGATGGGAAAGTAATTTTAAGGGGAGCAGTATAGTGGCCACAAGCCCATCAATCCTGATGGATTAAAGCTTACTAATACAATAAAAAAAAACTACTTAATGAATTATACACATGCAGGACCTTCTTACGGCTCTAAGATCTTTGTTTGGGGCGTGTCTTGTGATGCTTCTTCGACTGAATTCGTCTCCTTAGGGTTTTCTGTACACAAAACTCGTAGCTGTCTTGGGGTATTTATGTTATGTTTGAGGGGTCGATGCGGCGCATGTTGATGATAGATGCGGCGCATCTACTTAACTTCGCCCATCAATCCTGATGGAAAGCAATTTTAAGGGGAGCAGTATAGTGGCCACAAGACCATCAATCCTGATGGATTAAAGCTTACTAATTGTAACACCCCAACCCGACAAGGGTAAAAATGTCACAAATTATGGTGTTACATCAGAACAGACAGATCAAAAGCTGAAAACTTACTTCAATTAACTATGGTCAAATTCTTCACTCAAGCCCAGAAAGCTATCCCAAAAACTATCTTGAATACCTGCCGCGGAGAAAAGCTGCTGAGCTACAAAAGCTCAGTGAACGGATATAACAAAAGAAAACTGAAATAATTGCTGAAGTACAGAAGATATAATTTTAGGAAAACATATTTAGGTTTAACAGATGATACATAAATATAAAGTGTAGGTTAAGTAAGGAATCTATACAGTCACCTGTATAAACAAAATCAGAATATACCATGAGCTCAGAAAACATATTAGAATCATATCATAATCACATAAGTTGTACAAGAAGTAGCTAGCTCCATTGTACCGGAAGTGAAAGGAGTACATTGCACATACAACCAGTCACTAAACATAATCATATCATATCATAACAGAAAACAGATCTAGGATGCATCCATACGCCCCTGAAAATTAGTGCACATTCATATATAACGGAAGGGACGTAGCAGAACATCACTCTACTGCCCTAGAGTCATGCCATAGGTGCATCTATGACACGGACATGGAACCCCCATGCCTAGTGAAGCTCAGGTAACAAAAGGTTCATAATAAAAGTTCGAAACATCATTGTCATATCAGAAGGTTTCAAATAACAAGGTTATCATAGCAAAGGTCCAAATCAGAAAGTTCAAATCAGAAAGTTCATATCAAAGGTTTATATCACCAAGGAAACCTTAAGGATAAGGTCAGAATATCCGTACCTCGAACAAAAGCAAAGCTGACAGAAGTTGACAGATCAAATAACGGAACAGTACTCTTCTTCAGAAATCAGAAAGATTTTAGAACGTATGGATTGAGCAGGTCAAATTTTCTCCTTCTCGGCTAGACTAAATTGAACCAAAAATTCAAAAACGATTGAACCAAGCTATCACAGCCTCAACCACGAATTTTCCCAACTTCTATGGATTAAAACTCGACCAGGAAAAATACCTTGAAGTCTCAGAAACTTAGAGTTGACTTGTGATGGTTTTTAGGGAATCGGTTTAGGGATAAAAGTCGACTAAGGGATTTTTATAAAATATAAAACATGTACCTTGTATATATATGGTGTATAATATTTATCTTGGGCTGGAATATATTGTGATAAGTCAAAATTTTGATAATATATAAGTTTCCTATTGTATTTGGGATTTATTTCCTTTTAAAATAAAATATATATATTTATATTAAACATTTTCCTTTAATTACCAAAATTGTTTTTCAAAAATATATAACATGTTTATATCATTTTATAAACTTTGTAATGTTTAAATAAAAATCCCTTTGATCATAAAATGTATTAGACATTTTTTTATTCATACCTCAAGTGATTTAGTTGGATATAATGATATTTTATAACTAAATACTTGTTTACTTAATGATTTTACATTTAATGTTTTACATTTTGTGATCATCAAAACATAGGGATATCGAGAAATATTAATAACGTTTTTATGCATTATTTATATCAACATCTTTGACTGTGTTTTTTCTTCTAAGGTATAAAGTTTCTTTAAAGACCTCATAAGGTTTGGTTATGCTCCTAATGACTTATATCAGGTTTTAGATTTTATGGTTGCAAGGCCTATTAATAAGTTCATTTGGAGTGTTATTCAAAGGTTGGTTATTGGTGCCATTGTTTATATTCTGTGGCAAGAGAGGAATCTTTGATTAGACTAAGGCTTCTCAATTTAAAAATCAAAAGCACTAAAAATTCTTTAGTTGCTGATGAGATTTGGAAATTCAATGTTGTGCAAAGTAATGTTAGTAATGGGTTTAATTATTCATGATAAGGGTTAATTCTGTTGACTGGGTTAGATCTGGTAAAGTTTTTATGATGGAGATCTTTGTTTGGGATGATTTTTGGACTATACTGGTTTTTCCATTGTGGTGTAAGCCTAGCTTAGATGACATTTCGATTAGCTTGTACTTAGAGGTCCCTTGGCTGGCAGTTTTTTCAATGTGGTGTGTGCCTAACACATATGATATTTGGATGATTGGATATGAGACTGAAGTAGGGATATTATTTGCATTAAGGGATGGTTTTATTATGGAGTCTCTATGGTTCTTAGATGCATTTGGGATTTTATTTATTTATTTATTTTTTGGTAATGGATTTGGTGGAACTTATTGAGGGTTGTGCTTTTGGAGTATAAAGGGTGTGTAGTAGGATTAATGATTTTTTTGGGTCTGATCCTCCTACTCCTATGTCTGGGCTTGAAGGTTTTATGGACTTCTATGATATAAAGGTGGTCTCGTTTCTTATTTGGTGTGATGGGCTTTTGGTATTGGAAGTTTGTGGTCTCGTTTGGGGTCAGATGAGATTCTTCATTCACCAGACCCATGGTATCTTATTGTTTGAAGATTTGAAGGCCAATATATTAATATTGGTAGGAGTCCTAAGTATGAGTTGTACTCTTTTTCGTTACATGTGGTTTTTCCCTATGGGTTTAACGCGAGAATGTTTTTTAAGGAGACAATCTTGCTTAGTGAAGCTCAATTAAGCACTATATTGAGATGGATCTGGATTCGAAGATGAAGAATATAGTCATGTTATGGTTTTAATTCTTTATTAATAGTTATGTGTTTAAGTCTAGGTGTAGTAGACGTTTATCTTTACATATGTTGTTCCCGAAGCATATTTTGGGAATGTATTAATATACTTCTTGTAAATCGTATGAGTTTATAATAAAGTGATGTTTGATAATAATAATAAAATAATAATAATAATAATAATAATAATAATAATAATAATAATAATAATAATAATAAGTGATTGAAGGTTGGCTTGGAAGTTGGCATTTTTTTGGTATTTTATAATTGAGGTGATGTTTTTGATGTATTGTAGTGACTTTTGTTATTACTGGATTGTAGTCTTATAATTTGGCACAGTATATGGTGATGGATTGGGGTGACAGGTTGGTCCCTGGACACTTGATCATTAGTGTAGTGTTTTATAGTCTAGAACTTAAGAAGTTAGTAAAACTGTGTAGTATAGGAGTGTTTGGATTTGCATGTCTCACTGAGCCCTTGTGATTTGTATTGGTTATAGTCCACTCAACCAACATTCTTAGTAGTAAACTAGCTTAGTCTAAACATAAAATCAGTAGGTTGTTACTCATTTAGTCAAAATTACTTTTGAAATCAATTGGTGTATAACTGTTAGTACTTTAGCTTGTTAAGTTTCATCATTTAGTTATAAAGAAGTTCCATTTAGCTTAATTAACTCTCATATCAGCTTATCAATGCATTTTCAATAATCTAGGAGCATCATAAGTTGACAAAAGTCAATATAGGTTTAAATTCAAAAAGTCAAAATCTCATGTTCTTGCTGAAATCCAATTCTTGGATGAATTGTTTTGAATTTTGTGATTAGATCTAGGGATTGAAACTTGTTTCTAATTAAAGCCCCCCAGCTAAGCTTCAAGGTCCTTGCTTTTTTATATTTTTGCAATTTTTCCTCTGGGCCCCACCAAGGTTTCAACACAGCTGCAGGGGAATACCCTCCCCTGTGCACATCAGGCCATCACCATCACCACCACTTTGGTGGTTGATTCTGGCCACCTCAGTGGGTCCCATTGGTCCATTTTGGGTTCTTTCAACCCCCCTCCTAGCCACCTTCAAGGTTTGAGCTGTCTTTTGGGCTAAAGCTCAGTGGACCCCACCTGGAACCACCCCTAATGTTTGTCCCATTTCTGTGTTTAGCTTAAAACTTCAAGTGCTTATTCTTGTTCTAATTAGCTTATCAGTGATTAAATTTTGTTGTTCCTAGCTTATATAAGTACCTTTTACTTAACTGAACCAAGTTCCATCAGTGTGGATCCCACATAAGCTCATTTGAGCTTAATTTCCTATTTGGTCAAGGAAAGTCAACTGTTTGGAAATAAATGGGTGCACACAGCTTATTTTTAAGCTTTTGTAAAAGTGTTTTTGTAAAAGTTTCTTATTTTCAACTTATTTTTATCTGTCAAAAAGAAAATCCAACAAAAACCCAAATTTAAAATTAGTGATAGCTTCTATTTAATAGATTCTATCTTTTTAATTTTCTTTTCAGCTTATTAATAAGCAATCTATCAATTTTATAATTTTCTTAATTTCCTGTCACTTTTAGGTATTTTCAATAATTTTCTTAGATTTTTCTCTTCTAGTTTACTAACTATTAGAATTAAAAATAGTTTAAATAATTAATTAGGTAATATTAGTAATTAAATAATTTTCTTAATTTTTAATTAACAACAGTAGGTTTTTATAATTTTCCTAGGTTTTATAAATCATTTAAGACTTTTAGAAAATAGATTTTTAAATTCCACTGTTCATTTTCTAATTTTCTTATTTAATTTAGTTAAATTAGGTTTAAATTAATAATTAAGTAAACAATTAGTAGAATAGTCTAAATATAATTTTTAGTAACTTTTTATAATGGTTTAGGATTCCTGTGATGGTTAATTAGTTTTATAAATTTTTCTATAATTTTCTAAGTCATTTTAGTATTATTAGTAATTTGAAATAGTTTAATTAATATAATTAGTGTCTAATTAATAGAAAACTCATAAAAAGACAAAAATATTTCTTTTTATTTTTTATACTTTCTTCAAGTTCATTTTAAGGTTTAGAAATTATTTTTGCATGTTTTTAGTTTAATTTGTAATCTTTATAATTTTTAGTTAATTTAAATTACTTTTTAAATAGTTTTAATTAATTAATTAGTATTTAATTATTAAAATAATCATTTTTATAATTTCATTTTCATTTTAAATTTTCTTTTAATTTTAAGTTTTAAAAAAATTTCACTTGCACCCCCTGTAATTTGTAATTGTTCAAATCCCACTTTTTTAGTTTGTAATCTCATTTCCCAAGTTGTGTATTTGTGAATATATCTGTATATCTGTTATTGTTTATATCATTGTGCAAATACCAAATATCAGTAGCATAATCAATTTTCAATCATCTTGGCTACTGTCCTCAGTGCCACTCATTCCTAAACTGTTTTCTAAAACACCATTGCAATCTCGCTGGGACATAACGACCCGGGGACACACTATACTATCCACGGAGCATTGACTCTAAGCTGTTTTTGACTTATTGACCTTGGTCAATAATATCTGACCGCTTGGAACCAATCAATAAGCTATAACAATATGTAAATGTCTATGTCTACGTGAGCAATAATGATGTAAATAAGATAATAAGCAAGAGATGGAAGGATCAAACCGAGACACAAATGATTTATAGTGGTTCGTCTACAAGGACACCTTCCTTGCCCTACTCCACTCCTCGAGTCACCTACTCGAGAGTTTTCTTCACTAAATCAATGAGCTCCCTTTTGGCGGAGAAACCTTACACGACTTTTGCTTACACCAATTAAAGACACTAAGCTAAATTTCGAGTTCTAATCGTAGCTAGAACCAATCTCACACCACTAGTCACTACACACCTTTTTCACAACTTCTTCACACCACACCTTCTCCTTCACAACACTACTTCTTCTTCTTCACAACACAACTTCTTCTTCACTACTTCTCTACACTACTAACACACCTAAATCTACCTATTACAAAACTTCTACACCTTTACAAATAATTTACACAACTACTAACAATATTCACAAATCTACAATACTTCTTAACTAGATGTTGAAGGAGTATTCTTTTCTTGCACTTTGAATGGTTAGGGATTGAATCACTTGAAACAAGAACTTATAATCTTATGATCAAAGGATTTAGAAAGATGATTTGAAAGGATTGGGACAGAAAGTTTTTGTGCAAAAGGTGTGGAAAAATTGTAGGAATGAACCAGTATTTATAGGCAAAGAAATCTGACAACAGGAGGGTGTCGGCCCCCTTAAATGGTGGCCGCCCCCTTAATTCATATATTTGTTATGAATTAAACATTTTTCTTTAATTACCAAAATTGTTTTTCAAAAATATATAACATGTTTATATCATTTTATAAACTTTGTAATGTTTAAATAAAAATCCCTTTGATCATAAAATGTATTAGACATTTTTTTATTCATACCTTAAGTGATTTAGTTGGATATAATGATATTATGTAACTAAATACTTGTTTACTTAATGATTTTACGTTTAATGTTTTTACATTTTGTGATCATCAAAACGTAGGGATATCGAGAAATATTAATAAGGTTTTTATGCATTATATATATCAACATCTTTGACTGTGTTTTTTCTTCTAAGGTATAAAGTTTCTTTAAAGACCTCATAAGGTTTGGTTATGCTCCTAATGACTTATATCAGGTTTTAGATTTTATGGTTGCAAGGCCTATTAATAAGTCCATTTGGAGTGTTATTCAAAGGTTGGTTATTGGTGCTATTGTTTATATTCTGTGGCATGAGAGGAATCTTAGGATTTTCCAGGGTAAATCCAGGAATGTAGAAGTTGTTTGTGGCATTATTAAGGATTTGGTTAGACTAAGGCTTCTCAGTTTAAAAATCAAAAGCACTAAAAATTCTTTAGTTGATGATGAGATTTGGAAATTCAATGTTGTGCAAAGTAATGTTAGTAATGGGTCTAATTATTCATGATAAGGGTTAATTCTGTTGGCTGGGTTAGATCTGGTAAAGGTTTTATGATGGAGATCTTTGTTTGGGATGATTTTTGGACTATACTGGTTTTTCCATTGTGGTGTAAGCCTAGCTTAGATGACATTTCGATTAGCGTGTACTTATGATATTTGGAAAAATTGGTTTAGCTTTGGGTCTCTATCTATTGGTCTTATTGGGGTTAATTTGGATGATTGGATATGGGACTGAAGTATGGATATTATTTGCATTAAGGGATGGTTTTATTATGGAGTCTCTATGGTTCTTAGATGCATTTGGGATTTATTTATTTATTTATTATTATTATTATTTTGGTAATGGTGTTTGCATTTGTCGCTGTAAAAAACACGAAACCAAGTAAAAAAAAAAAAAAAAACAGCCCAGTCGCAACGCCTCGTTAATTTAAAGAAGAAGAAGAAAAAAAGGTTGAAAAAAGAAATTTTAAAATACCCTATAATTCAATCATTCATTAGTTAATGAAATTTTAATTTTAATTAAATGTTTTAGTTTATTTAAATAAATGAAAAAAGAAAAGATATATGTGGGGTCCAAATGTGCACGATGGCACCAGAAACTGGTGTTATAGGAGGGAGGGTGTTTTTGGTGTTATGGTGAATTCTGATGTTATGAAAAAAGGTGATGATGTGGCAGCATTTTTCCCCACGGCACCAACGGGACGACACCACGATACGTAATGCTCTTAATTTAAAGAAGAAGAAGAAAAAAAGGTTGAATAGGGCCCATACGGATATTTTTAACTTGGTATAAAAAAAAAAAGGCACTAGCCTTCTTCTTCTTCTACATATGTTTTTCATTCAGTCACCGGACTCTCTCTCCCATATGGGATTTTTTTTTTTTTTTTTTTTTTTTTATAAACAAAGCGGAATTTTTCCTTCTTCCCATATGGATAATTTTCTTCCTTTCAGCCAGTATAGGATTGTCCCATATCGAGTTTCGGTCAATGGATCTGGAATTTGGTTGATGCTGAAATCTATAAATAAACATCAAAATGCTGCTAAAAAACCGTGTATCGAAGATTATCATCCCACAAACAAACCACAACATCAAAAAGTAAGTAGTTCCTTAGTTTTCCTTTCCTTTTCTTAATTTAATTATATTGTTTTTAATTATTTATTCTTAATCTTCTTTTTTTTAGGGCTTTTTCCTTTTTATCTTCGGTACACCTTTTTGCTCTACTTCTTGGCTATATCAATCTGGTAAGTTCCTTTACAAAGTGCTTATTTGCTTATTACTATGTTACAAGTGCTTTTTTTTTCTCTCTATTTTGTAATTCTGTTACAAAATGCCCTAAAAGATTCATACTTTACTGCTCATTCATGCATGATACTGTGTAAAAAAGAAATAATTTGCTTATTATGATGTTACAACTGTATTTAATGTGCTTATTTGCTCCAAATTATAGTTTGGTGGTCATCATGTTTTGTAGGTTTAATTATAGTTAGGAATAATGTGTAACTGTTTTAGTTTATATATCTCTAGATGGAACTCTTGCGCCTTTGGTTTTAGTACTAGTGTCTTACAAGTTGTTTAGGACCGTGTTTATGATGTAGTTTGGTATTTGAGTGGCGGACGTATTGTCCTAAGTCACTTAGACCACTCACTTGCGCCTTTGCTTTTAGTGTTTATGATGTTGTTTGGTATTTGTGTGAGGTTTATGGCCAATAGTTAGTTTATAAGTAACCTTTGGTTTTGGTGTCTTATAACTTGTTGGGCTTTCGTTAGGTTTATGATGTCGTTAGGGGTTTGCGTGCCTGTGCATGCTAAAATTATTTGCCAAATAAATAAAAATGCAGCCTTTCTTGTTCTAAGCTCTGCCTCGGGGTCTATTTTGGAATGCTTTTCTCTTAATAAAATTTTTTATCAATTTAAGCTGCTTTGCTCTCACACATTTACTTATCCTCATCAAATAGGGTGGTGGATGTAACCCCTTTATACTCTGCTTATCTATAATTAACATACAAAATGTGTATCATATCTCATACTGTTTGACACTCTATATTCCTTGTTTTAGATGGCGGATCTTCCTGCTGCTCCTGCCGACATCCAGGCTATCCCCATGGTCTCCTCTAGAAGGACGTCAAAGGCCATCTTCTACCAGAACTTACGGATTGCTCTAAACGATCTCCGTGCGCGCCTTGATAACGATGCGGAACATCAGTTGGATCCTGCTGTCGTCTTAGCAGCACTAGAGCAGGTGCGGTATGCGTTTAACATATTCCAGCAAGAAGTGCAGAACACCAAGTTCCCTGTCACCTCAGCAGATGTCTGGCCGTACTACGGGCGGACAATACCTCGCCTTGTAGCCGAGCTCGCTGGTAAAATCTCTTTTCTTCTTCTGCTGATGTGTTTAGGATTTTTCATGTTTTAGTAGTCTTAGGAACACCAATCTCTTCTCTTATTTTCCAAAAAAGGGCATTGTCGATTTCATACTAGTTTAACTGATTATAAAGAAACCTTTAAACCAAAAGGATCCTGTCTAGTATCAAATCATACTCATTATAATATGTGTGCGCATGTGCAGACGTGTATCTAAGAAGTTTAGCAATGTATGGTCTTCTGCAAAACGTGTTAAAAATAGGTTTTTCTAAGAAATTTCCCTGTCTTCTGCATCATCATCAACAAATCTCATACCTTGTGATCTATGTAAACAAGGGTTTGCTTTTGCAAAATTATATCAAACATAAAAGGTGTCAGTGTCACATTCTCCATCTCAAAGGAGGTGTCATCTTACAGACAATATTTACACTAGTTATATGAAAAATCTTAACTCTACCAATTAAATCCGAACATTACAGAATGCCAAACAAGCATCACTTTTATGTATTTCGTACACTAAATAGTACTCCTTCGTTGGTAAACAAAAGTACTAGAAATGACGTACTTTTAGCTATTGTTATGGCTGCTTATTTTTCTACCTTTGATTTTTCAGTTTCCAGGCAGACACTGATGAGGAGGTGTCGTGAAACCGATGGATACGCCGAATGGCAGGGACCTTCATCCGCTGTCTCTTACTGTCTTGCTGTTCAATGGCACCGTGAAGGAATAACGAGGCGTCGTATGTTTGCTTGCCCTAGGCGAGTGTCATGGCGTGAGACGAGACGGCTGATCAGGCGGTTTATGCGTGATTACCTCGGGGTACCGAGACAGCCAGCTGACAGCCATTTGGAGTACTACTATGAAGTCGGTGGGACCAAGTATGGTCCCATTGCTACAGATGATGACTGGGCCCATGTGGTGACCCTCGACCACCATGCCGAGAGAATAAACCTGTTGATGGTTTAGTTTGTTTTGTTGAAAAACTGTTTTACTTGCTGTAAATTTGTGAAAATTTTGTTTCCATTTCAGTTGTTTTTTTTTTCTCTGTGTGTAAAACTTGAAAATCTGTTTGTCTGTAAGTCTGTTGGCACTCCCGAGAGGTTGTTAAGGCTGCTACTATTTGGAAGATTCCTTTGAAAGGTATTATTGGTGGTGAAAGAATGGATCAAAATGATTGTTCTGATGGCGTTACGTAGTCTTTATAGCTGGTGTCTTCTACACATTATCATTTCGAGCTATGTGCAGAATTTTGTGGTTTTATCAGGGTGTGTGGTTCTGATGGTGTAATGATAAGAGAGACTGTCTTGTTATTTTGTGCACCAGGTTTGGATTCTGTTTGGACTATGATGCTCAGTTTGCCATTAGTCTCATGAGTTTGAAGTTTCTTAAGGGCTGTTTGGGATATGGGTTGTTCAGTGATATTGGCAATTGGGCCATTTTGTTTTGTTTACTAATATATTTGATTGGGCCAATTATTTCTGTGACGGGACTAGTTTTTGGGATTGCAACACAATTTTTGACTGTGATGATGAAGCTGTTTTCTATGCTGGACCAGATGGCTATCTATGAGGTGTATCATGATATTTTGGAACCTTTTTGCATTTATGTACCATGTTTGGATTATGGTTGGGTTATGGTGTTATGAGCAATTGGCTATGCACTACAGAGATTTTGATTAACTTCTGCGTTGGCCTGCTTTTAGGTTGTTTGGAGTATAGTAGGTTATGCACTACAAGGTTTAATCTTAATTTCTGCGCTGGTCTTTTGTTAAGAATATTTTTTTTGCATTTATATAGATTTAAGAAATATGCTACAAAATTGTCACTTAAAAATAAATGGGATCTTGGATCACTAAAATGCAAAATTGCCTTTCTTTTTGCCACATACTGGTTAATTGTTTTACGCACATAAGACTACATTTTATAAAGCTTATTGAAAACAAACTAACTTTTTGCAGTTGAATTATCAACCTCTCTCATAACTAGTCAAACTATCAGATAAAATAAAAAGTCATAGTAATAGTGAAAATGTAAAGGATATTAATGTCTAGGTGGTATACAGTTTTTTGAAGAACTTTGGAGCTTTTAGCTTCTTGTTTCCATTAAAGTAAAGATTTCTTTAGCAATAACTTGAGCTTTTTCAAGTCTTTCATGAATAACTTAGGCAATACTCTCCTTACAACATCTAGATATATTAATAGTAAAATTTACACTATAAAAGCTTCATAAAGACTTTTTAGCGTTGTAACATATCTTATGATTAGGGGTGGTAATTTATGACAGACATAAACACGATTCAAGACTGACATGAAAATAAAACATGTTAGAGTTGAGGGTAAACAAGTACTAGTATGTGTTATAAATGGGTCGACACGACTACTCGTTTAATAAACAGATTAGGGTAGGTTGAATTTATAAACCTGATTCCAACCAACCAAAGCGGCTACCAAATCCGGTTGCATTTTATTCCACCCGATTTTAGGCACATCTAAATTACAACTCAAAAGGTAACCAACTATTACCAAATCTACAAAGCCACATGCAACCCGAAAAATAGGTATATACACACACATACCTTTTTAGCTTTTCCATATTTAGAATTATGCATGAACGAATCATAGCGCAAGATGTTAACATTATAAGGAAGCAATAAGGGTACTTGATATAATCCTAAAGGAACATGCAAACCTTAAGATCATACCAAATACTCTCGCACCCCTCGAGAATTGCCTGCATACAACAACAACAAAGCCGATCGCATGGTATCAACATTCTCAAGAAGTGCTGAGAGAGCCAGATATAATCCTAAGAGAAAACGCAACAAAACTAGAGATTATACCAAGCACACTTACACTTCCCAATAATCAACCTCATTGGGATTTACTCAACCAACAAAACTTTTCCAATCATTGCAGACTTTTTCAACCGGCTTAACATGAGAACAACGTCGGCTCAAGCCACAGTTCCACATTGCTCCCAAGATAATTAACCCCTCCCCACCCGCTCCCCCTCAAGCCGATCCCCAAATTGGCGGTTGCGCTACAGTGCCGGCGCACAAAACCACCTCAACAAATTGAATCTAGGCTCAAATATCTTATTGGCTGCAAAACATGGTTGCATTTTTATGCCATCCATATTTTGCCATGCCAAAATCAGTACTCATAGAGTAAGTGACTCATCACAACCAAGTAACTACTATCCAAATAGGATCCCAAATCAAGAACCATGGATTAGGTATCAAATCAACTGCAAAGTGCGGTTGCATTTTATACTGTACGAATTTTGCCAAGCAAAAACTAAAATTGGCTGCAACATACAGTAGCATTTTATGCCTTCCATTTTACAAAGCCAAAATACCCAAGCAAATGCTGCCCAAATCAGCCATAAATTCAGCAAAATCACAACATGCAAAACAAATTTTAGACAACAACATAACCAAACACTCCACTCATTACCCCAACTAAAGCCCTTAAAAAATCAAGAAAACTAAACTTAATAGCTTTGATTAAAAATTAAATGCATGAGCAATGGACAAAAACGCTAACACCTCATCTAACTCTGCTAACAGTAACGATACAACAACCATAATTAAAAACTCTACTCATCATTCCAACCAAAACCCCTAAAACAATTAAAGCTATTAACAACTAGATCAGCAAACCCTAATTAACAATTGCATAGAACAAATTTCATATCAAAATTTCTTACCTATACCCCTTGTGCGTGTGTGTGATTTCTAAAAAAAATAGAAACAAAAAACGGAAGAAATGAAAAATCAGACTTGGTTTTCATATAAAAACATCTAGAACCAAAACAGGTGTACAACATGTAGCCTACCACAAGATTAAGTGGCAGCTTAGTAGAGAAGCCACTAAAAACCCCACTGACAAAACGCGCTAACCTTATATTTTAATCCCATTATGCCGTCGGCTCACAAAACCACTTCAACAAATGTTATTTATATTAACAAGTAAAAGTATGTTTGTGTTTGGTTGTTTGTATGATAAAAGTGAGTATTTATTAAGGAAAAAAAACGAGATGAAGTGGTGTTTTAATTTTTGACAGTTTGTTGTTTAAAAAAAATCCAAATTCTGTGTCGTTGCGGAATTACGGGGGTTGGCGTGGCGCCGCTGATGCTGACTACGGTGCAAGTAAATGTGCCACAACACCCCTATGGCGCCCTTAGGTTATGTTTGGCACGGATCGGTGTGGAGCTTTTCAGTGACTATTTTGTAGGAAAGTTAATTTTTTGATGTTTGTTTAAAAAGCGGTAAGCATTGAGCTATGACTACAACTCATGGCTCATAGTTGTTGCTCACGGGTAATTTTAACAGACACACACACACACACTAAACCCCAAGCCTTCTTTGACCACGCGTGGTCCATTATGAATCAGCTGCGACGAATACACAACATGAGGTAAAGAAATCTACACACGTTTTGTACGGACTCCAAAACCCCCAACCGTGATCTTCATCGCCCGGTAGTTTTTCTGGATATCCATATATAAACTTTAAATAAGAATTTCATGAGTCATTTTTATAAGTACAATAGCGTATATTTATTTTCATACCACAGTCATCTGTGCTTACATTTGATATTCATATTCCCGTTAACAATTGATGACGTATAGTCTACAGTTGGGCCACGAGCCCAAATGATAAACATTACTAAGCCTAAACCCACCACGAGTGGGCTATCATGACAAATGACTTGGGCCATAATAATAACGGCTTGGACTCACGAAGCCCAAAGCCCAACCACACTAACCGAGCATGAGATAAGGATCTTCTATTTACGGAATAGATATCCTTACCCCGGATAAGCACCACGTGTGCGAAGAGTAAGGAGCAAGAAACCTACACGGTTTCGGCCCCTATATATAGAATTACACAATTCTCATTAAAGGTATGATTTACAGAATCCCTAACTCTTCTACAAACCCTAAACCGATTACTTACTCTCACACCGGAGTCTAATCGTGGGAGACAATCCCACGATAAGCCTAACGGTGTTGTTTACTTTCTTAGTGCGCAGGTTTCACAAGCACTAAAGTTCTAATTGGTACGAGAGCAAGAGTCCAAAAAAGGTAAGCCCAAATTTTGTATCAACAAGTGGCGCCGTCCGTGGGACCCTACACTAAGAACTCAAGACCAGAATGCCGAAAAACAAGAACTCAGGACAGCGGACGCCGCAGATGGAGAAAACACGTGATGATTCGCATAAGAAGAAACATCAAGATTCGACCCCTAGGCCTATCTCTGGAACAACCAGTGCGCCTAACCATCGCGAGTCGAACATAACTCCAATCTCTACCATGGTAGAGTTGCCGTTGGGAACAACCCAAACCACTACCGTAGTCCCAAACGCTGAAGATCTTCAGCGCACTCTCTTTACTACTCCCTATCAAACGGCACCCATAGTAGACAACACTGTGTCGCCAAGAGCACCTAATAGAGAGGGGGAACTTCGTGTGGAGACAAACATCCTCACAGTAGCAGAGGATGCACTTGGGTTGACATTAAACGACTTCGTGTCCCAACATTACGAGACGTTAACTAATCTCATACGAGGGGAGGCAACAAGAAGGTCAAACCCTAGCCTGCATGGGCGGCTAAATTTTGGCCTAGAAAAATCTCCACTGCGTCACCATGAACGCAAAAATAACGAGAGGCGCACCAACTTCCACGATAGACTTGGTACAACATCCAACTCTCAATACTCGGAGGAATACGAGGCAACGAAAGGCAAACCAATGTCCACGCTAGACTTGGTAGCCGAAGGATGGAAGACAGACTAGGACGACAACGCTCACCGAGTGTAAGTGTCTCAATGTCAGGAAGTAGTAGAATCCAGGATAGGCTTGGGAGACACTATTCCCCAAGTAGAAGCCCTTCAAACTCGGACTCCGAGGAAAAACGGCGCAAGCGCCACAAAAGGAACAACTCCTCTTCAAGTAACTCCTCGGACAACGAGGATAGAGAGACGGGACATTGGAAGTCTAAAAACCGACGCCGGCACGAGGAGGACGAAGATATTTCCCTTCCTTGGCGTCGCCAAAAGGTTGATGCGTTCACGCGACGCATAAGCGATTTCTCAGATGACAAGAGAAGGCGCATGCCCACCAATGTGAAAACATATGATGGAACAGGTGATCCTGATGATCACCTAAAAATTTTCGAGTCAGCGGCTGCTATCGAAAATTGGCCACAACCTGTGTGGTGCCATATGTTCAACTCCACCCTAGTAGGGAATGCGCGAACATGGTTCAGCCAGCTTCCACGACGAAGCATTAATGGGTTTGAAGATTTGCGGAAGGCATTCCGCCTAAATTTCACACAACGAAAGAAGTGCACAAAGAACCCTGTGGAACTAGCCAGAGTGAAACAGCGCCAAGGGGAATCCACAAGCGCTTTTATGGAGCGCTTCAAGGATGAATGCATACAAATCAAGGCATGCCCCGAGGTACTAAAAATCTCAGGGTTCATGAATGGGATCAATAACCCAGAGCTGATACGGAAGCTAAACGATAAAGTACCCCAAAGCTTTGATGAGCTAACAAAGCGCACCAGATCCTTCATCCAAGGGGAAGCAGCGGCGGCGGACAGTAAAAATTGTTACTCAACCTTTAAACCACAAGAACAGTCTAGGAGACAATCCAATGACCAAAGTGGCAACCACAACAGAAATTACCGCAACCAAGGTAGTGGACGGGACAACGACAAGTATGTCCCACTCACAAAAACCCCTAAGGAAATATTCGCGGCAGAGGGAGCAAACTTCCCAAAACCTCCACCTATACGCACCCCAGAAGAGAAGCGCATAGGAGGAGGATACTGCGAATACCATGAGCAGAAGGGTCATAGCACTAACGAATGTGTCCAGCTACGTCAATTAATTGACAAATTAGTAAAGGAAGGAAAGATGGACCACCTCGTTAAAAACATCAGGGAGGGGAAAGATAGACAAAAGAATGGGGCTAAAAAAGAGATACCAAAGGGCAAGGCTGATACAATATACATGATACAATCATGGCAACGAAAGACGAAGCAAAAAGTCAGCCAAAGGTTTTCCAAGGGAAACCAAATCTCTTTTCCCACTCTTACTGCGGACAACGCAGTGATAGAACCACTCACCATCGAGATACAAGCGGGGGGTCACGACATCCACCGCATGTATGTTGACGGTGGAGCGTCTGCAGATATCATGTACGAACATTGCTTCAAGAGGCTACAACCTGAGATACAAAGCCAGTTAATTCTGGCCACGACGTCGCTAACTGGATTCAAAGGTGAAAAGATCTGGCCCATGGGACAATTACGCATACTTGTAGTAATTGGAAACGAATACCATTCCACAACAGCCTGGATGAACTTCATGGTAATCAGGTCTCCCTCGTCATACAATGGCATTATTGGGAGGCCAGGAATATCAGCCATGCGCGCGGTACCATCCACAGCGCATAGGATGCTCAAATTTCCAGTAGAAGGAGGTATCGTTACCCTCTACAATACCACCATAACCCCGAAGGAGTGCAACGCAGTGACAAATGAAATTCCACACGCCCCAGAACAGCGCACAACCAAGGTGACAAACCTAAAAGTTGCAATCCACCCAGACTATCCTGACCAAGAGATAGTAATTGGGGGATCACTGTCTGACAAGGGCAGAGCAGCTGTGTGCGCACTACTGCAAAAGAACATAGACATCTTTGCATGGGAACCCAAACACATGACTGGAGTGCCACGAGCAATCACAGAGCACAAGCTAGAAATCTGACAAGGATATACTCCAATACGGCAGAAGAAGCGCGGACAAGCTCCAGAGCGCACAAAAGCCATCTTGGAGGAAGTGCACAAGCTCATAGACGCAGGAATCATGCGGGAAGTCTATTACCACGACTGGCTCTCTAACCCAGTAATGGTAAAGAAGAGCGATGGTAGTTGGAGAATGTGTGTGGACTTCACCGATCTCAATAAAGCATGTCCACAAGACTGCTACCCTCTACCAGAAATTGATTGGAAAGTAGAATCCTTGTGCGGGTATCCCTTTAAATGCTTCCTAGACGCATACAAAGGATACCATCAAATTCAAATGGCCAAGGAGGATGAAGAAAAAACAGCCTTCCACACGAGTCAAGGCGTATATTGCTACACAAAAATGCCCTTTGGCTTAAAAAATGCCGGAGGCACATACCAACGGTTAGTGGATAACGCATTTGAGAAGCAAGTGGGCCGCAACTTGGAGGTCTATGTCAATGACCTAGTCATAAAATGCCATACCGAAGAGGAATTGGTGCGTGACATCGAGGAGACGTTTAAGACATTGGGACGAATAAACATGAAGTTGAACCCCAAGAAGTGCCCTTTTGGAGCAACAGAAGGCATGTTTCTTGGATACTTAATAGAACCCGATGGCATTAAACCTTGCCCAGAGAAAACAAAAGCAGTCATCGAACTCCCTTCACCGCGCACACTAAAAGAAGTCCAGTCACTAAACGGCAAATTAGCCGGACTAAATCGATTCTTGTCCAAATCAGCGGACAAGTCGCTCCCTCTCTTTAAAACACTCACGAAGTGTACAAAAAAGGGAGATTTTTTATGGACTCCAGAAGCGGAAGAGGCTTTCCAACAGCTCAAACAAAACCTAGCAGAGCTACCTAAGCTTGTCGCACCCCGACAAGGGGAGGAATTGATCATGTATCTATCAGCAACATATAGAGCAGTCAGCGCGGTGCTACTGATAGATAGAAACTCTGTTCAAACACCTATATACTTTGTAAGCAAAGCGCTCAAGAAGACAGAGACTAACTATACCGCTATGGAGAAACTGGTCCTAGCCCTAGTATTCGCAGCTAAAAGACTGTGCAGGTACTTCCAAGCGCATCCAATAGCTGTAATCACAGACCAACCCATCAAGCAAGTTATCTCTAAACCTGATGCGTCTGGACGACTACAAAAGTGGAGCGTGTTATTGAGCGAGCATAACATATCTTACAGGCCACGCACTGCGATCAAGGGACAAATACTGGTCGATTTCATCATTGAGAAGCCAGATGCTGATACTCCACCAACGAAGATTGATGTACCATTACAAGAACCATGGGTTCTATTCACGGACGGATCTTCGTGTGCAGAAGGATCGGGAGCAGGTCTTATCCTCACCAACCCAGATGGAACAGAGCACACTTACGCACTGCGTTTTGAATTCATAGCCACAAACAATGAGGCAGAATATGAAGCATTATTGGCTGGACTCCGCATTGCAACTCAAATGGGTGTACGCAACCTACAGGCAAATGTGGATTCACGATTGGTAGCCAACCACGTGTTAGGTGAATATGTGGCCCAAGAGGAACACATGATTCAATACCTCGATAAGACCAAGTCCCTGATCAAGAATTTTGACAAGTTTTCCATCAAACAAATCCCACGAGGAGAAAATAAAAAAGCAGATGCGCTAAGTAAAATCGCATCTACAAGCTTCGCACACCTGTCAAAACAGGTATTGGTGGAAACCTTGAAGAACAAATCCATCTCTGAGATGGAAATCTCCACAGTGATAGAGGAAGAACATCCTACATGGATGACACCCATCACGGACTTTATTAGCAAGGGAACACTCCCCGAGGAACAAAAGGACGCTCGACGGATACGGCGCACAAAGCAGAGATTCGAACTTCGAGATGGTATCCTATATCGGCGTTCATTCTTACAACCATGGCTTAGGTGCGTCGGACCTCTTCAGGCAGACTACGTACTCCGGGAAATCCACGCTGGATCATGCAGCATGCACTCAGGGTCACGGTCTGTTGTAGCGCGTGCCTTGCGATCCGGATACTATTGGCCTACCATGCACTGCGACGCGCGAGACATGATTAGAAGATGCAACGACTGCCAAGTCCACAGACCCATTTCGCGTCGACCACAACATAAGATAACACCCATCACCTCACCATGGCCATTCCATAAATGGGGAATTGACATTGCAGGACCCTTTCCAGTCGCGGCAGGAGGACTTAAGTTCCTCATTGTCGCCGTTGACTACTTCACCAAATGGATCGAGGCAAAAGCAGTGGCAAGTATCACAGGCAACCAGGTCAAACGATTCGTTTGGGATAACATCGTATGCCGCTTCGGCCTACCTGGGGAAATTATTTCGGACAACGGAAAACAATTCTGTGATAACCCATTCAAAGACTGGTGCGCGCAGCTAAACATCACACTGCACTTCACGTCAGTTAAACATCCACAAACAAATGGATTAGTAGAACGCGCGAATCGTAGTCTGGGTGAAGGAATCAAAGCACGCTTGGACAAACATAAAGGAAGATGGGTGGACGAACTGTCGCATGTTCTGTGGGCCCACCGCACAGAGATCAAAGTCAGCAACGGCGATACACCTTTTTTTCTTGTCTACGGGACAGAAGTTGTGATACCAGCGGAGATTGGAATGCCAACAATCCGTACATCGGAAGTCAACGTCACAACAAACGATGATGAACGACGCATCGACTTGGATCTGTTGGAGGAACGACGCGAAAGGGCAGCTATACACGAATCAAAAGCTAAATCAAAAATGAAGAAGTATTATGATTCAAGATTCAGAGGCACTTCTTTCAAACCAGGATACTTTGTATACCACGCCAACGATGCAAGCCACGCAGAAGACACGGGCAAACTCGGACCCAAATGGGAAGGACCTTACGAGGTCACAGAGGCATTAGGCGACGGTGCGTACAAAGTGCGCGACATGAAAGGCCACGAGCTACCGCGCACCTGGAACATTTGCAATCTCAAGAGATGCTACCTTTAGGCTACGGCCTACACACTGACACATCCCACGAAGGATGCACTTTCGTAAGTGCTCAATAATTGTCTGTGTAGTTACTTTCTTTTCTTAGGAAATTGTCTTTACTTTTTAACTTGCAAGAATTAATAAAACGTTGTGGTTTCTAGCTAACTCCACAACACATCTTAACATTATTGCTTACATCATTCACTTATGTTTCAATTCTGTTTATTTATATTATTGCCTACATGGCGTGCATGCACCTATTAAGACCACACGAGGGCAGACAGGATGAGTAAACCTACTAAACTACTCGTTGAGTAAGAGGGTTGCAAACCCATCAGCACCGGATCACGTATCCTTGTTAAACACCTTACTATCAAGACGTTGGAGTAAGTTATTAGTACATCCCACGATGGATGCACTTCAACGCACACTGTGCGCGTTTAACAAAACATGGATTCAAGACAATTGACTCCTAAAGAGTGGTATTCGCAGTACGCTGCATACCACCACACGGATTCAAGACAATTGACTCCTAAAAAGTGGCATTCGCAGTACGCTGCATACCACCGCGTGGATTCAAAACAATTAACTCCTAAGTTCGTACGCAAATTCACTAACTTCATACACGACTATGACTTTAGTTAAAAACGCATCCCACTCTGAATGCGCAAACAACGCACACCGTGCAAATATATATGAACTAAAACAAAAAACCAAGACCCTTGGTTCCTCGATATAATAAATGTAGCATGCTACACATTTACCTATACGTTTGCTAAGTTACGAACTACAAACGTTTGTGAACTATCACACATATTTTTTAAGCTACGGACTTACTACATAGTTATGGACTGAATACACGATATTCTAAGTACATCGTAACCCTTAGAAAGTCTTACACGAAATAAGGCAAAAAAAAAAAATCTAAGTACAAACACGATACATACGTACAAAAGATCCATACTTATATTCACCAAAAAACTACGAGTTTTTTACAAAAGTTATGACTACAAGTTCTAACGTACATATCTACAAACTATGAGCACGCTCAGGGGAATGCTCCGGCTCGGCATAACTCCCAGCCTCTTGGAGTTTCCTCAACAGCAACGCATCTTTCGGTGACACGGTCGCCACGCTGACTGCAACCCCATCTGACCTAGGGATGTGCGCAGCACCCACACCGCAGAGAGTGGCTTTCCCATTGATACCTTTCTTCTTGGCCGCCCTCTCTGCATGACGCTCCAGAACCTCCGTCAGAGCAACCTCCTTCTCAATAGCGAAGGGGTTAAGGATATCGCGCGGCTGCGCAAACACTGGAATCTGCAACTGAGACTCGTCAGGCTTCAAATAAAAATCAGGTTGAGCCTCTGCATTCTCCACTATGTGCCTCCCAAGAGTTAACCCCGCCATTATCACTGAGATGGGACAATCTTGGTTGTGCTCCAGCCGCGCAATCTGTGGAAGCTCGAAGAGCTTCATCCCCTCCATCGCCTTTACAAGATCCTCAAAGGCACCAGCATTATACTCAGGAACCTCAGCGATAGGAACGGTCAGCAGTTGACCCTCAGCAAGCTCTTCCACAGCCTGCGCCTTGCCACGGGCAACGGCGCACTCCACCACCTTACCGAAGGCACTCACAACCTTCGGAGATTCCAACGTACCCATGGCCGCCAGACGCAAGCCATGGCTGATCAACCACCTGTACAAACAGAAGATGCGTTAGAAAAAAAAAAATATATATATATATATATATATATATATATATATATATATATATATATATATATATATATATATATATATATATATATATATATATATATATATATATATATATATATATATGGGAATATATTAGCTACAATTTATTGTAGCTAATTGAATACAATTTTAAGCTAAAAAATGTGGGTCACTGATTTTTTTTGTGGGTCCTGATTCTTTTTTGTGGGTCCCTGATTCATTGCTATTGTAATTTTTGTGAAGGATTGTAGCCATTTGGCTACAAAAATTGTAGTCAAGATATCCCCTATATATATATACAAGTAAAAATAAAGGATAATGTACGACAAGTACATGCGCTCCGCAATCATAGACATAAGATGAGGATACAGCTCCTCATCATACTCTATGCTCAGCCCGCGCAGCTTTTCCTCCTGCGCCTCCACAGCGCTCTCCACTTTCTTGCCAAAATCAGCAAGCTGGTCGCAGAGCTCAATCTTCTTCTCCTCAAGGTACCTTAAACCCAGGTTAAGTTCGACTTATACTGATGTACCTCACCACGCTCACGCTGCTGTTCAGCCAGCGCAATCAGCCTCTCATCAGTAGCCTTTTTCGCGTGCTCAGCAACAGCCAACACCTCTGCCTGCGCCCCAGCCAACTGCGCCTTCAGCAAGGCAATCTGCTCATCCTTCTGAGCAAGGCTACCCCCTCCACGACAGCCTGCGCCTTTAGCTGAGCGACCAACTCAGCCTGGCGAGCAGCGACAACAGCGAGTTCCTCCACCAACTCATGCGCAGACATCTGCGCCGCTGCCTTCAAAGGCTCCTCCACGCGAGCAGCCTGCGGTGATGCTGCACGCTCAGCAAACACCGCATCATCATTCGCAGAATGGTCACTACAAAACAAAGAAGATGCGGTTAGTACGAGGAAACAACAAATAAGGAAAACGAAAGTGTAACACACTTACACAAGAGGTGGAGACCTGGACAGATTCTTCTCCGCGCCAGAAACGGACCTATCATCCGGTGTGGATGACTCTTCATCCGCAACTAGGTGGCGCCTCCTCTTGGAAGTGCCTGCGCCATAACCACCAGAAGACGCTTCCTTGCGCTTCCCACCCTGCGTCTCCACAGCAGGCTCCAGGATCTCCACGCTGTCAGAAGACTCCGAATGCGTTTCCTCCACTACGAGAGACTGCTCCACGGTAGGAGGAACACTCTGCACTGGCGGCACAAACACAGCTGCAGGTGGAGAGTCCGGATGATGAACGGGCCCAAACACCGTTAGGTGCCCATCAGTAGCCTCTAAGAGGGGCTCCTCACCATCCCTCAGTGGGCGCACTCCCACTGTCACGCGCTTCGGCTTCACAAACGCAAACAAGTCCATCTCTGCGAAGGACAAAAACAAATAACAAGGACAACTTAGTTATTCAAGGAAAACAAATAAATACTTACATTATAGAGGCAAAGGCAAGAAAGGATGAGCACCCACCCTGGCCGTTCCCATCAATGAAGGTTGGAACCTCGCCCGCACCATCAAAATAGTTGCGACTCAGTCCCATATGCACCAAAAACTCCTCAGGATAGGAGTTAATGGGAATGCGGTTACTATCAATCGTATCTGCATCCATAATGTTATATGAACCAGGGACAGGACGCTCATCCCTCGGCAGCGACCCTTGCGTATAAAACCCAAAGTGCGATGGAAACACAGCATCATCCACCCAGAAAAAATACTCTCTCCAGTGCCTTAAGGAGTCTACCTTATCGGTATAACATTGAAGGCGCCATGCGCGCTTGGCAAAAGAAACCCATCTGTTCGACCACGTTGAATGGTAAAACGCACGGAATAGATCGACAGTCGGATTGATGGCAAGTAACCGACAGTTAATCTCAAAATTAGATATCTTCGCCGCACCTATACAGTGCAGCTGCGATATATGAAGCTGATAGTAATTGAGCAAATTGCTCAAAAACATGGAAATGGGTATGCGATAATTCGCGTAGTCAAAAAAGCGTGTATATAAACCTATTTTCCCATCGGGGAAATCGGCAATACACGCGTCAACATCTGGTGCCTCCGGATGGACGTCGAGGGGAATGAAGAAATCAGAAGCAAACTGACGTACATCATCCTCATCCATCGCAGAGCGAAAATCTTCTAATTGAGGCACCATTTTCAAGATATACTAGATTGCGCACGCGCAGTTACCTAACAGGATAGCAGATCGAAGGAGAAAGCTTTGCAAAGTTTACAAATGGTGGAAATGTTTTTACTGTGTGTTTCACGGTGAAAGGAGGCGGTGACTTTATTTGCATCTAAAACCCTAGAAGGCACAACACGTGGATCCCACTAACAAAACGTGTGGCTAGGATGATACAAGGTACAACACTTTTCCCCTTTTCCCGATGACCACGTGGACACACTCCCCGTTTCCCGAGAAACGATTGAGACAACTTGGGACTAGATACTTAGTTCTCACACTTGGGCGGTAAATCTTTGAATTTTTCCCGCCACGCTTACCGCTACCCTCACTAGTCTAGTATCCGCGGCTACAAGCCACGCACACTAGACTGGGGGGACATGATGACGTATAGTCTACAGTTGGGCCACGAGCCCAAATGATAAACATTACTAAGCCTAAACCCACCACGAGTGGGCTATCATGACAAATGACTTGGGCCATAATAATAACGGCTTGGACTCACGAAGCCCAAAGCCCAACCACACTAACCGGGCATGAGATAAGGATCTTCTATTTACGGAATAGATATCCTTACCCCGGATAAGCACCACGTGTGCGAAGAGTAAGGAGCAAGAAACCTATACGGTTTCGGCCCCTATATATAGAATTACACGATTCTCATTAAAGGTACGATTTACAGAATCCCTAACTCTTCTACAAACCCTAAACCGATTACTTACTCTCACGCCGGAGTCTAATCGTGGGAGACAATCCCACGATAAGCCTAACGGTGTTGTTTACTTTCTTAGTGCGCAGGTTTCACAAGCACTAAAGTTCTAATTGGTACGAGAGCAGGAGTCCAAACAAGGTAAGTCCAACTTTTGTATCAACAACAATAGTTTAGCCGTATTTAATATTAAAGCCCGCAAATTAAACTTTTCAATTACATGAGTCTTTATTTAACGTATATAGTAAAAAAAAATTTTGTTGTGTGAAAGTCTAAAACTAGTATTGTATAAAAAAAAAAAAAAAAAAAAAAAAATTATAGTCAAAGTTGAGAAATAAAGACCGAAAAAGTCAACAGGGGACAATAATTTTAGGACGGAGGGAGTATAATTTATGTAAAATTCAACCACTAAGGTTTTATTAACTACTTTATCTTTTTGTTTTTACAAATTTGGCACAAATATTTCTATTTGTTTTTTTCAAAACCAAATTTATTAAAGTTTGACCAAAAATCAATTGAACTTGATTTTGCCTACGTGGTAAAATCGAGCGGGTATAATTTTGATTTTGCAAAAACACTTTTATTATATAAACTAGACGAGTACCCGTGCATGATTTTATAGCGACAGATGACTTCCTTTTGAAATATATGTTTTCGTATGGCTTTTATTGGTTAGCCGAATCGGTGTACCATCAACTTGTTAGGTTGTATGAAGCTTTGTGTGTGTTATTAATTTGTATAATGTGTTTTATATTTTAAATTATGTTGTTTAAATTGTAAATTGTGAATGTTATAGTAATTAACTTTTAAAGATTACAAAGTTAGACAAATTACAACACCTAAACTACGTTTGCCCCGGGTTTATTATACCTCACTCACATGCTCTATTCCGGTTTGGATCCGATTGGTTGTCGTGCGCAGGTTTGCTTCTTTATATTTTGGATATGAATCTGTTTGCAACTTGTTAGGGTTTATGTTATTTAATCGGGTTAGCTGGTGTGTTTTAATTATATGAATTGGTTTTTATGTTCTGTTTCTGTTTCATACGGTTTCTATTTCTTATGTTATTGTTTGATTGGTTACGGTTATTGTTTGAGGTTTAAGAATAAGCTGAACCCATGTTTTCCATTTTACTAAAAGCTTAAACTAGGTCTCAAGAAAGAGGGAGGGAATTGCTTTTTGCTATCCAAATACTACTAGTGTATTGATTAACCGTTTGATTACTTTCGCTCCTCGAGTCAGTCGTGTAGTATGTTTTCCTTTAGAACTCCAGCTGACTTACCTCCCAAAAGTAGAAAACAATAACAATGTAGGCATATGAATGCAGGAATTGCGATAAAATATCTGCTTTTTTAAACAAACCTTTCGGACTTAATCCCCAAATGAATGGGCTGTTAGGTTCAAGGTCAACTGGAAATGGAAATTCAGTACCTCGATCTTCTCTTGCATTTAGTTTAAAGTATGAACATTTTTTTACCTGCCCCTTGTGGATTTTGGCACATGTAACCTTATACAGACTCTGCCTATGTTAATGGGGGTATACATTACATCTGTGGTTTGATAATATATGTTATGTTAATCCTAATAGTGGTGATTTTTCTCGATAGACCAATAACATATAGACACGATGAATCTCCAACCCTTTAGACTCGACATTGATGAGCTCATCAATGATTTTGCCGAGGTACTCCATCCATCCATCATTTTAAACTTACATTCAAATATTGGTTGATTTGCATGTCATGATATTACTATATTGTTAATTATTTCAGGGTGAAATGACTTTTTTGGAGGAAATGAAGAAGGTATGGATTGCTAAAAGGTTTTCATGCATCTTTTTAGCTAAGCCTACCACAAAACCAGCCTTTTTTATGCAATCTTTGTATGACCATTGCTTAGGTATAGTATGCATGCCCTCAACTTTATACAAGAATGGATGTTTTGAATCAGTACATGATATTTTTTTACATTCGTTCGCTCTTCTGTAGGATACATAACGTCTACGAAATCTTTATCACACAGGCTCGGTGGTCTTTATTGCCTTTACTGCTTACATGAAACACAGCCATTTAAGCCTCCGTTCAGAATTTATCTGTCAATATGTATGTATCTGTATGTTTCTGTTGCTTTATGTCAGAGATGAACACGTCTGATGGGCCAAACCGGGAAGGGTTGGGTTGACCCGTATCTTTTAAAATTTAATTTTGTTGGCTTTGCTCGTTTGACCCTTTACTGGTTCAGCGTAACCAAATTGACTCATTTATATACTTACATATATATTAAACTATGAGTCTCATTTTTACTTGTGATATTGTCGATGCCGTTCATTATAGATTGTACTTCTTCCCTTTGGCAGCGCAACTGAAGAGGCTTAAAGAGCTGGTCGCTGATGCAAAGAAGGAGAATATAGCAATTGTCCATTGTTTTGTCAATAGTATGATACATAGGAACTTGTTTCTTTACGGGGCTTCCGAATTTAAGCAAGAAGGATCCATTGAGGAGGAGGCCTGTGCTCAACATCCGAACAGAAGGTAATCATTAAGTTCCTTTTTGCCTAATTTTGTCAATTACTAACGTTTTTACTCTGCATATATGTTATGACGTGATGTCTTCAATAGGTTGTGTGCAGACACAGAGATTGAAGGTTACAACCACATGGACTTGGTGAGTATCGTAACCAAGCTATTTAATTCTTGTTGTGACTAGAAGAATCCAAATCAGATATTCATTGGTATTTATGTTAGGGATAGTCATCCAATCTTACATTTAACCTCAAGGATATAATTCAACAACTTTTAATCCCTTAAATATATGCTCACTGATTTACTTGGTACAATTTGCGGTGCTGATTCGATTCATATTTCTGATACAGGGTAATCAAGAAGATCTGGATGTGCTCAAGAATATGTCAACATATTATGGCGTGACCAAAGAGTTAGCCATCCAAGGTCTTATACTCAAATTATCTTTACATATTTTAAATATTATTAGGCTGCTATATGCTACAGGTCGACCGAAATTTCAGGTCAAACCGACTCTTTTTTTTGGTGCAAAGGGTGAAGATATATTATAGTAGTTAATTCATTGCATAATCTATTCAAATCAGAGAAATATTTTTAGAAACGCAAAATCCTATCAGGTTTATAAATCAAAATGGTCACACTTTTGACCTGTGGAGTCAAACCTCAGTCTTTCAAAGAGAATTTCATGGATTCATCTGGAGTGGCATCATGTTAAAAGAAGCTGAAACGGCTTAACATGTTGAGAAACATGGCAAGCTTTTCAACATACATTTTTTGACTCTGAAAAGTCACACAATTGACTCCAAAAGTCAAACATAAGTTTATAAAAGAGCTAATTTTTACATAGATTTTTTTTTCTTTCTTAATGTCATGTTAACTGCTGACAAAACTGAAGGGTTTGATGTTTTGACAACTACTCATCACAAATGTCAAAATTCATAGCTAATCTAGGTTTTGAGTTTATTGACGATTATGCTTGACCTTTAATAGTCAACGTGTAATTCTTTCTTGTAAACAAACGACCTCTTTTTATCTTCCATTAATTGATATGAACCGCATTGCAGAAGATCTAACATTGACTGGAGAAACTGTAAGGGGACTCAACGAACGCCAAATGTTGGAAAACCAGAGCCAAAATAGCAACGAGAACATTGATGCAGTTGGGTTCGATGAACTAGATAAACTACTAGAACTACTAGAGTAGACTGATGGATATATTATCTAAGAGAAAATGCCAGATTTGGTATCTAAGAGAAAATGCCAGATTTGGTACATAAAAGTGGGTTCATGAAAATGTCATTTTCAACACCCTCTTCCTATTTTGGTAATGCTAGATTGCTCGACTTCAACCATATGTTGACATGTGTTCAGTTCACTAACTTGGGTTTGGTTCATGGTCTTAATATGGAGTAGACCTATTGCTCAATTTCCATATGACTGTAGTGTGCGTTATTCGTAGGATATTTGAGGTTATTTAGGTATGGGCATGAAGTTTTTTCATGGTCTTTATATGGAGTAGACGTATTGCTCAATTTGCATATGACTATTGTTGATAGTAGTGTTTCATTATTGAGATTTACAACAACACTGGGGCTTGGTTTGTTCACGGTGTGTGTGGTTAACCTTTTATTTTTTCAGAAACTTTGAACCTCTTAGCTGAATCTAAACCTTACCTTACTTTTGTAGTTAACCTCGATCCTTATACGCAATTGTTAAAAATGAGCTTATTGGCTTCCCCTATCTTGAATAAGTCTGATAGCCTCAGAAAGTAAGTCAAACTGAACATTCTCTAAGAACCAAGAATATTGTAGTTTCACTTTTTAGGTTATACTAGTTGAGATGACTTTTTAAGTTTTGCTACCGATACACATTGGTTCAAATCCCCTCGTACCTTAGTGAAGTTTGGATGATCTTAGGATGCTAATATATGTATAATTGAAACGTCACTAGCTTATTTGAAATGACTGTCAAAATATGAAATACTATTGTTTTCTACTAGTTTTAGAGCACGGGGCTTTGGGTTTACTTTTTGTTAGATTAGTTTTAGGTTTAAAAATATGTCATGGGGCTTTGCTTCTATTTTTTGTTATATTAGTTACTAGTCGCATGACCCGTCCGATGGACGGGCTAGCATCATGTAAATTTAATAATATTATTACTTATTAGGTCCATACTTATAAGGATCATAACTTTATCATTCATAGTTATGAGTTGTTAAAGGTTTAGCAATGTGCCTCACATATCATGTGCTCAATATTAAGTTATTATGTTGTAACTGATACACAATGATACCATGTTACTGTCCACCTTCGTCATTTCTAACACCAATCTTTTATGAGATTTAGTTTATGATAAGCAATGTAGTTATGCAAAATGAAAAAACTTGATAATTTATAAACCTTGATTACAAGAATGATCTTATGAGTTTCACATGAAACCAACTAACAACATATTATTGTGCAACAACTAATTTATATAATTACCTAAAATGAAGTGGAACCACAAGTGCGAGTTGCCATGATCAATTTTCCAGCTTTATGCTACCATTTAATAAAGAGCTCAATGGTCAATTTCTTTACAATAATCTTTCAACCATTTCTATAAATTGTTTTTAAAAAGAAGTATATTAAATTGAGCTAACGACATCGGTTGCGAATGCTATATCCTCTTGAGCCTAAAGTAGTAATTGAACTCTCTTACTGCTTCGGGGAGGTCATAGTCAAGGTCTTCCGGTTCATCTTTAGTTATATCGGTGTCAATCTATGAAGACCATTCCACATCACTATCATTGTACAATAATTGTTTATTTCCTTGCATCACGTTAGCCTTCTCAAAGAGTGATTGCAGCATCTGATGGTTCAACGACTCATATTTATCTATCGGCTACCCAACTACAACTGGGAATCTGCTATCTTGAGGGGTTGCTCATAAACGGACTCGGAATGCTCTAACACAACACTAACATGTTCTTCATCATTTTTTTTTAATATGATCTGAACTATGCAATAGACATTCTGCTTGTCCTTTTATGTTCACTGTCGATTCAACAGTTATTTTGAGTTCATTTACCAGTCTCTCTTTGTCTCCTGAATTTATCAGTCCTGCAACAATTATAGTGCAACTTTAGTCACCAGCCTATTGTATCTAGAATTTTTTTTCCATTTACAGAACATGAATCATACTATTTCTAAAGTGATTATAAGGAAAAGTATCATGAAATTAATCTCCCCTACATATGCCACTAAAAGTGGCAACTGTAACTCACTTATTTATGAACGGGTCAGGTTGGGTTGTGTTCATCTCTAAATGAGTCAAATGAGTCAAGTTAAACGAATAGCTTAAACTTCCCAGGTCAAATGGGTGAAGCCGATTGAAAGTCAACGTAAGCGTATTTTTCATTTCATTCATATATTTCAGATACATGTTGTAATAATACTGAATTTGCAATCAATATTAACACGGTAATTATCAGTTTGAAAAATAGATTGACAAAAAGTGTTCATCGGTGCCTGGCCATATTTGGACCGTGTTACAGATGACCCAATCAACTACCCATCTTACCACCTCTACACGCCACTATGTACCAACAGGCAGGGGCGAACCTATATAGTTAGCTATGGTTAGCTGAGTAAGCACATGTATATATTAAATTCCTATGCAGTGTAAAAAGAATATAGTAAACTAATTCCCTCACAAAAAGCTTGACAAAATGTGCATACGTGTGTCATACCTGCTGCTTGTCAAACCTATTGCGTATGAACAGCCCACTGTAGAGATCAAAGTTATCATTCTCCGTGTTTTCTTTCTCTGTGCATGTTAATTTTGTAACATTTTAACAAAAAATCATTTTTTTTCTAGTACGCCTTGCCTTCTGTATCAACAACATTTATATAACGTATAGAAATAAGCTCGAGCATACCACTTGAACCAGCTTCTCAAATCCCTTTGTATCTATTGGTGTGTTTGTAATCTACATTACTGATAACATCCTGTAAAAATAAACATGTTTCTTGATAGATGTAGAAAGCTTAATGTGTAGCATTATTCTAAAGTTTAGGAAGTTATAATTGTTTCACACTTTTTTATTTAAGAATGTACTCTTTTCAGTATGTTCCAAAGTTGCAATACGTTATATGTAGAAAGATTTACATGTTCACTGGTATTCATTAAAAAATATGTGACGTGTGATGAATTTATTCTGTACTCCAGCAAATATCTTATAGCGACCTGGAGGAGGTTTTGTCTTAGGTGTTCTTTGACAGAGGGTACATCAACAAATATATTGTTTGCGCAACCAAGTGACTATAAATGTAGGTTGTGGGCACTCTAGATGGTCCAAATGGACAAAACTTAGTCAACTTTGGTTTTCTTATAAGCTCTTGGGTTTGTTTGGGTGAACTAACAAAGTGGTCTAAAAATCCAAATGAACTCACATTGGACCAATTTGACATCTTTTTTGAAAATGGCTAGTTTTGACCCGTTATCATACTCGTGCATATTGCAACTTCTATTGGTCACACTCTGAATTTATTTATGACTTAATGAGATACTTTTCTACACAATACCTAATCACATGTTTTGTTATTATTATCCTATCATCGTATACTATCCCTCACACATAACAGATAGTAGTATAGTACTCCATTTCATGCACCCACAACTCCACAAGTCTTAAAATATTATTCGTCATGGAAATTTAATGCCCTAAAAATCTTAGATGTTGTTGTGGATGAAATAATCGTAAAATATTATTTATCGTGTAAGATACCACAAGTGATGCAACTCAATCAAGTCTTCTTTAAAAATATTAAATCTGAACTTCCTTGGTCAATGGCATGATCCAGTCCCCATAAAGATCAGAAACTAACCTTAGGATGATCTTGTACACCGGCTCCTGTTTCGAAAGACCCCACACTGACCACTTGCCCGTAGGTCTTTGCTTTTGTTTCAACCCTTCTATGTATCGCCTCCTCCACAATATGATACATCAACAATTCCATTAGTTTTTCCTTATTCTAAATACAATTAGGAAATTAAATGTTTTAACGACCACCAACTAAATTCCAATATTATAAGTTCAAAGATAAGAGAATCCTTACCTATGCTCTAATGGCAACTAAATAATGATTTATGATTTATAATTGATAATCAATAGTAGTTATTATGATAATTATTGTAATCATACATACTACGTAAAATTGATAGTATCTTCTGTTTCTATATCTAAAAACAAAATGAATTGATACATATATGATAAAATTATATCATGACGTTGCTAATGGTCCAGTAACTAACACTTTACATATGTTGAATGCTTAGTCCTAAAGTATCTAGATATAGTTAATCATTAAGTATCTTGGCTGCCTTTTTTTTTTCTTATTATGTATATGTTTTCAATATCTGAGAATATTGTAACACAAATAGGATTAAAATAAGCAAATACATACTTACACATGGTGCTCTATTCTTAGGTGGCTCAAATTTTCAACCTTCAATCCTATGATTATAGTGTTCTCTTTCGATCAAACAACCCATAACTTTAATTATTTTTAGTCACTTTAGATGACATATATATACGCAATAACTTGCCCAATAGTGCATGATTAACAACATCAAATGGATACAATTTTACTTCTTATTACACCACCTAAACAAATTAAAAATAAATATTATCTAACCTCACATATATTATTGGGGCTAGCGGAGCAAGCGTCCATACCTCTATTATAACCAACTTGATTTTTGGGTCCAGTGGAGCAATAATTACTCAATAGGTAGAATCTCATCACCTTTATGGGCTGCATTAACTCTTCGGAGAGTGGCTTCGGTAGCAAAATGTACAGGTAGAGCTTAGTTTTACCCTGTAACTTTCGTATAAAAAAATCATAAAGAGCTTAACCAAAACTTAAGTTTAGAAAAAGAGACTACTTTTGTGTTGGCAGGATTTACCTCAACGGTTGGCTAGCAAGTTAACCAGCTTAATATTTGACGTCTCCCAACTCTTGCTCAGCCTTCACTTTTACAACATCGCATTCATTTCAAAACACGTCACACCCTTCACATTTCAACTGACTTTGTTACATCAACGTATAGGAATTTCATAAGTAGCATCATGATGAGGCGAAAAATGATCCGTTTTTAGGGGGTCATTTAAGCCCGAATCCGACTTTATTTGATCAAATATTGCCCTAAATCGTTCCTTTTGTGATTTTAGGTACTTTGGGAGTGAAATCTGGAAAAGGAAGCAATTCGGACGTTTTTGGAGCATAAAAGTGAAGAAAACGCCAAAGTCTTAATTTTCCAAGCTGGGAACAGTAGGTGACGGCGTCAAGAGCAAATCCTTGACGGCGTCAAGAGCAAATTTTATAAATTCCCATGACGGTCCAATAGAGTTTTGACGGCGTCACGTGAGAAGGGCGTCAAGAGTAAAAGAGTCATGACGGCCTGGAAGTGCATAACTCTTGACGGCGTCAGAAGTAGATCTAGGCAGTCCGAGGAGAGTTTTGGCGGCGAGGTGACGGCGTCACAAGATTACTCTTGATGCCGTCAGACCTGTTTTTCTATATATAGTTTTCTAATTTTTCACATTAAAGGAGAGAAGTTTTGGAGAAACCCTAAGTACGATTTTGGTGCTACTTTTACAGGTTTTTCAAGGGTTCCAAACCCTTGATACCTTGCATTGTAATTGAGATAAGTGTTCTTCTAATTCAATCAATATGTCTATGTGTTGGTTGTCTATATCTTGTTCTTGTCTCAATTCCATTATGCTAGGCTAGATCTCTTTTGTGTTTGCTTAGATCTAATGAAACCTAGATATTGATTATGTGTTGATTACTTGTTTATTCTTGTTGTGGATGAATGATTTATATGTTAGGCTTAAGAAAACTGGCAGATCTCCAAATGGTAACATGCTTGAACGTCTTAAGAAACATGAACCGAGGCGTACTAGGTCTTTATTGGTTGTATTTAATGCATGAGCCACTGTTTACAATCCCTATAGTTGTGCTGGGCATGGTGTAGGAGGAGATAAGAGCTCATAGAATTGGGGAGTTATGTATGCCACCCCATGAATGGTATTAAGGAATACAATCCGTCATCCATGCAATTATAACAAGTAATTAACGTGTAAAAGATATTTAGGGAGTAGTGAAATCTAAGTAAACACATTTTCTCCAATTACTGCTCACAACCTTAGTAAAATTAGTTTATTTTCATTTTTAGTATTTTATTTTGATTGTATCTTAGTTTTGGGTTAGTTGAATAGCAACTAATTTCGCCCACTCTTCCAAAACCCGAGATTTTAACTTGCTTTCCATAAAATATAAAAATACAAAAATAATCATCCCTCACCTTTAGAACTAGTATTTAGGCTTTCTAATCCTAGCGACACTATTCCTAAGCTGAACGATCAATCCCCCGGTACTTGTCACTATACTATACTACAACGATCAGGTACACTGCCTGGTGGGGGTTGTAAGCTTCTCGAGATCCCTCGAGAGGTAAAGCCTGTTGCGATTCCCACGCATCACATCAATACCCTCTGTATTTAGCAAATAACATTACACGTACTTGATGTTCTGGAAGTGAAATATAAACCTGAAGCAGTAACATTATAATTTAGGCTTTTGCCACTACTCTACAACCTGATCAAAAATTATGGCACTATTTCAACGATATACATGTCTCTAGCCTTTCTAAAATGATGCACCAAGTCATTATACTTTCAGTCCACAAAAATTGCACACAAAATTCAAAGATCAATGACAATATATCATGTCAATACATCTAATGAGAACCATAATAATTTATCATTTTTCATGATTCCTAGAATTAAATTTTTAGCTCACGCAAACAATAATAATTTATAACCTTAACCCATATATAAATGATCATTGTCTGTTATTTAATTAACCTCAACCCATATATAAAAGTGTGTGTGTTTTGAATTGTTCCAGGCGTGTGTTTGTAAGCATACATGACTTTTTTTTGCGAACTTATATTGCTGCTCTCGATATGCTGTGAGATCTCAAAATCAACGAACACCATATTAGCTTCATAGCCATTTCACCAAACATATACTACGCATAATTAATATCATCACTTACTTTCAGTTAAATGTCTGCATTGTGACAGCTTGTTTGTAACACCCCCAAAATTTATTACAGCGGAAGACTCAACAAGCTTTCGGGGTGCTACGGGGATTGGTATCCAATCAAAGTCATGAAAGAACGAGATAAAGTAAACATAGGAAAAACACAACCAAAACGGGTTTTAAAGTTTACATTCATCCCAAATTTATCCAGAGTAAGGCCCAAAAGAAATAAACGTAGGTCCATAATTAAATATCAGAGTTTTAGAAAAATAGATCCTTAACCGCACTGCCAAGCCCAACCTTCCAATCCAAGCATCCAAATCATCACTTACTTACCTGAGAAAACGTGCTAAAAGTCAGCTTACGCTGGTGAGATCATAGGTTTAAGTTCATAATTCAATCTAGTGGACATATACGCAAAATGCTTGCTAACTAGACTAGGAATTCACTAAAAGCCTGCGGATACTCTCCGCTCCATCATAAATACACGGATACCTTCCGTAAATCAGAAATATTCGGATAACCTCCGAAATATCAAAAATCCTATAGGTGCACACTACAGTATCTAAATAAGCCAACCATAACTAGATCACACGAAACTATGTGACTAAAGTTGACAATTCATTCTAGTCCATAAGCATAGCAAGTTTTGAATAAAAGCGATAAAAGTCCACATAAAGTAAATTGCACGTTTCTCACCCAGATTTAGATCACAAATACTACATTAGCTAACTTACACTATTTGACAGTCAATTACAAAATTTGGAACAAAAAGGATTTAAATGAACAAGATCATAACCTTAAGCTATAAACCAACTACAACAGTACAAATAAACTTAAAGAAGCTCAAATAATCAGACCATAAGCAATGAACAGTGACTATGACAAATTAAGAAAAATTCTTACAATAAGCCTTCCTGCCAAGCAAATGTGAACCAAGTACCATAGAACCATTCCTATCACTCCCCATGGAGTACTAACCCACAGACATCCCAAATACACTGTGCTCCAGCAATCTTCATGATCAAACCTGCAACTTTTTATTTATTTCTATTTTTCTTCTATTTTTTTTTTCTTTTTTTTTTTTTTTTTTTTTTTTTTTTTTTTTTGCTTTTTTAATACTAAACTGATTTTTATTGTTTCTAAAAGCTTAAATAAGCTTATTGGAACTTATATGAGCCTAAGAGGTCCAAAGAAACAACTACAAACAACAATTGAGCTTTTTGATTATTTTGAAACAAAAGGAAATTTCATGTACTGAGAATAACTTGAAACTTGAATTTCATTAATTGGAAACTTCAAACTTACAATATTACACTGAAACTACAACTTTCATAAACTAATTTAGACTAAAAAACATGAATTCGACATAAAAATAAAATTAAGCTAGAAAACTACACACTCTTTCTTGCTCCATCTCTTTCTTTATATAGCCTTCAATTAGGGTTTCTGAGCATGTGTCTTTGTCTTTTCCCAGTAATAAAATTGGCCCTAGGATGAGTATCTTTTAATCTTGGTCGTTCTTTGGATTTTGGCACCCAAAAACACAATTATCACTAAGGCAATGATAACTTGTATAGGGGTTGTACTATTGGACTGAGGGGATTAAAACAGTGGTGTAGCAGTGATTAGAAGTGATGATGAAGGTTGTAGAGTGGTTTGGTAAGGATTCACGTGAGTGGTAATGGAGGAGGAGGCAGTTTTTGAGGGATAAGGTGGGTTTGACCACCTTGGTTTGACCCTGGTTATTTTTATTAAAGGTGGAGTGGGCTGAGGTAGGATGGGCCAGGGATGAAATGGGCTAGGGGTGTTAGGAGCTTGGATTGTATTTGGATAAAAGGTGTGGTCCGTTTGGTTTGTAATATTGTTAAGCCCAAGGACCAATTTTGTGATTTACCAAAACTTGAGGACCAAAAGTGCCAATATTCCAAAGTTGCAACAAGGACCATTTTTTGTCAACTTATAATTCCACAAGGACCTTTGTTGTAATTTTTCATTTTAAAAACTCCCAGGGACCACTTTTGCCAAATTTCAAACTGCAGGGACCAAACTTGTATTTTTTCCAAAGTTTTCACCCAAGAACTAAATTCGATAATTTTTTACTTTTAAAAACCTTGGGTTGACTATTCTTTCATAAAAAACGCTGAGGGACTAGTTTTGTCAAATTTTGAAAGTTGGGGGACTGAAACTGCCAATTGTGCAAACTTTGTTCGTTTTTCATTGTTTTTACTCATTTTGCATCTGAAATGTATAAAATACAATCCCTGGGATATTTTCAGTGTTTTTGATGCATTCTTGAGTGTTTTTAGATGTTTTGGCAGTTCAAATACGACAAAAATGATGAGTGTTTGAGCACTCATCAATCCCTCACACTAAACTATTGCTAGTCCCTAGCAATCTTTTTGAGAAAACTTAATGGATTTGAATCTCTTTACCAAAAGCCATTACTTCTGGAGTAGCCAAATGTTTCAGTTCACGTAAGAACCATGGTACACCGATAACCTTGTGATTTTGAGCAAACCACGAGCCTTCAACGGTTTTGATTTGTCTTTACCAGAAGCCGTTTGCTTCTGGACTAGCCAACTCTTGATGGACACAGTCAACATCTTGGTGAGCTGATTACCAATTATGGTTTTCCACTGCCTTTACCACAAGCCATAATCTTGCGGGTTAGCCAACTCTTTTACTTTTTAGGATATGGTGAGTTGAGTACCATACAATTTTGGGCAAATTGTCAGCCATCAACGGATTTGATATATCTTTACCAAGAGCCGTTTGCTCCTGGATTAGCCAATCCATTTGTCGTTTAGACATGGCGGACTGATAACCACAATTTTTTTTTTTTTTTTTGAAATAAAGTGATTTTTTTTTTTTTTTTAAATTTTGGCAAAAAATGGGGGTACTAGCAGGTAAAATGTGATCAAATTCGCTAGAATTCCCCCCCCCCCCCCCCCCCCCCCCCCCCACACTTAGAATTGAATATTGTCCTCAATATTCAAAGTCCCGACTATTATGCCGACTCTTGGAACGTAAAAAGACAATATTCTAAGCTAACTGTGGAAATACCATTTTTCACTTTATCTCTATACATACACATTTTTTTTTAGATATATATACATGGTAACAACGGCAGGGGCAACGCCCCCACACTTAGGGTGAAAACCCCATATACATGCTACTGTTTTTGTTTACCGAGTCGCTAGCTTGACTCGACCCCGAATTCATTGGTTCTTGGAGAAGCAAGATGTGGAAGAAACAATCTGCATCGGACTTTCATTCAAGATGTTTGGACAAACATTTGAAGCACGTGAAAGTTCCACACCGATGAGATAAGTCCTCGGCTTTAAATAGTATAAACTATATGCGGTGATGCCGGGGTCAAAGATAATGTCTTCATTCCCGAAGGAATGAAGAACAGGAGAAGTCACGGGATAGGTGAAGAAGAGAAAAAAAGTCATGACAAACATCATGACTAACTCATCATCACCCGCAGGAGAATTCATAATATCATGAATCTCATCTTTTAAGCTCGTTTGATCCAGATATATCCCGGGTGTGTCTAGATCAAAGTAGAAATGATCATACTCCGGTGGAGATATGATATGAGTGAGTTAACAGGAGAACTCCTCAAAGGGGAATGACTCATATTCGGGGAGAGAAATTTAAGAATGAGAAGTGGTACTGCCACTAATCTTCTCTCCCATATGATCAAAAGTGAAGGCTTCAAATTCCGGTATAGAATCATCGGAAACAATGTCACTATCCTTAATGGGGATAGGAGATGAAATGGGTTTCTCTTTGAAAGCCTCGATTTTAGAAATCAGAAGACTGACATTCAATAATGTAGCCCGAAGAGCTTCATCTTTGATTTCAGTGTCAATCTCATCATTCTCTTCTTCTAAGCTGACTAGCTCAGAAGGTAATTCTTCCATATAAACGATGTCTCCACAAGATAACGAATCGTCATCATTAGAATCGGAGAACATCTCAACATCATCATTCGGGAAGACAAGAGGAGGAGGGATATCACACATATGATCAAGAATTCCCTGTGACTCTCTTGGGATTGGGACAAGGTCCTCAACAATAGACTTTATGAATTCGTCCGATTCCTTTTCAGGAACAGTGTCAAGATGCTCGTCCCCCATGCTCAAAGAGTGAGTGGGAACCTTGGGTGTGATAACAGTGGGTTGAGATGGAATCTCAACTGATGGAATTTCATCTGATGAATCTTTATAAAATTGAAGAATATCAAGTGTATCTTCATCATCACTGTCATCAGGAATGAAACGAAATCGAGAGCTAGATCTGGCTGCTTTTTCTTTTGCAATTGATTCCCTAATAGATTTTTCATAGGCATCTTCGGAATTTATTTTAGCAGCCTGTTCTTCAGCTAACAATTCTTCCATCGATTTTTGTTTTGGATTATCTGGGGTATGTACGATTCCTTTTAAATCTTTCACTAAATCCAAAAGATCAAAGAGAAGACTTTGAGGAATTGGCTGAGGTGGAGGTTCGTCATAATACGATGTGTCAAAATTGTTACAAGGAAATGGATTCCTTGTTTGACAATCGGAGCTGAAGTGTGGACCTCCACAGTACTCACAATAGTAAAACTGATGTGGCTGTGGGTTGTATGTGCTAGAGTCATAATCGTTATCAGGAAACTGCTCATAGAAAAGCGTGTTTCTCGATTGACAATCAGAACTGTAGTGTGAACCACCACATTACTCACAACAGTAAAACTGCTGAGTCTCATAGTGTGGTAGTTGATGGAATAAATCAGTTGTGTCATGGTAGGAATAGGGATCCTGGTTATAGACAGACCCGTTTCCTGATTCTACCATGTCACAACTAGGGCAATTACCACCATTATGAGGATTACCACACCATTGACAAATCAGAAGGTGTGGATGAGACATAGAAAGAATCAAAAGGTTTGTGAGGGTAAGGAATGAAGAATCAAAAGGGTAAGAGGGTAAAGATGAATATTTTTGGATTTTTGGAAAGACATGTTATATACAAATAAGACAGAAAATCTTTTTGGGTTTTTTGTGTTCGTTGAAAACTAATTTTAAAATATTTTTGGGAACCGTTTTGTTTTTATATTAGAATAAGAAAATATGAACAAAGGTGGATATATATATACAATGATGTGAATATCCAAAGATCACTAATCTGCAAAAACCGTTTAGAATACGCGCACGACCTCCCCGGCAGCGGCGCCAAAATTTGACTGGCTCCAAACGGTCAACCTAAGTCAACCAAGTGAATGGTCAACAAGGTCAAACACCTTAGAGTCAATATCCGTGGAATACAGGGTTTCCCCCGGGTCGTTATGTCCCGACGAGGTGTGGATTGTATTCAAACGGGTTTATATAAATAGTATTTAGTAGCAGAAAGTTATAAAAAATATAAAAAAGTCCTACTTGATTATAAATAAGCAGTTAAATAAGCTAATAAGTAAAAATAAGCTAAAAATGAACAAGTGGTATTTAAATACTAGATTTTGCATGTAATATGATGAAGCTTTGAGTAAAGGAAAAAATGATGAATTCTTCAAATTAAACACAACCTCGTCTTCTAGACCCTATATCTGAAAAAAAAAATTGAAAATATCAAATGAATAAAGAAAACAAAGGTGACGACTATGATGCTGGCAGAGGAGGGTAGAGTTTGCGCCGGAGTTGATGGCAGAGGTGGCAGCGCAGTTGATGGCAGAGTTGGCGGTGCAGTTGATTGCAAAGGTGGTGGTGATATGTTGTGGTGTGAAAGCTTTAACAAAATTCACAGTGATGCAGTATTTACCGACCAGGTTTTATATTTATAAGTTGCTCGTCTATCTAATGCATTATCGGGCAGTGTACCCGGTCGTGTGAGGTATAGCTAAATGGTAAAGCCGAGGTCCTCCCAAGAGCTAAGGAGCGGATATCACCTAAGTTTAGTGTCACTAATTAAAGGGGGTTTTAATGATTGATTAATTAATTCACTAAAGAAATGAAATGAAAAACAATAAAGCAAGTAAATGATGAAGAAAAATCAGATGGGGAGAATAATGTTAACGTAATTACTACTCTTGTTATTAACATGACAAGTTTCTAAATGTGCATCCTATCATTTCATCTGGGGGTTTAATTTGATAGACTCAGATGGTCAAATCGCCTAATCCTATCTTACACCTCGCCCTATTATCACAACATATAATTGTAACAGTTCGCTGGTTGGCCTTTGGCCTACGAAATGCAAGAAAACTGGTTAAATCTCCTATACGGTAACTAGCTTGAACATCTTAAGAAATGTAATCGGATGTGTACTACGGTTTTGTTGATTGTATTTAATGCATGGGGGACTATTAATGAGGCTATGTTAGGATACTAAATGTGTCGACATAAGAAGAGATAGAAACTCATAGGGTTGGGGAAGGCTGTACACCCCCCACGAATGGTATTAAGGAATATAATCCTTTCATCCAAACAATCATGACAAATCAATAATTCAATAGGAGATAACTAGGGAGTAGTGAAATCTAAGCAAACACATTTTCTCATCATAAGAAGTTCACCAATTTTATTTTCTTGTTATTTTTATTTTATTTTTTTAATTAGTAGATTTTGAGTTAGTTAATTAGCAACTAAATCCGCCCACTCTTCCAAAACCCGAGATTTTACTTGCTTTCATTAAATATAAAAATACAAAAAGAATCATCCCTCACCTCTAATCCTAGTTTAAGTAGTTTTCAATCCTAACGACACTATTATCCTAGAGAACGATCAATCCCTCGGTACTTGCCACTCACTATACTACACCGGTCAGGTACACTGCCTGGAGGATTGCAAGCTTCTCAAGATCCATTGAGAAGTAAAACTTTTGCGAGTCTTGCGATCCTGCATCAGAATGGTTTACAACACTTTCAATAAAGTGAGGATTTATTATTTTTGGATTTTTAAAAACACTTTAGACAAAGTGTTTTTGATTATTATCTTTTTGTATTTTCTTTTTATAAACAAAAACAAGGAACTTCCGAGGTAAGGGTCTTCAAAACACGGAACATCTTCTCAAGGCTTCCCCGGCAACGACGCCATTTAATTGATGCATATATTTAAGTGTTTGTTTCACCAAAGAAAAATCCAACAAATGTATTTCCCTCGGGTCGTATTCCCAACGAAGGTTGAAGTCGAGTTTGTCGGTTATCCATGACCCGAGCCCGGTCGGCCCGTTATCCATGTCATATATCCTTAATATGTTTATTGGGTTGGGGGCCCAATACGATCCATGCCCAGTAGGCCTGCTATCCGTACTATATGTCATCAGGATTAAGGGTATGCTGAATTCTCTTGTTAGTCATTGCCAAAGTACCTTTATCCATTCTAGACAAATTTGTGATAACATCATGCTTACTCATGAGTTAATGAGAAATTACCATAGGAAGTGTGGCCCTCCTAAGGCTGCATTCAAAATTGATATTAATAAAGCTTATGATTCTTCGGATTGAGACTTTCTGAGGCAATGCCTTGCTTATTTTGGTTTCCCTATAAAGATGGTAAGTTGGATTATGAGTTGCATGACTACCCCTTCATTCACTGTGAGTGTTAATGGAAACCACCATGGTTATTTTAAAAGTAATAGAGGATTGAGGCAGGGTGATCCTCTATCCCTTTACCTTTTTACTCTGGCTATGGAGGTTCTTTCATTGATGATTAAGAGAAATACTAATAGGAATTAGAATTTTAAGCATCATTGGAGATTTAGCAAGGTTAGTCTTACTCATCTTAGCTTTGATGATGACTTAGTGTTATTCTCTAAGGTGATCTTAACTCTGTTACTACGCTGAAAAATGCCTTAGATGAGTTTAGTGGGGGGTTTTTTATCTGATCCCTAACTTAGATAAGAGTGTTGCTTTCTTTGGGTGCATGGTCTTTTAAAGAGATCCATTCTTAGTGTCATGAACCTTACTGAGGGCTCTCTGCCCATCAGGTATCTAGGTGTGCCTTTAATATCCTCTAGGCTGTATAAGAAATTTTGTGATCCTCTTATTGATAAAGTTAAGAAAAGGCTGATTAATTGGAAGAATAAGGTGCTTTCATTTGCTGGAAGGCTCCAACTCATTCAGTCTGTATTAAGTTCTATACAAATTTTTTGGTCTTCTGTTTTCATAATTCCTATTGTTGTTTCTCAAGAAATTGAAAAGATCATGAGAAGTTTTCTTTGGTCTCAAGGAGATATGAAAAAGGGTATGTCTAAAGTTAGATGGGAGGATGTGTGTGTTTTAAAACTCAAGGTGGCCTTGGTATTAAATATTTGCATACTTGGAACATTTCTCTTATGTCTAAACATGTTTGGAACATTGTCTCTAAGAAGGATTCCCTTTGGGTAAAATGGATTAATGCTTATAGGCTGGTGGATAGAAGGTCTTGTGAAAGAAATTTCTAGGATGTTCCTATTCTTAATGATGCGTGCTGGGGATGGAGACAGATTCTGATGTGTAGGGATTCTTTGAGAAGTCATATTGTGTCTAGAATTGGTGATGGTTGTGGTACTTCTCTCTGGTTTAATAACTGGATTTTCTAGGGCTATTGTGTCAATTCATCACCAAGAGGGATATTTTTGAAGCTGGCCTTTCTCTAAACTATAAAGTTGTTGATATTATTCATAATGCTGAATGGGCTTGGCCTGAATGCTGGGCTGAGAAATTCCAATTCTTGTTTCATCTTCCTCCCCCCTTCTATTTCATGGTATGAGTGACAAGGTTTTGTGGCTTTCTAAAAAGGGTAAAACTGAGCCTTTCTCTGTTAAGGCTGTTTGATCTGATTTGATTCCTTGTAAACCTGTTGTGCCTTGGTACAAAATTGTTTGGTATAGATGAGAAATCCCTAGACATTCATTCATTATGTGGTTAGCTATTCTGAAGAAGCTGAAAACTCAGGATAAAATGGCTATTTGGTTGAAAGATGATAGCCTCAAATGCTCTTTGTGTAATCTTGTTCCTGATGATCATTGCCACTTGTTCTTTTGTGGAAAACTAGAAGGGGGTTGAATAGTTTTACGTCGTTTTCTATTTATAAAACATTTGTTAAAAGAAAACTTCAATTCAAGTTTTGTTATGAAAACTATACTTGATCGAAATGATATGTGTATACAGGGGCGGAGGCATGTGTAAGCCAGGGGTAGCGGTCGCTACCCCTGAACTTTTACCCGGTAGTGTAATTTTAGCGATTTTTGGCGATTTTTGGTCATTTTTTGGCGATTTCGCTACCCCTGAAACAAATTTTCGCTACCCCTAAACAAATTTTCGTATTTCGCTACCCCTAAACTTGGCTCCTGGCTCCGCCACTGTGTGTATATATGTATTTTATCTTTTTAGGTTGTTTGTAAAAGCCTTATTTTGTGAATGAACCTTTCGTTTGATCTTTGTGTGAAATCAATATTAGCACAATATGATAAGCTATAACAATATGTAAATGTCTATGTCTACGTGAGCAATAATGATGTAAATAAGATAATAAGCAAGAGATGGAAGGATCAAACCGAGACACAAATGATTTATAGTGGTTCGGCTACAAGGACACCTTCCTTGCCCTACTCCACTCCTCGAGTCACCTACTCGAGAGTTTTCTTCACTAAATCAATGAGCTCCCTTTTGGCGGAGAAACCTTACACGACTTTTGCTTACACCAATTAACGAAACTAAGCTAAATGTCGAATTCTAATCGTAGCTAGAACCAATCTCACACCACTAGTCACTACACAACTTTTTCACAACTTCTTCACACCACACCTTCTCCTTCACAACACTACTTCTTCTTCTTCACAACACAACTTCTTCTTCACTACTTCTCTACACTACTAACACACCTAAATCTACCTATTACAAAACTTCTACACCTTTACAAATAATTTACACAACTACTAACAATATTCACAAATCTACAATACTTCTTAACTAGATGTTGAAGGAGTATTCTTTTCTTGCACTTTGAATGGTTAGGGATTGAATCACTTGAAACAAGAACTTATAATCTTATGATCAAAGGATTTAGAAAGATGATTTGAAAGGATTGGGACAGAAAGTTTTTGTGCAAAAGGTGTGGAAAAATTGTAGGAATGAACCAGTATTTATAGGCAAAGAAATCTGACAACAGGAGGGTGTCGGCCCCCTTAAATGGTGGCCGCCCCCTTAATTCATATATTTGTTATGAATTAAACATTTTTCTTTAATTACCAAAATTGTTTTTCAAAAATATATAACATGTTTATATCATTTTATAAACTTTGTAATGTTTAAATAAAAATCCCTTTGATCATAAAATGTATTAGACATTTTTTTATTCATACCTTAAGTGATTTAGTTGGATATAATGATATTATGTAACTAAATACTTGTTTACTTAATGATTTTACGTTTAATGTTTTTACATTTTGTGATCATCAAAACGTAGGGATATCGAGAAATATTAATAAGGTTTTTATGCATTATATATATCAACATCTTTGACTGTGTTTTTTCTTCTAAGGTATAAAGTTTCTTTAAAGACCTCATAAGGTTTGGTTATGCTCCTAATGACTTATATCAGGTTTTAGATTTTATGGTTGCAAGGCCTATTAATAAGTCCATTTGGAGTGTTATTCAAAGGTTGGTTATTGGTGCTATTGTTTATATTCTGTGGCATGAGAGGAATCTTAGGATTTTCCAGGGTAAATCCAGGAATGTAGAAGTTGTTTGTGGCATTATTAAGGATTTGGTTAGACTAAGGCTTCTCAGTTTAAAAATCAAAAGCACTAAAAATTCTTTAGTTGATGATGAGATTTGGAAATTCAATGTTGTGCAAAGTAATGTTAGTAATGGGTCTAATTATTCATGATAAGGGTTAATTCTGTTGGCTGGGTTAGATCTGGTAAAGGTTTTATGATGGAGATCTTTGTTTGGGATGATTTTTGGACTATACTGGTTTTTCCATTGTGGTGTAAGCCTAGCTTAGATGACATTTCGATTAGCGTGTACTTATGATATTTGGAAAAATTGGTTTAGCTTTGGGTCTCTATCTATTGGTCTTATTGGGGTTAATTTGGATGATTGGATATGGGACTGAAGTATGGATATTATTTGCATTAAGGGATGGTTTTATTATGGAGTCTCTATGGTTCTTAGATGCATTTGGGATTTATTTATTTATTTATTATTATTATTATTTTGGTAATGGTGTTTGCATTTGTCGCTGTAAAAAACACGAAACCAAGTAAAAAAAAAAAAAAAACAGCCCAGTCGCAACGCCTCGTTAATTTAAAGAAGAAGAAGAAAAAAAGGTTGAAAAAAGAAATTTTAAAATACCCTATAATTCAATCATTCATTAGTTAATGAAATTTTAAATTTAATTAAATGTTTTAGTTTATTTAAATAAATGAAAAAAGAAAAGATATATGTGGGGTCCAAATGTGCACGATGGCACCAGAAACTGGTGTTATAGGAGGGAGGGTGTTTTTGGTGTTATGGTGAATTCTGATGTTATGAAAAAAGGTGATGATGTGGCAGCATTTTTCCCCACGGCACCAACGGGACGACACCACGATACCTAAGGTTGAATAGGGCCCATATGGATATTTTTAACTTGGTATAAAAAAAAAAAAGGCACTAGCCTTCTTCTTCTTCTACATATGTTTTTCATTCAGTCACCGGACTCTCTCTCCCATATGGGAATTTTTTTTTTTTTTTTTTTTTATAAACAAAGCGGAATTTTTCCTTCTTCCCATATGGATAATTTTCTTCCTTTCAGCCAGTATAGGATTGTCCCATATCGAGTTTCGGTCAATGGATCTGGAATTTGGTTGATGCTGAAATCTATAAATAAACATCAAAATGCTGCTAAAAAACCGTGTATCGAAGATTATCATCCCACAAACAAACCACAACATCAAAAAGTAAGTAGTTCCTTAGTTTTCCTTTCCTTTTCTTAATTTAATTATATTGTTTTTAATTATTTATTCTTAATCTTCTTTTTTTTAGGGCTTTTTCCTTTTTATCTTCGGTACACCTTTTTGCTCTACTTCTTGGCTATATCAATCTGGTAAGTTCCTTTACAAAGTGCTTATTTGCTTATTACTATGTTACAAGTGCTTTTTTTTTCTCTCTATTTTGTAATTCTGTTACAAAATGCCCTAAAAGATTCATACTTTACTGCTCATTCATGCATGATACTGTGTAAAAAAGAAATAATTTGCTTATTATGATGTTACAACTGTATTTAATGTGCTTATTTGCTCCAAATTATAGTTTGGTGGTCATCATGTTTTGTAGGTTTAATTATAGTTAGGAATAATGTGTAACTGTTTTAGTTTATATATCTCTAGATGGAACTCTTGCGCCTTTGGTTTTAGTACTAGTGTCTTACAAGTTGTTTAGGACCGTGTTTATGATGTAGTTTGGTATTTGAGTGGCGGACGTATTGTCCTAAGTCACTTAGACCACTCACTTGCGCCTTTGCTTTTAGTGTTTATGATGTTGTTTGGTATTTGTGTGAGGTTTATGGCCAATAGTTAGTTTATAAGTAACCTTTGGTTTTGGTGTCTTATAACTTGTTGGGCTTTCGTTAGGTTTATGATGTCGTTAGGGGTTTGCGTGCCTGTGCATGCTAAAATTATTTGCCAAATAAATAAAAATGCAGCCTTTCTTGTTCTAAGCTCTGCCTCGGGGTCTATTTTGGAATGCTTTTCTCTTAATAAAAATTTTTATCAATTTAAGCTGCTTTGCTCTCACACATTTACTTATCCTCATCAAATAGGGTGGTGGATGTAACCCCTTTATACTCTGCTTATCTATAATTAACATACAAAATGTGTATCATATCTCATACTGTTTGACACTCTATATTCCTTGTTTTAGATGGCGGATCTTCCTGCTGCTCCTGCCGACATCCAGGCTATCCCCATGGTCTCCTCTAGAAGGACGTCAAAGGCCATCTTCTACCAGAACTTACGGATTGCTCTAAATGATCTCCGTGCGCGCCTTGATAACGATGCGGAACATCAGTTGGATCCTGCTGTCGTCTTAGCAGCACTTGAGCAGGTGCGGTATGCGTTTAACATATTCCAGCAAGAAGTGCAGAACACCAAGTTCCCTGTCACCTCAGCAGATGTCTGGCCGTACTACGGGCGGACAATACCTCGCCTTGTAGCCGAGCTCGCTGGTAAAATCTCTTTTCTTCTTCTGCTGACGTGTTTAGGATTTTTCATGTTTTAGTAGTCTTAGGAACACCAATCTCTTCTCTTATTTTCCAAAAAAGGGCATTGTCGATTTCATACTAGTTTAACTGATTATAAAGAAACCTTTAAACCAAAAGGATCCTGTCTAGTATCAAATCATACTCATTATAATATGTGTGCGCATGTGCAGACGTGTATCTAAGAAGTTTAGCAATGTATGGTCTTCTGCAAAACGTGTTAAAAATAGGTTTTTCTAAGAAATTTCCCTGTCTTCTGCATCATCATCAACAAATCTCATACCTTGTGATCTATGTAAACAAGGGTTTGCTTTTGCAAAATTATATCAAACATAAAAGGTGTCAGTGTCACATTCTCCATCTCAAAGGAGGTGTCATCTTACAGACAATATTTACACTAGTTATATGAAAAATCTTAACTCTACCAATTAAATCCGAACATTACAGAATGCCAAACAAGCATCACTTTTATGTATTTCGTACACTAAATAGTACTCCTTCGTTGGTAAACAAAAGTACTAGAAATGACGTACTTTTAGCTATTGTTATGGCTGCTTATTTTTCTACCTTTGATTTTTCAGTTTCCAGGCAGACACTGATGAGGAGGTGTCGTGAAACCGATGGATACGCCGAATGGCAGGGACCTTCATCCGCTGTCTCTTACTGTCTTGCTGTTCAATGGCACCGTGAAGGAATAACGAGGCGTCGTATGTTTGCTTGCCCTAGGCGAGTGTCATGGCGTGAGACGAGACGGCTGATCAGGCGGTTTATGCGTGATTACCTCGGGGTACCGAGACAGCCAGCTGACAGCCATTTGGAGTACTACTATGAAGTCGGTGGGACCAAGTATGGTCCCATTGCTACAGATGATGACTGGGCCCATGTGGTGACCCTCGACCACCATGCCGAGAGAATAAACCTGTTGATGGTTTAGTTTGTTTTGTTGAAAAACTGTTTTACTTGTTGTAAATTTGTGAAAATTTTGTTTCCATTTCAGTTGTTTTTTTTTTCTCTGTGTGTAAAACTTGAAAATCTGTTTGTCTGTAAGTCTGTTGGCACTCCCGAGAGGTTGTTAAGGCTGCTACTATTTGGAAGATTCCTTTGAAAGGTATTATTGGTGGTGAAAGAATGGATCAAAATGATTGTTCTGATGGCGTTACGTAGTCTTTATAGCTGGTGTCTTCTACACATTATCATTTCGAGCTATGTGCAGAATTTTGTGGTTTTATCAGGGTGTGTGGTTCTGATGGTGTAATGATAAGAGAGACTGTCTTGTTATTTTGTGCACCAGGTTTGGATTCTGTTTGGACTATGATGCTCAGTTTGCCATTAGTCTCATGAGTTTGAAGTTTCTTAAGGGCTGTTTGGGATATGGGTTGTTCAGTGATATTGGCAATTGGGCCATTTTGTTTTGTTTACTAATATATTTGATTGGGCCAATTATTTCTGTGACGGGACTAGTTTTTGGGATTGCAACACAATTTTTGACTGTGATGATGAAGCTGTTTTCTATGCTGGACCAGATGGCTATCTATGAGGTGTATCATGATATTTTGGAACCTTTTTGCATTTATGTACCATGTTTGGATTATGGTTGGGTTATGGTGTTATGAGCAATTGGCTATGCACTACAGAGATTTTGATTAACTTCTGCGTTGGCCTGCTTTTAGGTTGTTTGGAGTATAGTAGGTTATGCACTACAAGGTTTAATCTTAATTTCTGCGCTGGTCTTTTGTTAAGAATATTTTTTTTGCATTTATATAGATTTAAGAAATATGCTACAAAATTGTCACTTAAAAATAAATGGGATCTTGGATCACTAAAATGCAAAATTGCCTTTCTTTTTGCCACATACTGGTTAATTGTTTTACGCACATAAGACTACATTTTATAAAGCTTATTGAAAACAAACTAACTTTTTGCAGTTGAATTATCAACCTCTCTCATAACTAGTCAAACTATCAGATAAAATAAAAAGTCATAGTAATAGTGAAAATGTAAAGGATATTAATGTCTAGGTGGTATACAGTTTTTTGAAGAACTTTGGAGCTTTTAGCTTCTTGTTTCCATTAAAGTAAAGATTTCTTTAGCAATAACTTGAGCTTTTTCAAGTCTTTCATGAATAACTTAGGCAATACTCTCCTTACAACATCTAGATATATTAATAGTAAAATTTACACTATAAAAGCTTCATAAAGACTTTTTAGCGTTGTAACATATCTTATGATTAGGGGTGGTAATTTATGACAGACATAAACACGATTCAAGACTGACATGAAAATAAAACATGTTAGAGTTGAGGGTAAACAAGTACTAGTATGTGTTATAAATGGGTCGACACGACTACTCGTTTAATAAACAGATTAGGGTAGGTTGAATTTTGAAACCTGATTCCAACCAACCAAAGCGGCTACCAAATCCGGTTGCATTTTATTCCACCCGATTTTAGGCACATCTAAATTACAACTCAAAAGGTAACCAACTATTACCAAATCTACAAAGCCACATGCAACCCGAAAAATAGGTATATACACACACATACCTTTTTAGCTTTTCCATATTTAGAATTATGCATGAACGAATCATAGCGCAAGATGTTAACATTATAAGGAAGCAATAAGGGTACTTGATATAATCCTAAAGGAACATGCAAACCTTAAGATCATACCAAATACTCTCGCACCCCTCGAGAATTGCCTGCATACAACAACAACAAAGCCGATCGCATGGTATCAACATTCTCAAGAAGTGTTGAGAGAGCCAGATATAATCCTAAGAGAAAACGCAACAAAACTAGAGATTATACCAAGCACACTTACACTTCCCAATAATCAACCTCATTGGGATTTACTCAACCAACAAAACTTTTCCAATCATTGCAGACTTTTTCAACCGGCTTAACATGAGAACAACGTCGGCTCAAGCCACAGTTCCACATTGCTCCCAAGATAATTAACCCCTCCCCACCCGCTCCCCCTCAAGCCGATCCCCAAATTGGCGGTTGCGCTACAGTGCCGGCGCACAAAACCACCTCAACAAATTGAATCTAGGCTCAAATATCTTATTGGCTGCAAAACATGGTTGCATTTTTATGCCATCCATATTTTGCCATGCCAAAATCAGTACTCATAGAGTAAGTGACTCATCACAACCAAGTAACTACCATCCAAATAGGATCCCAAATCAAGAACCATGGATTAGGTATCAAATCAACTGCAAAGTGCGGTTGCATTTTATACTGTACGAATTTTGCCAAGCAAAAACTAAAATTGGCTACAACATACAGTAGCATTTTATGCCTTCCATTTTACAAAGCCAAAATACCCAAGCAAATGCTGCCCAAATCAGCCATAAATTCAGCAAAATCACAACATGCAAAACAAATTTTAGACAACAACATAACCAAACACTCCACTCATTACCCCAACTAAAGCCCTTAAAAAATCAAGAAAACTAAACTTAATAGCTTTGATTAAAAATTAAATGCATGAGCAATGGACAAAAACGCTAACACCTCATCTAACTCTGCTAACAGTAACGATACAACAACCATAATTAAAAACTCTACTCATCATTCCAACCAAAACCCCTAAAACAATTAAAGCTATTAACAACTAGATCAGCAAACCCTAATTAACAATTGCATAGAACAAATTTCATATCAAAATTTCTTACCTATACCCCTTGTGCGTGTGTGTGATTTCTAAAAAAAATAGAAACAAAAAATGGAAGAAATGAAAAATCAGACTTGGTTTTCATATAAAAACATCTAGAACCAAAACAGGTGTACAACATGTAGCCTACCACAAGATTAAGTGGCAGCTTAGTAGAGAAGCCACTAAAAACCCCACTGACAAAACGCGCTAACCTTATATTTTAATCCCATTATGCCGTCGGCTCACAAAACCACTTCAACAAATGTTATTTATATTAACAAGTAAAAGTATGTTTGTGTTTGGTTGTTTGTATGATAAAAGTGAGTATTTATTAAGGAAAAAAAACGAGATGAAGTGGTGTTTTAATTTTTGACAGTTTGTTGTTTAAAAAAAATCCAAATTCTGTGTCGTTGCGGAATTACGGGGGTTGGCGTGGCGCCGCTGATGCTGACTACGGTGCAAGTAAATGTGCCACAACACCCCTATGGCGCCCTTAGGTTATGTTTGGCACGGATCGGTGTGGAGCTTTTCAGTGACTATTTTGTAGGAAAGTTAATTTTTTGATGTTTGTTTAAAAAGCGATAAGCATTGAGCTATGACTACAACTCATGGCTCATAGTTGTTGCTCACGGGTAATTTTAACAGACACACACACACACACTAAACCCCAAGCCTTCTTTGACCACGCGTGGTCCATTATGAATCAGCTGCGACGAATACACAACATGAGGAAAAGAAATCTACACACGTTTTGTACGGACTCCAAAACCCCCAACCGTGATCTTCATCGCCCGGTAGTTTTTCTGGATATCCATATATAAACTTTAAATAAGAATTTCATGAGTCGTTTTTATAAGTACAATAGCGTATATTTATTTTCATACCACAGTCATCTGTGCTTACATTTGATATTCATATTCCCGTTAACAATTGATGACGTATAGTCTACAGTTGGGCCACGAGCCCAAATGATAAACATTACTAAGCCTAAACCCACCACGAGTGGGCTATCATGACAAATGACTTGGGCCATAATAATAACGGCTTGGACTCACGAAGCCCAAAGCCCAACCACACTAACCGAGCATGAGATAAGGATCTTCTATTTACGGAATAGATATCCTTACCCCGGATAAGCACCACGTGTGCGAAGAGTAAGGAGCAAGAAACCTACACGGTTTCGGCCCCTATATATAGAATTACACAATTCTCATTAAAGGTACGATTTACAGAATCCCTAACTCTTCTACAAACCCTAAACCGATTACTTACTCTCACACCGGAGTCTAATCGTGGGAGACAATCCCACGATAAGCCTAACGGTGTTGTTTACTTTCTTAGTGCGCAGGTTTCACAAGCACTAAAGTTCTAATTGGTACGAGAGCAAGAGTCCAAAAAAGGTAAGCCCAAATTTTGTATCAACAAGTGGCGCCATCCGTGGGACCCTACACTAAGAACTCAAGACCAGAATGCCGAAAAACAAGAACTCAGGACAGCGGACGCCGCAGATGGAGAAAACACGTGATGATTCGCATAAGAAGAAACATCAAGATTCGACCCCTAGGCCTATCTCTGGAACAACCAGTGCGCCTAACCATCGCGAGTCGAACATAACCCCAATCTCTACCATGGTAGAGTTGCCTTTGGGAACAACCCAAACCACTACCGTAGTCCCAAACGCTGAAGATCTTCAGCGCACTCTCTTTACTACTCCCTATCAAACGGCACCCATAGTAGACAACACTGTGTCGCCAAGAGCACCTAATAGAGAGGGGGAACTTCGTGTGGAGACAAACATCCTCACAGTAGCAGAGGATGCACTTGGGTTGACATTAAACGACTTCGTGTCCCAACATTACGAGACGTTAACTAATCTCATACGAGGGGAGGCAACAAGAAGGTCAAACCCTAGCCTGCATGGGCGGCTAAATTTTGGCCCAGAAAAATCTCCACTGCGTCACCATGAACGCAAAAATAACGAGAGGCGCACCAACTTCCACGATAGACTTGGTACAACATCCAACTCTCAATACTCGGAGGAATACGAGGCAACGAGAGGCAAACCAATGTCCACGCTAGACTTGGTAGCCGAAGGATGGAAGACAGACTAGGACGACAACGCTCACCGAGTGTAAGTGTCTCAATGTCAGGAAGTAGTAGAATCCAGGATAGGCTTGGGAGACACTATTCCCCAAGTAGAAGCCCTTCAAACTCGGACTCCGAGGAAAAACGGCGCAAGCGCCACAAAAGGAACAACTCCTCTTCAAGTAACTCCTCGGACAACGAGGATAGAGAGACGGGACATTGGAAGTCTAAAAACCGACGCCGGCACGAGGAGGACGAAGATATTTCCCTTCCTTGGCGTCGCCAAAAGGTTGATGCATTCACGCGACGCATAAGCGATTTCTCAGATGACAAGAGAAGGCGCATGCCCACCAATGTGAAAACATATGATGGAACAGGTGATCCTGATGATCACCTAAAAATTTTCGAGTCAGCGGCTGCTATCGAAAATTGGCCACAACCTGTGTGGTGCCATATGTTCAACTCCACCCTAGTAGGGAATGCGCGAACATGGTTCAGCCAGCTTCCACGACGAAGCATTAATGGGTTTGAAGATTTGCGGAAGGCATTCCGCCTAAATTTCACACAACGAAAGAAGTGCACAAAGAACCCTGTGGAACTAGCCAGAGTGAAACAGCGCCAAGGGGAATCCACAAGCGCTTTTATGGAGCGCTTCAAGGATGAATGCATACAAATCAAGGCATGCCCCGAGGTACTAAAAATCTCAGGGTTCATGAATGGGATCAATAACCCAGAGCTGATACGGAAGCTAAACGATAAAGTACCCCAAAGCTTTGATGAGCTAACAAAGCGCACCAGATCCTTCATCCAAGGGGAAGCAGCGGCGGCGGACAGTAAAAAATGTTACTCAACCTTTAAACCACAAGAACAGTCTAGGAGACAATCCAATGACCAAAGTGGCAACCACAACAGAAATTACCGCAACCAAGGTAGTGGACGGGACAACGACAAGTATGTCCCACTCACAAAAACCCCTAAGGAAATATTCGCGGCAGAGGGAGCAAACTTCCCAAAACCTCCACCTATACGCACCCCAGAAGAGAAGCGCATAGGAGGAGGATACTGCGAATACCATGAGCAGAAGGGTCATAGCACTAACGAATGTGTCCAGCTACGTCAATTAATTGACAAATTAGTAAAGGAAGGAAAGATGGACCACCTCGTTAAAAACATCAGGGAGGGGAAAGATAGACAAAAGAATGGGGCTAAAAAAGAGATACCAAAGGGCAAGGCTGATACAATATACATGATACAATCATGGCAACGAAAGACGAAGCAAAAAGTCAGCTAAAGGTTTTCCAAGGGAAACCAAATCTCTTTTCCCACTCTTACTGCGGACAACGCAGTGATAGAACCACTCACCATCGAGATACAAGCGGGGGGTCACGACATCCACCGCATGTATGTTGACGGTGGAGCGTCTGCGGATATCATGTACGAACATTGCTTCAAGAGGCTACAACCTGAGATACAAAGCCAGTTAATTCTGGCCACGACGTCGCTAACTGGATTCAAAGGTGAAAAGATCTGGCCCATGGGACAATTACGCATACTTGTAGTAATTGGAAACGAATACCATTCCACAACAGCCTGGATGAACTTCATGGTAATCAGGTCTCCCTCGTCATACAATGGCATTATTGGGAGGCCAGGAATATCAGCCATGCGCGCGGTACCATCCACAGCGCATGGGATGCTCAAATTTCCAGTAGAAGGAGGTATCGTTACCCTCTACAATACCACCATAACCCCGAAGGAGTGCAACGCAGTGACAAATGAAATTCCACACGCCCCAGAACAGCGCACAACCAAGGTGACAAACCTAAAAGTTGCAATCCACCCAGACTATCCTGACCAAGAGATAGTAATTGGGGGATCACTGTCTGACAAGGGCAGAGCAGCTGTGTGCGCACTACTGCAAAAGAACATAGACATCTTTGCATGGGAACCCAAACACATGACTGGAGTGCCACGAGCAATCACAGAGCACAAGCTAGAAATCTGACAAGGATATACTCCAATACGGCAGAAGAAGCGCGGACAAGCTCCAGAGCGCACAAAAGCCATCTTGGAGGAAGTGCACAAGCTCATAGACGCAGGAGTCATGCGGGAAGTCTATTACCACGACTGGCTCTCTAACCCAGTAATGGTAAAGAAGAGCGATGGTAGTTGGAGAATGTGTGTGGACTTCACCGATCTCAATAAAGCATGTCCACAAGACTGCTACCCTCTACCAAAAATTGATTGGAAAGTAGAATCCTTGTGCGGGTATCCCTTTAAATGCTTCCTAGACGCATACAAAGGATACCATCAAATTCAAATGGCCAAGGAGGATGAAGAAAAAACAGCCTTCCACACGAGTCAAGGCGTATATTGCTACACAAAAATGCCCTTTGGCTTAAAAAATGCCGGAGGCACATACCAACGGTTAGTGGATAACGCATTTGAGAAGCAAGTGGGCCGCAACTTGGAGGTCTATGTCGATGACCTAGTCATAAAATGCCATACCGAAGAGGAATTGGTGCGTGACATCGAGGAGACGTTTAAGACATTGGGACGAATAAACATGAAGTTGAACCCCAAGAAGTGCCCTTTTGGAGCAACAGAAGGCATGTTTCTTGGATACTTAATAGAACCCGATGGCATTAAACCTTGCCCAGAGAAAACAAAAGCAGTCATCGAACTCCCTTCACCGCGCACACTAAAAGAAGTCCAGTCACTAAACGGCAAATTAGCCGGACTAAATCGATTCTTGTCCAAATCAGCGGACAAGTCGCTCCCTCTCTTTAAAACACTCACGAAGTGTACAAAAAAGGGAGATTTTTTATGGACTCCAGAAGCGGAAGAGGCTTTCCAACAGCTCAAACAAAACCTAGCAGAGCTACCTAAGCTTGTCGCACCCCGACAAGGGGAGGAATTGATCATGTATCTATCAGCAACATATGGAGCAGTCAGCGCGGTGCTACTGACAGATAGAAACTCTGTTCAAACACCTATATACTTTGTAAGCAAAGCGCTCAAGAAGACAGAGACTAACTATACCGCTATGGAGAAACTGGTCCTAGCCCTAGTATTCACAGCTAAAAGACTGTGCAGGTACTTCCAAGCGCATCCAATAGCTGTAATCACAGACCAACCCATCAAGCAAGTTATCTCTAAACCTGATGCGTCTGGACGACTACAAAAGTGGAGCGTGTTATTGAGCGAGCATAACATATCTTACAGGCCACGCACTGCGATCAAGGGACAAATACTGGTCGATTTCATCATTGAGAAGCCAGATGCTGATACTCCACCAACGAAGATTGATGTACCATTACAAGAACCATGGGTTCTATTCACGGACGGATCTTCGTGCGCAGAAGGATCGGGAGCAGGTCTTATCCTCACCAACCCAGATGGAATAGAGCACACTTACGCACTGCGTTTTGAATTCATAGCCACAAACAATGAGGCAGAATATGAAGCATTATTGGCTGGACTCCGCATTGCAACTCAAATGGGTGTACGCAACCTACAGGCAAATGTGGATTCACGATTGGTAGCCAACCACGTGTTAGGTGAATATGTGGCCCAAGAGGAACACATGATTCAATACCTCGATAAGACCAAGTCCCTGATCAAGAATTTTGACAAGTTTTCCATCAAACAAATCCCACGAGGAGAAAATAAAAAAGCAGATGCGCTAAGTAAAATCGCATCTACAAGCTTCGCACACCTGTCAAAACAGGTATTGGTGGAAACCTTGAAGAACAAATCCATCTCTGAGATGGAAATCTCCACAGTGATAGAGGAAGAACATCCTACATGGATGACACCCATCACGGACTTTATTAGCAAGGGAACACTCCCCGAGGAACAAAAGGACGCTCGACGGATACGGCGCACAAAGCAGAGATTCGAACTTCGAGATGGTATCCTATATCGGCGTTCATTCTTACAACCATGGCTTAGGTGCGTCGGACCTCTTCAGGCAGACTACGTACTCCGGGAAATCCACGCTGGATCATGCAGCATGCACTCAGGGTCACGGTCTGTTGTAGCGCGTGCCTTGCGATCCAGATACTATTGGCCTACCATGCACTGCGACGCGCGAGACATGATTAGAAGATGCAACGACTGCCAAGTCCACAGACCCATTCCGCGTCGACCACAACATGAGCTAACACCCATCACCTCACCATGGCCATTCTATAAATGGGGAATTGACATTGCAGGACCCTTTCCAGTCGCGGCAGGAGGACTTAAGTTCCTCATTGTCGCCGTTGACTACTTCACCAAATGGATCGAGGCAAAAGCAGTGGCAAGTATCACAGGCAACCAGGTCAAACGATTCGTTTGGGATAACATCGTATGCCGCTTCGGCCTACCTGGGGAAATTATTTCGGACAACGGAAAACAATTCTGTGATAACCCATTCAAAGACTGGTGCGCGCAGCTAAACATCACACTGCACTTCGCGTCAGTTAAACATCCACAAACAAATGGATTAGTAGAACGCGCGAATCGTAGTCTGGGTGAAGGAATCAAAGCACGCTTGGACAAACATAAAGGAAGATGGGTGGACGAACTGTCGCATGTTCTGTGGGCCCACCGCACAGAGATCAAAGTCAGCAACGGCGATACACCTTTTTTTCTTGTCTACGGGACAGAAGCTGTGATACCAGCGGAGATTGGAATGCCAACAATCCGTACATCGGAAGTCAACGTCACAACAAACGATGATGAACGACGCATCGACTTGGATCTGTTGGAGTTATGTTCGACTCGCGATGATTAGGCGCACTGGTTGTTTACAAAAGTTATGACTTGGATCTAAGTACAAACACGATACATACGTATAAAAGATCCATACTTATATTCACCAAAAAACTACGAGTTTTTTACAAAAGTTATGACTACAAGTTCTAACGTACATATCTACAAACTATGAGCACGCTCAGGGGAATGCTCCGGCTCGGCATAACTCCCAGCCTCTTGGAGTTTCCTCAACAGCAACGCATCTTTCGGTGACACGGTCGCCACGCTGACTGCAACCCCATCTGACCTAGGGATGTGCGCAGCACCCACACCGCAGAGAGTGGCTTTCCCATTGATACCTTTCTTCTTGGCCGCCCTCTCTGCATGACGCTCCAGAACCTCCGTCAGAGCAACCTCCTTCTCAATAGCGAAGGGGTTAAGGATATCGCGCGGCTGCGCAAACACTGGAATCTGCAACTGAGACTCGTCAGGCTTCAAATAAAAATCAGGTTGAGCCTCTGCATTCTCCACTATGTGCCTCCCAAGAGTTAACCCCGCCATTATCACTGAGATGGGACAATCTTGGTCGTGCTCCAGCCGCGCAATCTGTGGAAGCTCGAAGAGCTTCATCCCCTCCATCGCCTTTACAAGATCCTCAAAGGCACCAGCATTATACTCAGGAACCTCAGCGATAGGAACGGTCAGCAGTTGACCCTCAGCAAGCTCTTCCACAGCCTGCGCCTTGCCACGGGCAACGGCGCACTCCACCACCTTACCGAAGGCACTCACAACCTTCGGAGATTCCAACGTACCCATGGCCGCCAGACGCAAGCCATGGCTGATCAACCACCTGTACAAACAGAAGATGCGTTAGAAATATATATATATATATATATATATATATATATATATATATATATATATATATATATATATATATATATATATATATATATATATATATATATATATACAAGTAAAAATAAAGGATAATGTACGACAAGTACATGCGCTCCGCAATCATAGACATAAGATGAGGATACAGCTCCTCATCATACTCTATGCTCAGCCCGCGCAGCTTTTCCTCCTGCGCCTCCACAACGCTCTCCACTTTCTTGCCAAAATCAGCAAGCTGGTCGCAGAGCTCAATCTTCTTCTCCTCAAGGTACCTTAAACCCAGGTTAAGTTCGACTTATACTGATGTACCTCACCACGCTCACGCTGCTGTTCAGCCAGCGCAATCAGCCTCTCATCAGTAGCCTTTTTCGCGTGCTCAGCAACAGCCAACACCTCTGCCTGCGCCCCGGCCAACTGCGCCTTCAGCAAGGCAATCTGCTCATCCTTCTGAGCAAGGCTACCCCCTCCACGACAGCCTGCGCCTTTAGCTGAGCGACCAACTCAGCCTGGCGAGCAGCGACAACAGCGAGTTCCTCCACCAACTCATGCGCAGACATCTGCGCCGCTGCCTTCAAAGGCTCCTCCACGCGAGCAGCCTGCGGTGATGCTGCACGCTCAGCAAACACCGCATCATCATTCGCAGAATGGTCACTACAAAACAAAGAAGATGCGGTTAGTACGAGGAAACAACAAATAAGGAAAACGAAAGTGTAACACACTTACACAAGAGGTGGAGACCTGGACAGATTCTTCTCCGCGCCAGAAACGGACCTATCATCCAGTGTGGATGACTCTTCATCCGCAACTAGGTGGCGCCTCCTCTTGGAAGTGCCTGCGCCATAACCACCAGAAGACGCTTCCTTGCGCTTCCCACCCTGCGTCTCCACAGCAGGCTCCAGGATCTCCACGCTGTCAGAAGACTCCGAATGCGTTTCCTCCACTACGAGAGACTGCTCCACGGTAGGAGGAACACTCTGCACTGGCGGCACAAACACAGCTGCAGGTGGAGAGTCCGGATGATGAACGGGCCCAAACACCGTTAGGTGCCCATCAGTAGCCTCTAAGAGGGGCTCCTCACCATCCCTCAGTGGGCGCACTCCCACTGTCACGCGCTTCGGCTTCACAAACGCAAACAAGTCCATCTCTGCGAAGGACAAAAACAAATAACAAGGACAACTTAGTTATTCAAGGAAAACAAATAAATACTTACATTATAGAGGCAAAGGCAAGAAAGGATGAGCACCCACCCTGGCCGTTCCCATCAATGAAGGTTGGAACCTCGCCCGCACCATCGAAATAGTTGCGACTCAGTCCCATATGCACCAAAAACTCCTCAGGATAGGAGTTAATGGGAATGCGGTTACTATCAATCGTATCCGTATCCATAATGTTATATGAACCAGGGACAGGACGCTCATCCCTCGGCAGCGACCCTTGCGTATAAAACCCAAAGTGCGATGGAAACACAGCATCATCCACCCAGAAAAAATACTCTCTCCAGTGCCTTAAGGAGTCTACCTTATCGGTATAACATTGAAGGCGCCATGCGCGCTTGGCAAAAGAAACCCATCTGTTCGACCACGTTGAATGGTAAAACGCACGGAATAGATCGACAGTCGGATTGATGGCAAGTAACCGACAGTTAATCTCAAAATTAGATATCTTCGCCGCACCTATACAGTGCAGCTGCGATATATGAAGCTGATAGTAATTGAGCAAATTGCTCAAAAACATGGAAATGGGTATGCGATAATTCGCGTAGTCAAAAAAGCGTGTATATAAACCTATTTTCCCATTGGGGAAATCGGCAATACACGCATCAACATCTGGTGCCTCCGGATGGACGTCGAGGGGAATGAAGAAATCAGAAGCAAACTGACGTACATCATCCTCATCCATCGCAGAGCGAAAATCTTCTAATTGAGCCACCATTTTCAAGATATACTAGATTGCGCACGCGCAGTTACCTAACAGGATAGCAGATCGAAGGAGAAAGCTTTGCAAAGTTTACAAATGGTGGAAATGTTTTTACTGTGTGTTTCACGGTGAAAGGAGGCGGTGACTTTATTTGCATCTAAAACCCTAGAAGGCACAACACGTGGATCCCACTAACAAAACGTGTGGCTAGGATGATACAAGGTACAACACTTTTCCCCTTTTCCCGATGACCACGTGGACACACTCCCCGTTTCCCGAGAAACGATTGAGACAACTTGGGACTAGATACTTAGTTCTCACACTTGGGCGGTAAATCTTTGAATTTTTCCCGCCACGCTTACCGCTACCCTCACTAGTCTAGTATCCGCGGCTACAAGCCACGCACACTAGACTGGGGGGACATGATGACGTATAGTCTACAGTTGGGCCACGAACCCAAATGATAAACATTACTAAGCCTAAACCCACCACGAGTGGGCTATCATGACAAATGACTTGGGCCATAATAATAACGGCTTGGACTCACGAAGCCCAAAGCCCAACCACACTAACCGGGCATGAGATAAGGATCTTCTATTTACGGAATAGATATCCTTACCCCGGATAAGCACCACGTGTGCGAAGAGTAAGGAGCAAGAAACCTATACGGTTTCGGCCCCTATATATAGAATTACACGATTCTCATTAAAGGTACGATTTACAGAATCCCTAACTCTTCTACAAACCCTAAACCGATTACTTACTCTCACGCCGGAGTCTAATCGTGGGAGACAATCCCACGATAAGCCTAACGGTGTTGTTTACTTTCTTAGTGCGCAGGTTTCACAAGCACTAAAGTTCTAATTGGTACGAGAGCAGGAGTCCAAACAAGGTAAGCCCAACTTTTGTATCAACAACAATAGTTTAGCCGTATTTAATATTAAAGCCCGCAAATTAAACTTTTCAATTACATGAGTCTTTATTTAACGTATATAGTAAAAAAAAATTTTGTTGTGTGAAAGTCTAAAACTAGTATTGTATAAAAAAAAAAAAAAAAAAAAAAAAAAAAATTATAGTCAAAGTTGAGAAATAAAGACCGAAAAAGTCAACAGGGGACAATAATTTTAGGACGGAGGGAGTATAATTTATGTAAAATTCAACCACTAAGGTTTTATTAACTACTTTATCTTTTTGTTTTTACAAATTTGGCACAAATATTTCTATTTGTTTTTTTCAAAACCAAATTTATTAAAGTTTGACCAAAAATCAATTGAACTTGATTTTGCCTACGTGGTAAAATCGAGCGGGTATAATTTTGATTTTGCAAAAACACTTTTATTATATAAACTAGACGAGTACCCGTGCATGATTTTATAGCGACAGATGACTTCCTTTTGAAATATATGTTTTCGTATGGCTTTTATTGGTTAGCCGAATCGGTGTACCATCAACTTGTTAGGTTGTATGAAGCTTTGTGTGTGTTATTAATTTGTATAATGTGTTTTATATTTTAAATTATGTTGTTTAAATTGTAAATTGTGAATGTTATAGTAATTAACTTTTAAAGATTACAAAGTTAGACAAATTACAACACCTAAACTACGTTTGCCCCGGGTTTATTATACCTCACTCACATGCTCTATTCCGGTTTGGATCCGATTGGTTGTCGTGCGCAGGTTTGCTTCTTTATATTTTGGATATGAATCTGTTTGCAACTTGTTAGGGTTTATGTTATTTAATCGGGTTAGCTGGTGTGTTTTAATTATATGAATTGGTTTTTATGTTCTGTTTCTGTTTCATACGGTTTCTATTTCTTATGTTATTGTTTGATTGGTTACGGTTATTGTTTGAGGTTTAAGAATAAGCTGAACCCATGTTTTCCATTTTACTAAAAGCTTAAACTAGGTCTCAAGAAAGAGGGAGGGAATTGCTTTTTGCTATCCAAATACTACTAGTGTATTGATTAACCGTTTGATTACTTTCGCTCCTCGAGTCAGTCGTGTAGTATGTTTTCCTTTAGAACTCCAGCTGACTTACCTCCCAAAAGTAGAAAACAATAACAATGTAGGCATATGAATGCAGGAATTGCGATAAAATATCTGCTTTTTTAAACAAACCTTTCGGACTTAATCCCCAAATGAATGGGCTGTTAGGTTCAAGGTCAACTGGAAATGGAAATTCAGTACCTCGATCTTCTCTTGCATTTAGTTTAAAGTATGAACATTTTTTTACCTGCCCCTTGTGGATTTTGGCACATGTAACCTTATACAGACTCTGCCTATGTTAATGGGGGTATACATTACATCTGTGGTTTGATAATATATGTTATGTTAATCCTAATAGTGGTGATTTTTCTCGATAGACCAATAACATATAGACACGATGAATCTCCAACCCTTTAGACTCGACATTGATGAGCTCATCAATGATTTTGCCGAGGTACTCCATCCATCCATCATTTTAAACTTACATTCAAATATTGGTTGATTTGCATGTCATGATATTACTATATTGTTAATTATTTCAGGGTGAAATGACTTTTTTGGAGGAAATGAAGAAGGTATGGATTGCTAAAAGGTTTTCATGCATCTTTTTAGCTAAGCCTACCACAAAACCAGCCTTTTTTATGCAATCTTTGTATGACCATTGCTTAGGTATAGTATGCATGCCCTCAACTTTATACAAGAATGGATGTTTTGAATCAGTACATGATATTTTTTTACATTCGTTCGCTCTTCTGTAGGATACATAACGTCTACGAAATCTTTATCACACAGGCTCGGTGGTCTTTATTGCCTTTACTGCTTACATGAAACACAGCCATTTAAGCCTCCGTTCAGAATTTATCTGTCAATATGTATGTATCTGTATGTTTCTGTTGCTTTATGTCAGAGATGAACACGTCTGATGGGCCAAACCGGGAAGGGTTGGGTTGACCCGTATCTTTTAAAATTTAATTTTGTTGGCTTTGCTCGTTTGACCCTTTACTGGTTCAGCGTAACCAAATTGACTCATTTATATACTTACATATATATTAAACTATGAGTCTCATTTTTACTTGTGATATTGTCGATGCCGTTCATTATAGATTGTACTTCTTCCCTTTGGCAGCACAACTGAAGAGGCTTAAAGAGCTGGTCGCTGATGCAAAGAAGGAGAATATAGCAATTGTCCATTGTTTTGTCAATAGTATGATACATAGGAACTTGTTTCTTTACGGGGCTTCCGAATTTAAGCAAGAAGGATCCATTGAGGAGGAGGCCTGTGCTCAACATCCGAACAGAAGGTAATCATTAAGTTCCTTTTTGCCTAATTTTGTCAATTACTAACGTTTTTACTCTGCATATATGTTATGACGTGATGTCTTCAATAGGTTGTGTGCAGACACAGAGATTGAAGGTTACAACCACATGGACTTGGTGAGTATCGTAACCAAGCTATTTAATTCTTGTTGTGACTAGAAGAATCCAAATCAGATATTCATTGGTATTTATGTTAGGGATAGTCATCCAATCTTACATTTAACCTCAAGGATATAATTCAACAACTTTTAATCCCTTAAATATATGCTCACTGATTTACTTGGTACAATTTGCGGTGCTGATTCGATTCATATTTCTGATACAGGGTAATCAAGAAGATCTGGATGTGCTCAAGAATATGTCAACATATTATGGCGTGACCAAAGAGTTAGCCATCCAAGGTCTTATACTCAAATTATCTTTACATATTTTAAATATTATTAGGCTGCTATATGCTATAGGTCGACCGAAATTTCAGGTCAAACCGACTCTTTTTTTTGGTGCAAAGGGTGAAGATATATTATAGTAGTTAATTCATTGCATAATCTATTCAAATCAGAGAAATATTTTTAGAAACGCAAAATCCTATCAGGTTTATAAATCAAAATGGTCACACTTTTGACCTGTGGAGTCAAACCTCAGTCTTTCAAAGAGAATTTCATGGATTCATCTGGAGTGGCATCATGTTAAAAGAAGCTGAAACGGCTTAACATGTTGAGAAACATGGCAAGCTTTTCAACATACATTTTTTGACTCTGAAAAGTCACACAATTGACTCCAAAAGTCAAACATAAGTTTATAAAAGAGCTAATTTTTACATAGATTTTTTTTTCTTTCTTAATGTCATGTTAACTGCTGACAAAACTGAAGGGTTTGATGTTTTGACAACTACTCATCACAAATGTCAAAATTCATAGCTAATCTAGGTTTTGAGTTTATTGACGATTATGCTTGACCTTTAATAGTCAACGTGTAATTCTTTCTTGTAAACAAACGACCTCTTTTTATCTTCCATTAATTGATATGAACCGCATTGCAGAAGATCTAACATTGACTGGAGAAACTGTAAGGGGACTCAACGAACGCCAAATGTTGGAAAACCAGAGCCAAAATAGCAACGAGAACATTGATGCAGTTGGGTTCGATGAACTAGATAAACTACTAGAACTACTAGAGTAGACTGATGGATATATTATCTAAGAGAAAATGCCAGATTTGGTATCTAAGAGAAAATGCCAGATTTGGTACATAAAAGTGGGTTCATGAAAATGTCATTTTCAACACCCTCTTCCTATTTTGGTAATGCTAGATTGCTCGACTTCAACCATATGTTGACATGTGTTCAGTTCACTAACTTGGGTTTGGTTCATGGTCTTAATATGGAGTAGACCTATTGCTCAATTTCCATATGACTGTAGTGTGCGTTATTCGTAGGATATTTGAGGTTATTTAGGTATGGGCATGAAGTTTTTTCATGGTCTTTATATGGAGTAGACGTATTGCTCAATTTGCATATGACTATTGTTGATAGTAGTGTTTCATTATTGAGATTTACAACAACACTGGGGCTTGGTTTGTTCACGGTGTGTGTGGTTAACCTTTTATTTTTTCAGAAACTTTGAACCTCTTAGCTGAATCTAAACCTTACCTTACTTTTGTAGTTAACCTCGATCCTTATACGCAATTGTTAAAAATGAGCTTATTGGCTTCCCCTATCTTGAATAAGTCTGATAGCCTCAGAAAGTAAGTCAAACTGAACATTCTCTAAGAACCAAGAATATTGTAGTTTCACTTTTTAGGTTATACTAGTTGAGATGACTTTTTAAGTTTTGCTACCGATACACATTGGTTCAAATCCCCTCATACCTTAGTGAAGTTTGGATGATCTTAGGATGCTAATATATGTATAATTGAAACGTCACTAGCTTATTTGAAATGACTGTCAAAATATGAAATACTATTGTTTTCTACTAGTTTTAGAGCACGGGGCTTTGGGTTTACTTTTTGTTAGATTAGTTTTAGGTTTAAAAATATGTCATGGGGCTTTGCTTCTATTTTTTGTTATATTAGTTACTAGTCGCATGACCCGTCCGATGGACGGGCTAGCATCATGTAAATTTAATAATATTATTACTTATTAGGTCCATACTTATAAGGATCATAACTTTATCATTCATAGTTATGAGTTGTTAAAGGTTTAGCAATGTGCCTCACATATCATGTGCTCAATATTAAGTTATTATGTTGTAACTGATACACAATGATACCATGTTACTGTCCACCTTCGTCATTTCTAACACCAATCTTTTATGAGATTTAGTTTATGATAAGCAATGTAGTTATGCAAAATGAAAAAACTTGATAATTTATAAACCTTGATTACAAGAATGATCTTATGAGTTTCACATGAAACCAACTAACAACATATTATTGTGCAACAACTAATTTATATAATTACCTAAAATGAAGTGGAACCACAAGTGCGAGTTGCCATGATCAATTTTCCAGCTTTATGCTACCATTTAATAAAGAGCTCAATGGTCAATTTCTTTACAATAATCTTTCAACCATTTCTATAAATTGTTTTTAAAAAGAAGTATATTAAATTGAGCTAACGACATCGGTTGCGAATGCTATATCCTCTTGAGCCTAAAGTAGTAATTGAACTCTCTTACTGCTTCGGGGAGGTCATAGTCAAGGTCTTCCGGTTCATCTTTAGTTATATCGGTGTCAATCTATGAAGACCATTCCACATCACTATCATTGTACAATAATTGTTTATTTCCTTGCATCACGTTAGCCTTCTCAAAGAGTGATTGCAGCATCTGATGGTTCAACGACTCATATTTATCTATCGGCTACCCAACTACAACTGGGAATCTGCTATCTTGAGGGGTTGCTCATAAACGGACTCGGAATGCTCTAACACAACACTAACATGTTCTTCATCATTTTTTTTAATATGATCTGAACTATGCAATAGACATTCTGCTTGTCCTTTTATGTTCACTGTCGATTCAACAGTTATTTTGAGTTCATTTACCAGTCTCTCTTTGTCTCCTGAATTTATCAGTCCTGCAACAATTATAGTGCAACTTTAGTCACCAGCCTATTGTATCTAGAATTTTTTTTCCATTTACAGAACATGAATCATACTATTTCTAAAGTGATTATAAGGAAAAGTATCATGAAATTAATCTCCCCTACATATGCCACTAAAAGTGGCAACTGTAACTCACTTATTTATGAACGGGTCAGGTTGGGTTGTGTTCATCTCTAAATGAGTCAAATGAGTCAAGTTAAACGAATAGCTTAAACTTCCCAGGTCAAATGGGTGAAGCCGATTGAAAGTCAACGTAAGCGTATTTTTCATTTCATTCATATATTTCAGATACATGTTGTAATAATACTGAATTTGCAATCAATATTAACACGGTAATTATCAGTTTGAAAAATAGATTGACAAAAAGTGTTCATCGGTGCCTGGCCATATTTGGACCGTGTTACAGATGACCCAATCAACTACCCATCTTACCACCTCTACACGCCACTATGTACCAACAGGCAGGGGCGAACCTATATAGTTAGCTATGGTTAGCTGAGTAAGCACATGTATATATTAAATTCCTATGCAGTGTAAAAAGAATATAGTAAACTAATTCCCTCACAAAAAGCTTGACAAAATGTGCATACGTGTGTCATACCTGCTGCTTGTCAAACCTATTGCGTATGAACAGCCCACTGTAGAGATCAAAGTTATCATTCTCCGTGTTTTCTTTCTCTGTGCATGTTAATTTTGTAACATTTTAACAAAAAATCATTTTTTTTCTAGTACGCCTTGCCTTCTGTATCAACAACATTTATATAACGTATAGAAATAAGCTCGAGCATACCACTTGAACCAGCTTCTCAAATCCCTTTGTATCTATTGGTGTGTTTGTAATCTACATTACTGATAACATCCTGTAAAAATAAACATGTTTCTTGATAGATGTAGAAAGCTTAATGTGTAGCATTATTCTAAAGTTTAGGAAGTTATAATTGTTTCACACTTTTTTATTTAAGAATGTACTCTTTTCAGTACGTTCCAAAGTTGCAATACGTTATATGTAGAAAGATTTACATGTTCACTGGTATTCATTAAAAAATATGTGACGTGTGATGAATTTATTCTGTACTCCAGCAAATATCTTATAGCGACCTGGAGGAGGTTTTGTCTTAGGTGTTCTTTGACAGAGGGTACATCAACAAATATATTGTTTGCGCAACCAAGTGACTATAAATGTAGGTTGTGGGCACTCTAGATGGTCCAAATGGACAAAACTTAGTCAACTTTGGTTTTCTTATAAGCTCTTGGGTTTGTTTGGGTGAACTAACAAAGTGGTCTAAAAATCCAAATGAACTCACATTGGACCAATTTGACATCTTTTTTGAAAATGGCTAGTTTTGACCCGTTATCATACTCGTGCATATTGCAACTTCTATTGGTCACACTCTGAATTTATTTATGACTTAATGAGATACTTTTCTACACAATACCTAATCACATGTTTTGTTATTATTATCCTATCATCGTATACTATCCCTCACACATAACAGATAGTAGTATAGTACTCCATTTCATGCACCCACAACTCCACAAGTCTTAAAATATTATTCGTCATGGAAATTTAATGCCCTAAAAATCTTAGATGTTGTTGTGGATGAAATAATCGTAAAATATTATTTATCGTGTAAGATACCACAAGTGATGCAACTCAATCAAGTCTTCTTTAAAAATATTAAATCTGAACTTCCTTGGTCAATGGCATGATCCAGTCCCCATAAAGATCAGAAACTAACCTTAGGATGATCTTGTACACCGGCTCCTGTTTCGAAAGACCCCACACTGACCACTTGCCCGTAGGTCTTTGCTTTTGTTTCAACCCTTCTATGTATCGCCTCCTCCACAATATGATACATCAACAATTCCATTAGTTTTTCCTTATTCTAAATACAATTAGGAAATTAAATGTTTTAACGACCACCAACTAAATTCCAATATTATAAGTTCAAAGATAAGAGAATCCTTACCTATGCTCTAATGGCAACTAAATAATGATTTATGATTTATAATTGATAATCAATAGTAGTTATTATGATAATTATTGTAATCATACATACTACGTAAAATTGATAGTATCTTCTGTTTCTATATCTAAAAACAAAATGAATTGATACATATATGATAAAATTATATCATGACGTTGCTAATGGTCCAGTAACTAACACTTTACATATGTTGAATGCTTAGTCCTAAAGTATCTAGATATAGTTAATCATTAAGTATCTTGGCTGCCTTTTTTTTTTCTTATTATGTATATGTTTTCAATATCTGAGAATATTGTAACACAAATAGGATTAAAATAAGCAAATACATACTTACACATGGTGCTCTGTTCTTAGGTGGCTCAAATTTTCAACCTTCAATCCTATGATTATAGTGTTCTCTTTCGATCAAACAACCCATAACTTTAATTATTTTTAGTCACTTTAGATGACATATATATACGCAATAACTTGCCCAATAGTGCATGATTAACAACATCAAATGGATACAATTTTACTTCTTATTACACCACCTAAACAAATTAAAAATAAATATTATCTAACCTCACATATATTATTGGGGCTAGCGGAGCAAGCGTCCATACCTCCATTATAACCAACTTGATTTTTGGGTCCAGTGGAGCAATAATTACTCAATAGGTAGAATCTCATCACCTTTATGGGCTGCATTAACTCTTCGGAGAGTGGCTTCGGTAGCAAAATGTACAGGTAGAGCTTAGTTTTACCCTGTAACTTTCGTATAAAAAAATCATAAAGAGCTTAACCAAAACTTAAGTTTAGAAAAAGAGACTACTTTTGTGTTGGCAGGATTTACCTCAACGGTTGGCTAGCAAGTTAACCAGCTTAATATTTGACGTCTCCCAACTCTTGCTCAGCCTTCACTTTTACAACATCGCATTCATTTCAAAACACGTCACACCCTTCACATTTCAACTGACTTTGTTACATCAACGTATAGGAATTTCATAAGTAGCATCATGATGAGGCGAAAAATGATCCGTTTTTAGGGGGTCATTTAAGCCCGAATCCGACTTTATTTGATCAAATATTGCCCTAAATCGTTCCTTTTGTGATTTTAGGTACTTTGGGAGTGAAATCTGGAAAAGGAAGCAATTCGGACGTTTTTGGAGCATAAAAGTGAAGAAAACGCCAAAGTCTTAATTTTCCAAGCTGGGAACAGTAGGTGACGGCGTCAAGAGCAAATCCTTGACGGCGTCAAGAGCAAATTTTATAAATTCCCATGACGGTCTAATAGAGTTTTGACGGCGTCACGTGAGAAGGGCGTCAAGAGTAAAAGAGTCATGACGGCCTGGAAGTGCATAACTCTTGACGGCGTCAGAAGTAGATCTAGGCAGTCCGAGGAGAGTTTTGGCGGCGAGGTGACGGCGTCACAAGATTACTCTTGATGCCGTCAGACCTGTTTTTCTATATATAGTTTTCTAATTTTTCACATTAAAGGAGAGAAGTTTTGGAGAAACCCTAAGTACGATTTTGGTGCTACTTTTACAGGTTTTTCAAGGGTTCCAAACCCTTGATACCTTGCATTGTAATTGAGATAAGTGTTCTTCTAATTCAATCAATATGTCTATGTGTTGGTTGTCTATATCTTGTTCTTGTCTCAATTCCATTATGCTAGGCTAGATCTCTTTTGTGTTTGCTTAGATCTAATGAAACCTAGATATTGATTATGTGTTGATTACTTGTTTATTCTTGTTGTGGATGAATGATTTATATGTTAGGCTTAAGAAAACTGGCAGATCTCCAAATGGTAACATGCTTGAACGTCTTAAGAAACATGAACCGAGGCGTACTAGGTCTTTATTGGTTGTATTTAATGCATGAGCCACTGTTTACAATCCCTATAGTTGTGCTGGGCATGGTGTAGGAGGAGATAAGAGCTCATAGAATTGGGGAGTTATGTATGCCACCCCATGAATGGTATTAAGGAATACAATCCGTCATCCATGCAATTATAACAAGTAATTAACGTGTAAAAGATATCTAGGGAGTAGTGAAATCTAAGTAAACACATTTTCTCCAATTACTGCTCACAACCTTAGTAAAATTAGTTTATTTTCATTTTTAGTATTTTATTTTGATTGTATCTTAGTTTTGGGTTAGTTGAATAGCAACTAATTTCGCCCACTCTTCCAAAACCCGAGATTTTAACTTGCTTTCCATAAAATATAAAAATACAAAAATAATCATCCCTCACCTTTAGAACTAGTATTTAGGCTTTCTAATCCTAGCGACACTATTCCTAAGCTGAACGATCAATCCCCCGGTACTTGTCACTATACTATACTACAACGATCAGGTACACTGCCTGGTGGGGGTTGTAAGCTTCTCGAGATCCCTCGAGAGGTAAAGCCTGTTGCGATTCCCACGCATCACATCAATACCCTCTGTATTTAGCAAATAACATTACACGTACTTGATGTTCTGGAAGTGAAATATAAACCTGAAGCAGTAACATTATAATTTAGGCTTTTGCCACTACTCTACAACCTGATCAAAAATTATGGCACTATTTCAACGATATACATGTCTCTAGCCTTTCTAAAATGATGCACCAAGTCATTATACTTTCAGTCCACAAAAATTGCACACAAAATTCAAAGATCAATGACAATATATCATGTCAATACATCTAATGAGAACCATAATAATTTATCATTTTTCATGATTCCTAGAATTAAATTTTTAGCTCACGCAAACAATAATAATTTATAACCTTAACCCATATATAAATGATCATTGTCTGTTATTTAATTAACCTCAACCCATATATAAAAGTGTGTGTGTTTTGAATTGTTCCAGGCGTGTGTTTGTAAGCATACATGACTTTTTTTTGCGAACTTATATTGCTGCTCTCGATATGCTGTGAGATCTCAAAATCAACGAACACCATATTAGCTTCATAGCCATTTCACCAAACATATACTACGCATAATTAATATCATCACTTACTTTCAGTTAAATGTCTGCATTGTGACAGCTTGTTTGTAACACCCCCAAAATTTATTACAGCGGAAGACTCAACAAGCTTTCGGGGTGCTACGGGGATTGGTATCCAATCAAAGTCATGAAAGAACAAGATAAAGTAAACATAGGAAAAACACAACCAAAACGGGTTTTAAAGTTTACATTCATCCCAAATTTATCCAGAGTAAGGCCCAAAAGAAATAAACGTAGGTCCATAATTAAATATCAGAGTTTTAGAAAAATAGATCCTTAACCGCACTGCCAAGCCCAACCTTCCAATCCAAGCATCCAAATCATCACTTAATTACCTGAGAAAACGTGCTAAAAGTCAGCTTACGCTGGTGAGATCATAGGTTTAAGTTCATAATTCAATCTAGTGGACATATACGCAAAATGCTTGCTAACTAGACTAGGAATTCACTAAAAGCCTGCGGATACTCTCCGCTCCATCATAAATACACGGATACCTTTCGTAAATCAGAAATATTCGGATAACCTCCGAAATATCAAAAATCCTATAGGTGCACACTACAGTATCTAAATAAGCCAACCATAACTAGATCACACGAAACTATGTGACTAAAGTTGACAATTCATTCTAGTCCATAAGCATAGCAAGTTTTGAATAAAAGCGATAAAAGTCCACATAAAGTGAATTGCACGTTTCTCACCCAGATTTAGATCACAAATACTACATTAGCTAACTTACACTATTTGACAGTCAATTACAAAATTTGGAACAAAAAGGATTTAAATGAACAAGATCATAACCTTAAGCTATAAACCAACTACAACAGTACAAATAAACTTAAAGAAGCTCAAATAATCAGACCATAAGCAATGAACAGTGACTATGACAAATTAAGAAAAATTCTTACAATAAGCCTTCCTGCCAAGCAAATGTGAACCAAGTACCATAGAACCATTCCTATCACTCCCCATGGAGTACTAACCCACAGACATCCCAAATACACTGTGCTCCAGCAATCTTCATGATCAAACCTGCAACTTTTTATTTATTTCTATTTTTCTTCTATTTTTTTTATTTTTTTTATTATTTTTTTTTTTTTGCTTTTTTAATACTAAACTGATTTTTATTGTTTCTAAAAGCTTAAATAAGCTTATTGGAACTTATATGAGCCTAAGAGGTCCAAAGAAACAACTACAAACAACAATTGAGCTTTTTGATTATTTTGAAACAAAAGGAAATTTCATGTACTGAGAATAACTTGAAACTTGAATTTCATTAATTGGAAACTTCAAACTTACAATATTACACTGAAACTACAACTTTCATAAACTAATTTAGACTAAAAAACATGAATTCGACATAAAAATAAAATTAAGCTAGAAAACTACACACTCTTTCTTGCTCCATCTCTTTCTTTATATAGCCTTCAATTAGGGTTTCTGAGCATGTGTCTTTGTCTTTTCCCAGTAATAAAATTGGCCCTAGGATGAGTATCTTTTAATCTTGGTCGTTCTTTGGATTTTGGCACCCAAAAACACAATTATCACTAAGGCAATGATAACTTGTATAGGGGTTGTACTATTGGACTGAGGGGATTAAAACAGTGGTGTAGCAGTGATTAGAAGTGATGATGAAGGTTGTAGAGTGGTTTGGTAAGGATTCACGTGAGTGGTAATGGAGGAAGAGGCAGTTTTTGAGGGATAAGGTGGGTTTGACCACCTTGGTTTGACCCTGGTTATTTTTATTAAAGGTGGAGTGGGCTGAGGTAGGATGGGCCAGGGATGAGATGGGCTAGGGGTGTTAGGAGCTTGGATTGTATTTGGATAAAAGGTGTGGTCCGTTTGGTTTGTAATATTGTTAAGCCCAAGGACCAATTTTGTGATTTACCAAAACTTGAGGACCAAAAGTGCCAATATTCCAAAGTTGCAACAAGGACCATTTTTTGTCAACTTATAATTCCACAAGGACCTTTGTTGTAATTTTTCATTTTAAAAACTCCCAGGGACCACTTTTGCCAAATTTCAAACTGCAGGGACCAAACTTGTATTTTTTCCAAAGTTTTCACCCAAGAACTAAATTCGATAATTTTTTACTTTTAAAAACCTTGGGTTGACTATTCTTTCATAAAAAACGCTGAGGGACTAGTTTTGTCAAATTTTGAAAGTTGGGGGACTGAAACTGCCAATTGTGCAAACTTTGTTCGTTTTTCATTATTTTTACTCATTTTGCATCTGAAATGTATAAAATATAATCCCTGGGATATTTTCAGTGTTTTTGATGCATTCTTGAGTGTTTTTAGATGTTTTGGCAGTTCAAATACGACAAAAATGATGAGTGTTTGAGCACTCATCAATCCCTCACACTAAACTATTGCTAGTCCCTAGCAATCTTTTTGAGAAAACTTAATGGATTTGAATCTCTTTACCAAAAGCCATTACTTTTGGAGTAGCCAAATGTTTCAGTTCACGTAAGAACCATGGTACACCGATAACCATGTGATTTTGAGCAAACCACGAGCCTTCAACGGTTTTGATTTGTCTTTACCAGAAGCCGTTTGCTTCTGGACTAGCCAACTCTTGATGGACACAGTCAACATCTTGGTGAGCTGATTACCAATTATGGTTTTCCACTGCCTTTACCACAAGCCATAATCTTGCGGGTTAGCCAACTCTTTTACTTTTTAGGATATGGTGAGTTGAGTACCATACAATTTTGGGCAAATTGTCAGCCATCAACGGATTTGATATATCTTTACCAAGAGCCGTTTGCTCCTGGATTAGCCAATCCATTTGTCGTTTAGACATGGCGGACTGATAACCACAATTTTTTTTTTTTTTTTTTTTTTTGAAATAAAGTGATTTTTTTTTTTTTTTAATTTTGGCAAAAAATGGGGGTACTAGCAGGTAAAATGTGATCAAATTCGCTAGAATTCCCCCCCCCCCCCCCACTTAGAATTGAATATTGTCCTCAATATTCAAAGTCCCGACTATTATGCCGACTCTTGGAACGTAAAAAGACAATATTCTAAGCTAACTGTGGAAATACCATTTTTCACTTTATCTCTATACATACACATTTTTTTTAGATATATATACATGGTAACAACGGCAGGGGCAACGCCCCCACACTTAGGGTGAAAACCCCATATACATGCTACTGTTTTTGTTTACCGAGTCGCTAGCTTGACTCGACCCCGAATTCATTGGTTCTTGGAGAAGCAAGATGTGGAAGAAACAATCTGCATCGGACTTTCATTCAAGATGTTTGGACAAACATTTTAAGCACGTGAAAGTTCCACACCGATGAGATAAGTCCTCGGCTTTAAATAGTATAAACTATATGCGGTGATGCCGGGGTCAAAGATAATGTCTTCATTCCCGAAGGAATGAAGAACAGGAGAAGTCACGGGATAGGTGAAGAAGAGAAAAAAAGTCATGACAAACATCATGACTAACTCATCATCACCCGCAGGAGAATTCATAATATCATGAATCTCATCTTTTAAGCTCGTTTGATCCAGATATATCCCGGGTGTGTCTAGATCAAAGTAGAAATGATCATACTCCGGTGGAGATATGATATGAGTGAGTTAACAGGAGAACTCCTCAAAGGGGAATGACTCATATTCGGGGAGAGAAATTTAAGAATGAGAAGTGGTACTGCCACTAATCTTCTCTCCCATATGATCAAAAGTGAAGGCTTCAAATTCCGGTATAGAATCATCGGAAACAATGTCACTATCCTTAATGGGGATAGGAGATGAAATGGGTTTCTCTTTGAAATCCTCGATTTTAGAAATCAGAAGACTGACATTCAATAATGTAGCCCGAAGAGCTTCATCTTTGATTTCAGTGTCAATCTCATCATTCTCTTCTTCTAAGCTGACTAGCTCAGAAGGTAATTCTTCCATATAAACGATGTCTCCACAAGATAACGAATCGTCATCATTAGAATCGGAGAACATCTCAACATCATCATTCGGGAAGACAAGAGGAGGAGGGATATCACACATATGATCAAGAATTACCTGTGACTCTCTTGGGATTGGGACAAGGTCCTCAACAATAGACTTTATGAATTCGTCCGATTCCTTTTCAGGAACAGTGTCAAGATGCTCGTCCCCCATGCTCAAAGAGTGAGTGGGAACCTCGGGTGTGATAACAGTGGGTTGAGATGGAATCTCAACTGATGGAATTTCATCTGATGAATCTTTATAAAATTGAAGAATATCAAGTGTATCTTCATCATCACTGTCATCAGGAATGAAACGAAATCGAGAGCTAGATCTGGCTGCTTTTTCTTTTGCAATTGATTCCCTAATAGATTTTTCATAGGCATCTTCGGAATTTATTTTAGCAGCCTGTTCTTCAGCTAACAATTCTTCCATCGATTTTTGTTTTGGATTATCTGGGGTATGTACGATTCCTTTTAAATCTTTCACTAAATCCAAAAGATCAAAGAGAAGACTTTGAGGAATTGGCTGAGGTGGAGGTTCGTCATAATACGATGTGTCAAAATTGTTACAAGGAAATGGATTCCTTGTTTGACAATCGGAGCTGAAGTGTGGACCTCCACAGTACTCACAATAGTAAAACTGATGTGGCTGTGGGTTGTATGTGCTAGAGTCATAATCGTTATCAGGAAACTGCTCATAGAAAAGCGTGTTTCTCGATTGACAATCAGAACTGTAGTGTGAACCACCACATTACTCACAACAGTAAAACTGCTGAGTCTCATAGTGTGGTAGTTGATGGAATAAATCAGTTGTGTCATGGTAGGAATAGGGATCCTGGTTATAGACAGACCCGTTTCCTGATTCTACCATGTCACAACTAGGGCAATTACCACCATTATGAGGATTACCACACCATTGACAAATCAGAAGGTGTGGATGAGACATAGAAAGAATCAAAAGGTTTGTGAGGGTAAGGAATGAAGAATCAAAAGGGTAAGAGGGTAAAGATGAATATTTTTGGATTTTTGGAAAGACATGTTATATACAAATAAGACAGAAAATCTTTTTGGGTTTTTTGTGTTCGTTGAAAACTAATTTTAAAATATTTTTGGGAACCGTTTTGTTTTTATATTAGAATAAGAAAATATGAACAAAGGTGGATATATATATACAATGATGTGAATATCCAAAGATCACTAATCTGCAAAAACCGTTTAGAATACGCGCACGACCTCCCCGGCAGCGGCGCCAAAATTTGACTGGCTCCAAACGGTCAACCTAAGTCAACCAAGTGAATGGTCAACAAGGTCAAACACCTTAGAGTCAATATCCGTGGAATACAGGGTTTCCCCCGGGTCGTTATGTCCCGACGAGGTGTGGATTGTATTCAAACGGGTTTATATAAATAGTATTTAGTAGCAGAAAGTTATAAAAAATATAAAAAAGTCCTACTTGATTATAAATAAGCAGTTAAATAAGCTAATAAGTAAAAATAAGCTAAAAATGAACAAGTGGTATTTAAATACTAGATTTTGCATGTAATATGATGAAGCTTTGAGTAAAGGAAAAAATGATGAATTCTTCAAATTAAACACAACCTCGTCTTCTAGACCCTATATCTGAAAAAAAAAATTGAAAATATCAAATGAATAAAGAAAACAAAGGTGACGACTATGATGCTGGCAGAGGAGGGTAGAGTTTGCGCCGGAGTTGATGGCAGAGGTGGCAGCGCAGTTGATGGCAGAGTTGGCGGTGCAGTTGATTGCAAAGGTGGTGGTGATATGTTGTGGTGTGAAAGCTTTAACAAAATTCACAGTGATGCAGTATTTACCGACCAGGTTTTATATTTATAAGTTGCTCGTCTATCTAATGCATTATCGGGCAGTGTACCCGGTCGTGTGAGGTATAGCTAAATGGTAAAGCCGAGGTCCTCCCAAGAGCTAAGGAGCGGATATCACCTAAGTTTAGTGTCACTAATTAAAGGGGGTTTTAATGATTGATTAATTAATTCACTAAAGAAATGAAATGAAAAACAATAAAGCAAGTAAATGATGAAGAAAAATCAGATGGGGAGAATAATGTTAACGTAATTACTACTCTTGTTATTAACATGACAAGTTTCTAAATGTGCATCCTATCATTTCATCTGGGGGTTTAATTTGATAGACTCAGATGGTCAAATCGCCTAATCCTATCTTACACCTCGCCCTATTATCACAACATATAATTGTAACAGTTCGCTGGTTGGCCTTTGGCCTACGAAATGCAAGAAAACTGGTTAAATCTCCTATACGGTAACTAGCTTGAACATCTTAAGAAATGTAATCGAATGTGTACTACGGTTTTGTTGATTGTATTTAATGCATGGGGGACTATTAATGAGGCTATGTTAGGATACTAAATGTGTCGATATAAGAAGAGATAGAAACTCATAGGGTTGGGGAAGGCTGTACACCCCCCACGAATGGTATTAAGGAATATAATCCTTTCATCCAAACAATCATGACAAATCAATAATTCAATAGGAGATAACTAGGGAGTAGTGAAATCTAAGCAAACACATTTTCTCATCATAAGAAGTTCACCAATTTTATTTTCTTGTTATTTTTATTTTATTTTTTTAATTAGTAGATTTTGAGTTAGTTAATTAGCAACTAAATCCGCCCACTCTTCCAAAACCCGAGATTTTACTTGCTTTCATTAAATATAAAAATACAAAAAGAATCATCCCTCACCTCTAAACCTAGTTTAAGTAGTTTTCAATCCTAACGACACTATTATCCTAGAGAACGATCAATCCCTCGGTACTTGCCACTCACTATACTACATCGGTCAGGTACACTGCCTGGAGGATTGCAAGCTTCTCAAGATCCATTGAGAAGTAAAACTTTTGCGAGTCTTGCGATCCTGCATCAGAATGGTTTACAACACTTTCAATAAAGTGAGGATTTATTATTTTTGGATTTTTAAAAACACTTTAGACAAAGTGTTTTTGATTATTATCTTTTTGTATTTTCTTTTTATAAACAAAAACAAGGAACTTCCGAGGTAAGGGTCTTCAAAACACGGAACATCTTCTCAAGGCTTCCCCGGCAGCGACGCCATTTAATTGATGCATATATTTAAGTGTTTGTTTCACCAAAGAAAAATCCAACAAATGTATTTCCCTCGGGTCGTATTCCCAACGAAGGTTGAAGTCGAGTTTGTCGGTTATCCATGACCCGAGCCCGGTCGGCCCGTTATCCATGTCATATATCCTTAATATGTTTATTGGGTTGGGGGCCCAATACGATCCATGCCCAGTAGGCCTGCTATCCGTACTATATGTCATCAGGATTAAGGGTATGCTGAATTCTTTTGTTAGTCATTGCCAAAGTACCTTTATCCATTCTAGACAAATTTGTGATAACATCATGCTTACTCATGAGTTAATGAGAAATTACCATAGGAAGTGTGGCCCTCCTAAGGCTGCATTCAAAATTGATATTAATAAAGCTTATGATTCTTCGGATTGAGACTTTCTGAGGCAATGCCTTGCTTATTTTGGTTTCCCTATAAAGATGGTAAGTTGGATTATGAGTTGCATGACTACCCCTTCATTCACTGTGAGTGTTAATGGAAACCACCATGGTTATTTTAAAAGTAATAGAGGATTGAGGCAGGGTGATCCTCTATCCCTTTACCTTTTTACTCTGGCTATGGAGGTTCTTTCATTGATGATTAAGAGAAATACTAATAGGAATTAGAATTTTAAGCATCATTGGAGATTTAGCAAGGTTAGTCTTACTCATCTTAGCTTTGATGATGACTTAGTGTTATTCTCTAAGGTGATCTTAACTCTGTTACTACGCTGAAAAATGCCTTAGATGAGTTTAGTGGGGGTTTTTTATCTGATCCCTAACTTAGATAAGAGTGTTGCTTTCTTTGGGTGCATGGTCTTTTAAAGAGATCCATTCTTAGTGTCATGAACCTTACTGAGGGCTCTCTGCCCATCAGGTATCTAGGTGTGCCTTTAATATCCTCTAGGCTGTATAAGAAATTTTGTGATCCTCTTATTGATAAAGTTAAGAAAAGGCTGATCAATTGGAAGAATAAGGTGCTTTCATTTGCTGGAAGGCTCCAACTCATTCAGTCTGTATTAAGTTCTATACAAATTTTGTGGTCTTCTGTTTTCATAATTCCTATTGTTGTTTCTCAAGAAATTGAAAAGATCATGAGAAGTTTTCTTTGGTCTCAAGGAGATATGAAAAAGGGTATGTCTAAAGTTAGATGGGAGGATGTGTGTGTTTTAAAACTCAAGGTGGCCTTGGTATTAAATATTTGCATACTTGGAACATTTCTCTTATGTCTAAACATGTTTGGAACATTGTCTCTAAGAAGGATTCCCTTTGGGTAAAATGGATTAATGCTTATAGGCTGGTGGATAGAAGGTCTTGTGAAAGAAATTTCTAGGATGTTCCTATTCTTAATGATGCGTGCTGGGGATGGAGACAGATTCTGATGTGTAGGGATTCTTTGAGAAGTCATATTGTGTCTAGAATTGGTGATGGTTGTGGTACTTCTCTCTGGTTTAATAACTGGATTTTCTAGGGCTATTGTGTCAATTCATCACCAAGAGGGATATTTTTGAAGCTGGCCTTTCTCTAAACTATAAAGTTGTTGATATTATTCATAATGCTGAATGGGCTTGGCCTGAATGCTGGGCTGAGAAATTCCAATTCTTGTTTCATCTTCCTCCCCCCTTCTATTTCATGGTATGAGTGACAAGGTTTTGTGGCTTTCTAAAAAGGGTAAAACTGAGCCTTTCTCTGTTAAGGCTGTTTGATCTGATTTGATTCCTTGTAAACCTGTTGTGCCTTGGTACAAAATTGTTTGGTATAGATGAGAAATCCCTAGACATTCATTCATTATGTGGTTAGCTATTCTGAAGAAGCTGAAAACTCAGGATAAAATGGCTATTTGGTTGAAAGATGATAGCCTCAAATGCTCTTTGTGTAATCTTGTTCCTGATGATCATTGCCACTTGTTCTTTTGTGGAAAACTAGAAGGGGGTTGAATAGTTTTACGTCGTTTTCTATTTATAAAACATTTGTTAAAAGAAAACTTCAATTCAAGTTTTGTTATGAAAACTATACTTGATCGAAATGATATGTGTATATATGTATTTTATCTTTTTAGGTTGTTTGTAAAAGCCTTATTTTGTGAATGAACCTTTCGTTTGATCTTTGTGTGAAATCAATATTAGCACAATATGATAAGCTATAACAATATGTAAATGTCTATGTCTACGTGAGCAATAATGATGTAAATAAGATAATAAGCAAGAGATGGAAGGATCAAACCGAGACACAAATGATTTATAGTGGTTCGGCTACAAGGACACCTTCCTTGCCCTACTCCACTCCTCGAGTCACCTACTCGAGAGTTTTCTTCACTAAATCAATGAGCTCCCTTTTGGCGGAGAAACCTTACACGACTTTTGCTTACACCAATTAACGAAACTAAGCTAAATGTCGAATTCTAATCGTAGCTAGAACTAATCTCACACCACTAGTCACTACACAACTTTTTCACAACTTCTTCACACCACACCTTCTCCTTCACAACACTACTTCTTCTTCTTCACAACACAACTTCTTCTTCACTACTTCTCTACACTACTAACACACCTAAATCTACCTATTACAAAACTTCTACACCTTTACAAATAATTTACACAACTACTAACAATATTCACAAATCTACAATACTTCTTAACTAGATGTTGAAGGAGTATTCTTTTCTTGCACTTTGAATGGTTAGGGATTGAATCACTTGAAACAAGAACTTATAATCTTATGATCAAAGGATTTAGAAAGATGATTTGAAAGGATTGGGACAGAAAGTTTTTGTGCAAAAGGTGTGGAAAAATTGTAGGAATGAACCAGTATTTATAGGCAAAGAAATCTGACAACAGGAGGGTGTCGGCCCCCTTAAATGGTGGCCGCCCCCTTAATTCATATATTTGTTATGAATTAAACATTTTTCTTTAATTACCAAAATTGTTTTTCAAAAATATATAACATGTTTATATCATTTTATAAACTTTGTAATGTTTAAATAAAAATCCCTTTGATCATAAAATGTATTAGACATTTTTTTATTCATACCCTAAGTGATTTAGTTGGATATAATGATATTATGTAACTAAATACTTGTTTACTTAATGATTTTACGTTTAATGTTTTTACATTTTGTGATCATCAAAACGTAGGGATATCGAGAAATATTAATAAGGTTTTTATGCATTATATATATCAACATCTTTGACTGTGTTTTTTCTTCTAAGGTATAAAGTTTCTTTAAAGACCTCATAAGGTTTGGTTATGCTCCTAATGACTTATATCAGGTTTTAGATTTTATGGTTGCAAGGCCTATTAATAAGTCCATTTGGAGTGTTATTCAAAGGTTGGTTATTGGTGCTATTGTTTATATTCTGTGGCATGAGAGGAATCTTAGGATTTTCCAGGGTAAATCCAGGAATGTAGAAGTTGTTTGTGGCATTATTAAGGATTTGGTTAGACTAAGGCTTCTCAGTTTAAAAATCAAAAGCACTAAAAATTCTTTAGTTGATGATGAGATTTGGAAA